>BSBK01010341.1:320000-397500 GCA_027943335.1 Chamaecyparis obtusa | reverse complement strand
CTATTGATGATGAAACTATAATTGGGAAAGTACTAAGAACCCTACATCCTATATATGCTATTAAGATCTCATCTATTTAGGAATCTAGATGTAACCTTGCTAATGTGCTTACTTTGGAAAGTTTGGTTGGTAAACTAACTACTTTTGAACTCTCTAATTATGATAATTTCACTGTTGGAAGCATTGGAAATGTTGAATCTTCTTTCAAGTCACAACTAGTTCTGAATAAACCAAAGAAAGAAAAAGAAAGGTGCATCAGTGAAAGTGAAAGTGAAAGTGATAGTGAAAGTGACAGTGACACTTCTAATGGAGACCTAGAAGATCTAGAAGCTCTTATGGCTAGAAGACTGAGAAGGGAAAAAGGAAAGTATAAAGGTAAACTCCCTATTATATGTTTTGCATGTAATAAAGTTGGTCATATAGCTGCTAGATGTCTTGACAAGAAGGATAAAGATGATGAAAGGAAAAGAAAATATAAAGACAGATTAGATGACAGAAGCTACTGATGGAACAAAGACTACAAAGGAAAAGGTAAGAAATCTTGTTACATTGCTAAAAAAGAGACCGACACTGATAGTGATGATTTTGAAATTGAGGTAGTCTATGTTGCAATGAAAGATGAATCTGATGAGGATGAGAAAACTGCATTGATATCCTATGTGAACAAGAATGATAAATGGATTATTGACAGTGGCTATTCACATCACATGATTGGTGACAAAAATAAGTTTGAGACCTTACATCATTACAAAGGTAAAAGTGTAAAAGTTGGTAATGATGCACCATGTCTTGTTAGAGGAAAAGGTTTGATTAAATTGACTGATAAGATATCTTGTGAAAATGCATATTGGGTTGAAGGTCTTAATTACAATTTGTTAAGTGTTTCTTAGCTTAAGAAAATTGGTTACCAAGTGGAATTTCATCACAAGAAAGCTAAAATATTTAATGCTACTGGAGAATTGATTGGAAGTGGTGATCAGACTAGAGGTAATTTGTTCTATCTTGACCTATCTGAAGAAACATGTTTAATTGTACAACTTGATGATATTTGGTTATGGCATAAAAGGTTGTGTCATGTTAACTTTGACAATCTGGTAGAGATAAGTAAGAAGAAAAAGGTAAGAGGTCTACCTATATTGGAGAAACCTGAGAATGTGATGTGAAAGGAATGCCAGTTAGGAAAAATGACAAAGTCAAGTTTCAAGAGAAAATCCTTTACTTCTGAAAACATTTTAGATTTGGTTCATACTGACCTTTGTGGACCTATGGGTGTACAAAGTTACTATGGCGCTAGATACTTTATCTTATTTGTTGATGATCATACTAGGATGATGCATGTGATGTTTCTAAAAGAAAAATTAGAAGCTTTTCAATTCTTTAAGTGGTATTTGGCTAAAGTTGAAAAGGAGATAGGTAGGAACCTGAAATGTCTTAGATCTGACTAAGGTGGAGAATTTACATCAAATGAATTTAATTTATTTTGCAATGATAGATAAATTAAAAGACAGATGTTTACACCTAGAACACCTCCATAGAATGGTATAGCAGAAAGGAGAAATAGATCTATCTTGGATTGTGCAAGGGCATTGATGATTGAAAAGAAGGGTATGTGCAAGATCATGAGGGGCCAAAAAGTGGCGATGTCAATTCAAAACTTTGACAATGTAGCTGACGACTTTTTTTTCACTTGAATTTCATAAAATGAAAAGGGTATCTTAAGGAGATTATCAACTTTCTATCGATATAATTGCTGTCAAATTTTGAATTCGGTAAGTAATTATTAGTTATTTTCTAATTAAGCTACCTCTAAAGTGCTGATTTATATACTAATGGAAAAATGACTATAACTTTTAGATGGTATAACATTTTTGAAATCCAAAAAATGCGTCACATTCTATGCTTCACCTACTATAAGGAAAAAAAAAATTTCAAAAATTTTGTAAAGTTTTGAATGAGTTAAGGTTGTCAGACACGAGATTTTTTTTATTCTAAAAATGTTGTAGCAAAAAATTCATAATTAATTATTTTTTTAGAATTAAATTACAAAAAAATATGCATCACATCTGGGCATGAGTCTACTACTTATATATGAAATCTTATAATAAAATATTATCATTTGATTATGATTAAGGTGGTCAGACATACACCTACTTCTTATTTTTTTCTTGAAATTTTTGTACTGTTGCATTGAAATCTATACTTTTCACCAATCATACTAACTTTTTCTCAAAAAAGGCCTAGTGGTTTAGAAACTAAATTCAATTTTCTATAGATTCTATTCTTACAACTTTTTGATATTAGGTTCATAGCTAGTTGAAATTTTCACGTCAAGTTGAGTAACCCTGATTTGCTGATTTTTCATTGCCACTTAAGGGCATAGTTTGGCCCCTCGTGATCTTGCACATACCCAAAATGTGGCATAAAAATACTCGAAAGAAGCTGTAAGCACTTCTTTCTACACTCTTAATTAGGTACAAATTAAGAAAGATACAAATTTGACACCCTATGAACTATGGCATGGGCATGCATCAAGTGTTAAATACTTTAGAATCTTTGGAAGTAAGTGCTATATATTAAAAGACACTAGGAATGGAAAGTTTGATGCTAAGAGTGATGAAGGAATATTCCTAGGGTACTCCACAAAAATTAAAGCTTATAAGTGTTTGAACTCTAACACTAACAAAATTGTGGAAAGTGTGAATGTCAAAATTGATTAGTATGCAGAAAGAAATGAAGCTAATAGCAAAATAGAACCAGAAGATTATAGATCTTTTGTGTACATTGAAGAAGAAGAAGAGGCAAGTAATAGACTTGCACCTAATGTCAAGTCTCAGGTAAGCAATGTCAAGCGACAGACAGAAGCTGCCAAGTGTCAGGAAAATAGTGCCGAGAGAGAACAAGAACATGTCAAGCTACAAGAAAATGTTGTTTAGTATTAGGAAGAGGTTGTTGAGCATTCTGAAGTTGAATCTGACAATATTACTAAGGAACATGATGAAATATAGGAGATAATAGCTGAACTTGTTTTGGCAAAATATGTAAGAAGACATCATAAGCCTGAATAGATAATTGGAGACAAAGATACTGGAATCCAGACCAGAAGTAAGACTAAGGATCCAGCATGTCTACTATGTGAATTTGAACCAAAGACAACTAGAGAAGCATTGGAGAATGAAGACTGGATACAAGCAATGAATGAAGAAATTGACCAGATTGAGAAGAATGATACTTGGACTCTGGTGCCAAGACTTGAAAACAAAAATGTTATAGGAACAAAGTGGGTGTTTCAAAATAAGATGAATGAAAATGGTGAAATCACTAGGAACAAAGCTAGGCTGGTATGCAAAGGCTATGGACAAGAAGAAGGAATAGATTATGGGGAGACATTTTCCCCTGTAGCTAGATTGGAAGGAGTAAGAACTCTACTTGCATATGCTACTTATAAAGATTTCAGGGTATATCAAATGGATGTCAAGTCTGCATTTTTTAATGGTATACTAGAAGAAGAAGTTTACATAGAACTATTATACACTAAGTTTGCACCTTTGTTTCAAGCTCTCTTGGTCTTGATAACTTAGTATAACATGGGAATCATCTCCAGGTTGTGGGACCTATGCTAACTGAGATGAGACCTCTAGGTTCTAGGCTAGTTCCTATTGGATAATCACCTTAATTTTCTTCTAGACATGAAAAGTAAAGTTATTTTGAGGGAAATGGATAGAAGGAATGCTTGGAAAGGGAAATGACTAAAAGAAAACTACCTACAAGGTGATACACCAAAATTAGGGTATGAAGTAAAGCATCGAGGGATGTAACCAATGAAAGGCTTAGGTCTAGTAGGTCACAACTTACTGAATAGGCTTGCATAAGTGTTTCATAAGAGGGCCTAAACATAAGACACAACCTATGACCTGCAAGCAGACATTCACTTCTGCAACTCGGTGTAGGATTGAGACAAGACTGTTAGGGGGCTGAAGTATGCCCACAAAAACATCTAAATCATATCAAACACAGTAACACACAGAGTTACAGAAAGTAAGAGGGATGAGGAACCCTAAGTTATCATTGAAAACATGCATAGACTTCAATTAATTAAGAGATGAACTCAGACAAGGAAGCATAGGGATATGAATAATTGTCACAAAATACCTCTGCAATGTTTGAATTTATCAATGAAAGATTTACAACTGTATAAGCCAGAGGGTAGAAATGATACCATAGATGACTCTTAAGAAAATATGAATTTCTTTTTATAATTGTCTAACTCTCTGAGATCAAAAGCTCCAAAAAATACAATACATACATCTCCTCTAAACAAGCAGGAGCATAACCTAACTAGGGTTTCAGATTTACAACAGAACAACAAACGCTAAATCAATCAAGTCTGATCATAAATGTTACTTCTACAAATATCTCAACCGATCAAATACTCATCTTTGCATGCCCATCCCTATACTGAAATCAACTTGCGGACAAGCAACCTCAGTTCACCAACCTTCCTACAACTCAGCCTTGCCATGAAAGCTCTAAATCTGATCATAGTTCCCTGGGAATAGTACCATTTAAAAGCTAGCACCAATTCTTTCTAGCCTCTCTTGGTGTGAAAACATGGCACAGTACCCTGCAATGCTAGCCAATAGTCATCTCCATTGCCCTCTCAACCATAACCATCCTAAGAATTTAATTCCTGAGCTAACCGACATCGTGCATGGTCGAAAAGAGCAAAACCTTAGCAAAACCTTCGCAAGAATTTGAATTTAAATGTTAACGGCTAGCCTAGTCATTTTAAAATGTGACCGTCAATCTGAAACCCTTCCTAGTGGATGAACGGCTATGATGCACTTGAAAATAGCTTGAAAACCCATCTAACAAGTCAAAACCATAATGGAATTCAACAGCCAATAGAAAATGAGCACGTTAGAAAAGACTGACACCTCAGAAGTGAAAAGAACCTAGACCTCGCATCGAACAGTGGTCGCATGATCGCATGGGTTCAAAAGATTCCATGTGATCATGTAGCCACCGTAGATCTTTCTTCCCTACCATCTCACTTAAGATACTCAGCCCCAGTAACACATCTCCACCTATTCAATTTAGCAGCTAATGAGGAGTGAGCACATCAGAAACTGAGGACCCACCTGACAGAGCCTAGAGATAAAGTAAGATCAACGGTCGATCACATGATCGCATGCTCTGACACAAAGCCTTGTGGACATACGCTAGCTGTCAATCTTCTATAGATGTTAAAGCCTCTGACTAGCCAAAGAGCCTGGTCCTACTGACAAGAGATGACTCATTATCATGTGGACCAATCAGAATATGCCACATGTGCACACCTAGCGGTGGACCCGCCTGTTTGAAGAGTTACGTCACAAAGGATAATCAACAGTTGGCACATAATCTCATGGCTCTGACAAAATACATGAGATCATACACTAGCCATTGGATCAAAAAGGTGTCAGAGGGTTGGGCCCAGGAGACAAAGGTTGGAAACATTAGAAAAGATTAAGCACTAGGACCTAGGAAAAATTAAAGCGCTAAGCAATAGAGACTTAGGGAATTATTAAAGCATGTGGACCCTTGAGACTTTAGTGGCTGAAAAGGTAATGAAAGAATATAATAGGCCAAAGAGATTTTAGGGTTTTTTGCCTGCAATAACTAGTTTTATGAATTTTTTACCTGCAGACCAGAGAGTTATAAGGATTGTAGAGGCCAGAGAATAGGGCAGAAAACCATGAAATTTTTTGAGGTGCTTTGCAGGGTAAAAACAAAGACATGGGGATAGATTTTAGCCAAATTTGTATAGAATAGGAAAATTATGGCAACATTTTGGTGATTTCTACTGGATGTGAGCCTACTAGACATAGATCAGTGGCCTATAAACAATCCATTGGGCATGGGGTCATCAAAATCAAATTTCTCATAGGGAGACAGAACTTGTGCATAGGCACTTCTTGGAAAGTAGGAAACTAACCTAGAAAATAGGGAAAGAAAGAAGAAAAACATATTTACAAGAATTTATAGAGGGATTAACCTCAAAGCAAGGCTTCAAGTGGAATCCATTGACTGAGATTGGCAAGGAAACTCCTTCAAGGTTTGATAGTTGAAAAGCATTAGACCCCTTGCACTCTGTTATAACAAATGGTCCACTCCAGAATGAATCAAATTTGGTATGTCTACCAAGCTTGGATCTAAACTCATCCCATTTGAGGACCATGTCCCCAACCTTGAAATTTCTGACCCTGGCTCTTTTATCAAAACTTCTCTTTGTTTGGATCTAATGGAATTCCATATCCTACATTGATTTGTCTCTGAGTTCTTCCAATTCCATCAACTGAGCATATCTAATCTGCAAGGGATCTCCTTCTTCAAATAGAGCATATTGAGTGGCTAAGTCCAGAGCTAGCAATTCAACTAAGATAGACAACTTGGCCTCTCTACCATACACTAACACATAAGGAGAATTCCCAATGATCTTCTTTGGGGTAATTCTATCTAGCCATAAGGTATACCTTAGTTTAGTATGCCACTCCCTCTGATTATCTTGCAGAGCTTTCTTGATTATCCTAATCAAATTCTTTTTTGTTGATTCTGCTAAGTCATTGCCCTGAGGGTAGTAATTGGAACTGGTATTCAGATAGATGCCATTCTTGACTGCCCACTCTGAGTCTTTGAGGCCTATGAATGCTAATGCATTATCTAAAATTATGGAGTCTGGAGTGCCAAACCTATGAATTATATCATCATAAAAACCTAAGACAACACTCTCATTTGATTCTTTTAAAGCAATTGCTTCTATCCATCTGGTGAAGTAATCTGTTGCATTGATTATCCATTTATGGCCTGCACTAAATGGAGGATTGATCATACCAATGAAGTCTATACCCCACTTCATGAAGGGTTGCTCTATTTTGACTAGCTGTAAGGGCAAGGCTATAAGCCTTTCTTTTCCTGCAAACATGGCACACTTGATGCATTTTCTCACATACTCATGACTATCCTTAAAGATAGATGGCCAATAGTATCCAGCCCTCATGATTTTAAAAGAAATAGTCCTAGGAGAGAAATGACCTCCAGAAGGTCCATCATGAAACTCAAATAGGACATCAGCTATCTTTTTTGAATCTATGCATCTTAAAAGGACACCACTGTGATCCTTTCTAAAAAGAACTTCATTTATCAGCACAAAAGGAATAGATTGTAACCTATAATACCTTTTTTTTGTTGAATCTATGCCTGTAGGACATTGTCCTATCTTCAAGTAATTGATCATATTAGGCAACCAACTTGTTGCCTTGGCTTGTTCTTCTGTAGAATGCACCACCAAAGATGCATCTATTTTCTCTAATTTTTTTGAACTTTCATCCCCTGCCAAATGCTCACAAAGACCTCTTCCTCTAACCAGCTTGGTAGTTTGAATATCTATGTCATATTCCATCACCTTGGTGATCCAATCAGCTCTTTTCTCATTTAGGTCCTTGGAAAACAAAAATTCTCTGACACTTGGATGAGTAACTTTCAAGTGTACCTTGCTATGGGTCAATAGATATCTGAACTTTTTTAGGCTCATCACCACAACAAGTAAATGTTTCTCTATAAAAGAGTATCTTTGTTTATAGTCTTCTAAACCTTTGCTAAAGAAAGCAATAGGCTGCTCCAATCCATCTAAATTTTCTTGAGTCAACATTGTAGATATAGCATCATCACCTCCATAATCATAAAGGATAAAATCCTTATTGAAATTTGTGTTTAAGAGGGCAGGGGCTTCTGTTAAGGCCTCTTTGATAGCTTGGAAATTGACTTTCCCTTCTTTGTCCAACTAAAAGCTGAACTCTTCTTTAACATGGCTGTCAAACGCTTTAGTAAATTTGCAATGTTAGGCAAGAACGTCCTAACAAAATTAATCTTTCCTATGAAAGATTGGAGACTTTTCTTATGATGTGGCAATGGTAGCTATAAGTTAGCTACAATTCTCTCAGGATCTACTGTGACCCCTTCTTTGGATGCTACATATCCCAACAATTTTCCTTCATGAACTCCAAACACACATTTCTTGGGATTAAGAGATATCCCAAATTCTCTACACCTTTCAAAGATCTTCCTCAAATGTTTGATGTGATCTACTGCATGTTTAGAATAGATAGTAATGTCATCCAAGTAGACCAATACAAACTTGTACATGAGGCTCTTAAAAGCCATATACATTAGCTTTTGAAATGTAGCACCTACATTTGACAAACCAAAGGGCATCTTTTCATAAGCAATGCTTCCCCACTTGGTTGTAAATGCAGTCTTGTATTGATCCTCTTCATTTACTAGGATCTAATTGTACCCTGAATAGCCATCCAATAATGAAAATCTCTCAGACCCAGAGACACATTGTAAGATTTGTTCCATAGAGAGCATTGGATGGTGGTCCTTTAAAGAAGCCCTATTAAGATCCCTGAAGTCAATGCATAACCTCAATTCCCCATTCTTCTTCCTGACAAGAACAAGGTTGGAAACTCAACTAGTATGCTTGATGGAGTAGATGATACCACTTTCTATTAGTTTGAGTACTTCTTTATGCATAAGTGGCTCAAGCTTGGGATTAATAGGCCTTTGCTTTTGCCTTACTGGTTTGGCATTTGGTTCGAACTCAATAGTCTGCTAAGCAAGACTAGGATCAAAACCTTTAAGGTATTCATATTGCCATGCAAAAACATCACTGAATTCTTTGAATAACTAAGTGCAAGCTTGCTTCTCCAATTCAATGTTCACTTTTCCAAATTGTAAGCTCTTACCTGGCTCCAACTCTAATTCAACACAATGTTCTTGTTGGACTACCAGGCCATCTTTGCTTCTCTTAACTTCATCATCCTTGTTGAAGATAGTCTCTAGGGTAACAAGACCTCTGGGCATCTTATTGGACTTCAATTATATCACTTGATAACCATAGTTTTGTGATAGCCTATCTTGATTGTGTTCTCAAAAGACATCTTCTTCAAACAAGAATTGCAAAATTTGTTCATCATTGTCAAACACTTGCCAATTGACATCATTATTAGGAATAGAAAGTCTGACAATCACTTTGATATATTGTTGGTCTATTTCTTTTGAAACACTATTTCGAATGTCATACTAAGATCCAATAGCAGCTAATCTATCTACATTTTGATTTAGCTTTATAGGGATAGCAACAATATTGAAAGCACAAAAATCTTCAATTGCATCCCAAGCTCTATGCTTGTATGTTTTCAAAGTGTCATTTTTGGTTGCACTTATCCCTCTTACTTGGCTGACAACTAACTCACTATCACCATAAACCTTTAAGGCCTTAAGCCCTCTTTTTCTAGCCCATTCTAGTCCATTGACTAGACTTTCATATTCTACAGTGTTGCTAGTGTAGGAGAAACTGAATCTAAAGGCAGTATAATACCTTTCTCCTTTTGGGGACACTAGCATAGCACCACCACCAGAACCATGTCTACTTCTAGATCCATCAAAAAATAGTTCCCAAACTTGATTGCTCTGATCCTCTGAATTAGTGTCTTCTTTGAAAAGGGTTGGCTCTATGGATCCACTTTCTTGTATCAAATAACTTCCCAAACCAAAATCCAAAAAAATATTTTCTTGGGCCTCTGAAGTTCTTTCATCTAGTAAATTATCAAGGATACTTTCTATATTTGTGCTTTCTTCACTAATAGTTTGGAAATCACTATCATCAAATATGGGGCAATTTACATTGATGGTATTGGACACATATGGCTCTATATGGTGTGCTGCCAATGGTTCTAATTTAATGGTGACCTTGGTCCCATATGTTGTATGAAATAACATGTGAGACCAGTTAGAAGATAGGTAGCCTCCTATCTTAGCTGTAAACTCCCTTGAAAGGCATATAGCAAATAATGCAAGGACATCTATAATATATATATTGAGGATGGAGAAATTAGGACTACCATGTAGGATTAGACTGGTATCCTTGGCCACACCTATAGTATTGACTGAGGATCCATCAAGTTGTGTAACCTTCTTTTGAAAGGGTTCATATTTTAGTCCTAATTGATCAGCTACTTTCTTGGGCATTACAGTGCTAGTAGCTCCACTATCTACCATACAATTATGCACTAAATATTTTCCAATAATTAGAGATACACAAAAGGGAGGTGGATTTGAATTCCTAGCTTGGGTGGTGTTGGTGTTTGAAAATGCTTACGCCAACTAGGGATGCCAATATGCCTATGATGGATATTAAGGATTGGTTAGTTCCAAATGTGAGCAATCTATAGGCAATTGGACCAACTATAGGGATGGATATTCCCTCTTCTACTTCTGGCTCTGTGAAACCAAGGCGGGTGCACCTGATCCAATAGTTGTAATTCTAACTGATAACTTCAACTCTGCCCCTTATTTCTTTATTGGATCTTTTAACAGATAAAAATAGTGAGAGAATACTAAACAACAACCTATTGTTCATTGATCCTCCATCACTGGGTAGGACAACACATAAATGTAAATAAAACTAAAATTACTGGTAATGATTTTAAGATTTTGGGATTTTGAAATCTGAATCACCTTCTCAGAACAAAGAAAGGAGAATACAGGCCAGTGTCTTATCCATTGGGCAACATAGTCAAAAAATAGAAAGGATCCCAAAACAACTTTGAGAACAACTGGTTTTTGAAACATAAATACAAATACCCCAACTCTTCCCTACTTACAGATAATCCTTATGAGAATTCAATGAACATATATTTTACTTTAAGTAATATTTAATCCAACCCTAGGTTAGAACTCAAAGTGAGATACATACACATAAACCCTAAAATAGGCTTAAAGATTCATAGAACAAACAGAATGGAGAGGTAAAGATTTGATATTTGTATTAAGTATAACCATGATCATTTACATACCTCATGTTCTGAACAACAAACTTACTAGACAATGGTGCCAACTTGTATCTCTTCTCTATTATCCTGACAAAATCATACAAATTTACAATCCTCGACTGAGGAGTAGCACTTCAAAATTTCCTTTTTCTTCTTACACCTAACTCACTCAATGCCTAGAATGATCATGGGAAATCCTTTTATATACAAGGAGATGCAATAAGCTTCCGATCATTCTAGGGTTTACAAAATATCAACCCTAAAACTTTACAACTACAAAATTTACAATAAATACACTCAGTCACAATGGTGAGGAAATTGCAGTTGAGCTGACCTTCTTCACGTCTTTTAATGCAGCCCTTGGCTAGTTGTTAACAAATCTGATCTGTAATATTTGCTGTCCATTCTGTAATGAACATTTCCTCATATCTCAACCACCCTTATGACTCAAAATTAACTACTCTAATCTACTTTATGAAGTTGGCGGTGTATCTTCAGTCTCCACAGCTGGCATGTACAGATATCTCCATTTATTATACACCTCTTCACTTGGGAACTCAAACTTAACAAATTCATCCTTCCCGGTAGACAATTGTTCCCATTCACTTATGATCTGTGTGATTTTTTGTTGAATGGTGTCAAACATCAATCTGGCATTTATCAACATTTTAATTGTGCCACTGAAAGAAGACTTATCACTTAAAACATTAGTGATTTGTTTTGTGAGGAGTCCATCTAACTCCTCCCTCCACTGATAAGCTTCCTTAAATTCTCCTTTGTCTATGAAAATAGGAGGCACCAGTTCATAACTTGAAAGCATTAATTCAGTTTTCAACATACTTGTTCTCCTGATAAAATTATCCACAAAAATGTTGAAATGCACCAACTTCTTCACAATTTGATGCAATGGCTTTATTAAAGGATCCGGGTTTCCTGTCCCTTGGATAACATACGAAATAGTTTTACATTGGGAGACCTTTCAATCCATCTTTTCAAAACTGGAGCCATTTCATCCTTCTCTTTATTAAAAACCTTAAGCAAAGAAATTAACCTATCCATATGGCCATGTATAATAGAAGGCTTTAAATCTACTACGAATTCCATAATCGCCTCTACTATTTTTTCTTCATATTTCTGATTTACCAAAGCTGTAGTCTTTGCATTCTCATCCCTTTCCTTTTCCAATTGTACCCTAATTTTCCTCAATTTATTTGTTTCCTCTGTCAGCTTCAGCTTCTCCCAAGCAACCCTTGCATCCATATCTATTTTTGGGAGTGGTGAGGGTGGAAATTCAATTATTGGGCTTGAAGATGAAGCCACCGTAGGCTTATCAGAAATTGCTAATTGAGGAGATCTTTGATCCTGTGGCCCTGATAACTAGACAATCAGTTTGTCCTTTTGAATTAGCTCAAATTTGAGCTCATTATAAGATTTAAGGACCATTTCAAATTTGAGCCTAAGCTCTTCCTTTTCTTTGGCATCCTTCTCTGCCACACTAACATTGAACTTGGCAGTTTCAAGAATTAAATTATATGCCTCCACACCAGATGTTTCTCCTACTCTCTGAACCATTAGGCTCCCTATATATCCTATGGAGAAATCACTCTTGTTCCCTTTATTTTTATCTTTATCTAAAGACCACATGACTAGAGCAGCATGATCTTCAAAAAAAGTAATTCCCCTAGCTGCCTGCTTAGCCTGTTCTAGTGTAGCTAGGGTCTTTACCTTGCTCTTCCTTACTTGGTCAAAAAAAATGGCATCAGCAATGTCCCATTCTGGTAGGATCAGAATCACTGCTGTATGAATCATGGCTCTCCCTTCTTCTAGAGTGATCTTCTCAAATTGTCTAGCCATTTGTGCCTTGGTCTCCTCTTCTATCTCTTTCACATCTTTATCATGGGATTCTTCCTTCTTCTTCTCACAAATCTCCTTAAACTGATTGATTTTCATTCTCCACAAGAACTGTGAGAAGGCTCTGATTTTAACAAAATCATCATTGGCAAGGAAAGAGTCACTTGCCTATTTTAGAATAGGGTCTATTTGTTTACCCTCAAATTCTTCTACTGTGATATCCATGGCCACCTCTTTAGGTGCCTCTGGCATTCCCTCTTGCAAATCTTCATTAAAAAAAAAAAGATTTCCTTCATCCCTTAACTGCACCAGCTATTCTACCACTTCATGCTCATCCAACTGAATAGGGGATTGAGAAGGAGAGTAAATATCCTCTGCCGGTCTTTCTTCTTCTTGTCTTTGCCTTTTTGGGGAAGGTGCCTACACTGCTAGATCACCAAGTGGTCTTTTCCCTCTTGAAGTGGAAGGAACATCTTCGCTTCCTTGTTGTGAGGTCAAAAAGATAGCATGTCCACTCTTCTTTTGTACTGTGTACACCCCCTTAGGGATCAACTTCATATAGTTAGGCTGGTTTAAGATCTACCTAGCCTTTTCTGGATCTGTCTTAGTCACAGATACCCTTTTCTCATTTACAGCACTCATGAGTCCCTCAAAATTCTCTATAAGGACATTAACTTTTCTAGCCCATGGTTCAAAACTAATCAATGGGTCATAAGTTTTATCAAAATTCTGAATAAAACCTATAGACTTGCTATAAATCACCCATTTTTCTTTCTTAATCTCCTGAGCCTGAAGGTCAAACTCATTTCTTATTATGTCTTCTGGAAAATTAAATTGATGCTCAATAAGAGCACACCTCACCTTATCTTTGAACATGCCCGAAAGGAAACCCTCTATATCCGCGCACCTCACCACTGCCTTTGACATTCTGTAGGGTTGCAAAACCTTATGCAAGTGCACCCATCCTCCTTTTGTAATTACATACTGATGTGCCAAAGTTACATCAGGAAAGAAAGTTCCTCTACCTTTGCCAGTGAGTGTGGTCTCTTGTAAATTTCCAATCTGTCTTAAGATCTCAGCATATCCCAGCTTCAAAGGGACCTGATATGGAAAAATATAAGGCACCACTTTACTGCCATACACTCTAAATACTGTGGAGACTGGATATTAAATAATGTCTCCAAAATTATGGACAATGGTAATGTCCTTGCAGTAATCCATCGGCCTAATCAATCTTAATAACTCTCCTGGGATTCTTGGATTATCAAAAAATAAAAGAGACCTAAACCTCGATGCAAAATCCCTATCAAAAGAAATATAACTAGCATCAGTTCTGTCCTAGGACAAGGCTGTGGTCCATAATTGCACTGGGAGAGGCTCTCCATATCTTTCCTTCTCAATATTCACCGTTGTACTAAAAAACTTCTCACCCTTATACAAAAATATGTGTATAAGCATCGAGTACCATCCGAATGGTCTAGAGACCTTCATATTCTTAATCCCTATTAATCATTCATGAATTATTTCAGCCAAATGAGAAGCAAAGTCAAAAATGAGGGCTAGCTGGGGGTGGAGTGACTGCACCATCATGAACATAAAAGGTACTGGCATATGAGTCTTCTCATCATGCCCTAGGATCAAAAACAAAGACTTATAAACTTCTTGTACCTTTTTACTAAATAAATCTAACTTGATGGGCTCCGGTGTACTTGAACTGACATCACACATTGATCCTATTTGATCAAAATATTGCCTTAGAGGCCCTGCCCTTAGATAATCCTTCTGTGCCTCATAAATCTCAGTGAACTCCGTGAAATCTATTTTCTCCAACCCCACAGATGGTTCATTTAATGAGAAAACCTGTCTAATCTCATCCTCGGTAATGCTTATCAGGTCTCTTTCGCTTATATCCCTGACACATCTTGTCATAGGATCATAGCATTTAGCAATTTGTATTAACAATTCATCATCCATGAAAACCCCAGGGCATACCAACCTCCCAATGTCAAACTACCATACATTACTGAGGGGTGCACAAGCGTTCCTTTGTGAATATGCTGATTTAAAAATAATAAGACCATTGTGCTTATCGCCCACTTTAGCATCTCTGATCCAATTCCCTCTATCATAGAGACCTTCTACAACTGAATCTCTAGGATGTCTCGGAGTGAGCTCTTTTACTCTTTGTGCCCCATTATCAGAAAATGGGAGCAACTGCATCAAATCCTCAAAAATTCCTCTCTTACTATTGTTAGAATAATAGTTATATTTGACTTTATAATTAAATCATTTTGGTTTAATTACTTAAGTCCTCTATTATTCTTTTTCACTTAAGCTATCTCTTTTAGGTGCATAATAACTAATATTTCTATTAATTATTATTGCACAACCTAGCTTTTTTGGGCTTTAGGGTTTTTGTCCTTATAAGCCGCTTTTGTAATTATTTATGTCATTCACTCTTAATACATTTTGAGCTCTAACATTTTTGAGCACAAGAGGGTTTCATTTTTTCTAGTTTTAGTGCCTTGAACTCATTCACAGTGCCAAAAAGATTCTAAAACTTATCCCAAATGGCTTGAGGACTTCTTGATGAATTTCAAATCTCTCCATTCAATTTTACAGGGATGTGGGAAGAACAAAACTGACAATGAGTGTATTTACCTGATTCTTTCTAAGCTTCGAGGATAGTTTCAGATATTTTCTTCTACCTTCTACTCCACTATGGATGCACTAGGTGCATGACATGTTATGCCCTCTTTCGAGACTTTTTATGACTGGTTGACTCGTGAGAAATCAAAGCTCACTCAGATGGATTCTCTTACAGGTTCACAGTCACAGGCATTTCTTGCCAAGTCACCTCAGAGTACATAGAAGCTGAAGCAGATATCAGATTCCTCTTCTCAGCACTCTACTGGCCCACCATCTTCTTCTAAGAAGGAGAAATAGAAGATTGAGAGACCTACATGTTCCTATTATCAGAAAGGAGCACATGATGAGTCACTTTGCTATCAGAAGAAGTTTGATGGTTACGAGAAATAGATAGCAGATTTGCAAGCTCTTCTTCAGAAGAGAAATCTTTCCTCTCCATCCTCTTCTGGCTCTCAGGGGTCTACTTATCAGTCTTCCTCTATCTATTCTATAGCTGGACAGGATCTGGGAAAGGGTCATGCATTACGGGCTTTTGTTGCATCCCCTTCATAGGTCCCTTGGATACTGGATTTAGGTGCTTCTCACCATATGGCATCTTCTCGAGAGATCTTCTCTTCTTTTGAAGATTCTCCTATTCCCCATATTATCATTGGGAATAACACTATTATGACAGTCTGTGGGAAAGGAACTATATGCATTCAGGATGGCACATTCAATGATGTGTTGTATGTTCCATCTCTGTCTGCAAACCTTCTCTCAATTTATCAGATTACTCATAGTGGGTCAGGGAAGATAGTTGAGTTCACTCCAAATTCAGTTCTCATCCGGGATAGTATGACAGGAGGTATTGTTGCTACAGGGACAGTTGATCATTCCACCCATCTCTACTCCTTTACACACTTTGGTCTACCTTTTCCCGAGCATGACTCTCCTCCTTTGAGAGAGCATCATGTGGTATAGTGAGGTCACTTGAACCTCTGTATAGTTCCTAAAACTACTATTGTGACTACCCTACCACCTCCTGTTGAGCTCTTTTCTGTTCAACGGGGTTCTTCTTCAACACTACCTGATCCTCTAGCTCCATTCATTGAGCCACCAGGTGCAGTTGTTGAGGATTCTATAGAGGACATTCATCTCCTCTTTGATGACAGTGTTAGCACACCTATCCTATCACTTACATTGGGGATTCCCTTTTAGGATCCTCATGTCTACTCCTTTGAGCATCATCTTAGCCTTCTAGTGACACCTCAGCTTTCGAGGTTCCCTCTATAGTGTCCACTGACTTTCACTCCTCTGCATTGGATTCATAGTGGTTTGTTCATTGATCCAGGGGTTCTTTCATTTTGGAGGGGCTTTGGAGTCTCGACCCTCTCTCACGGGGGGGTTGGCAACACACATTGTACTTATGGCTTTGAGAGAGTCTCTTGAAGTCATTCTTTTTGTCTTTACTTTCTTTTTACATCTCTTTTTGGAGAGGAGTTTTTCTCAATGGGTTTTCTCCTTTACTCTGGTTTATAGAGATTTCCTTGTATTGGGTACCTGATTAGGCCTTGTTGTCGGGACCCATTTCTTGCTTTCTTAGCTGTGCTAGGTTAGTTCCTCCTGAGCTATGCTTAAGGGGGGGTGTTAGAATAATAGTTATATTTGACTTTATAATTAAATCATTTTGGTTTAATTACTTAAGTCCTCTATTATTCTTTTTCACTTAAGCTATCTCTTTTAGGTGCATAATAATTAATATTTCTATTAATTATTATTGCACAACCTAGCTTTTTTGGGCTTTAGGGTTTTTGTCCTTATAATCCACTTTTGTAATTATTTATGTCATTCACTCTTAATACATTTTGAGCTCTAACATTTTTGAGCACAAGAGGGTTTCGCTTTTTCCAATTTTAGCTTCATTCTGTGTAACAAGTTTATTGCATGCAGCTGGATCTTGGAGTTGAATCTAATATTTCATCAATTTCTACAACTATATTCTATTTGACCAAACAAATTCCTCTTGGACGGCATTTTGAAAATGGGGCTTCTTACTAAGATATGAATTCCCAAGAAAACTTTAAACAATATCAACTGACAATAGGAAAGAAGACCCCACAAAGCTTTACAAATTTCAAATGACTTAAACACAGGAGAAAACCTACCAGGCACCTAAAAAATCTTCTATTTGAAAGCACTGCATGAAAAATATATCGCCAGAGAACATACGAGAGCAGTGAAGAAAAACAATAATCAAATTCTGGTATATAACATCTGCTAACGGCTCACAATTCTCCTGCACATAACAAATTTATTCCACCATTACTAAGGTTGGTGGCCCTATCACTCACTGGATGTGAAAACATCATTCAAGAGAAAAATTCAAATTCAAGCCGTTGATATATTTCATTTTCGGCGCATCGGGTGGTAGACAATCTTATCAACAAAATCCTATAGTACCTTTAGCAAGCTAGTTCTCGACCAACGAGAACATTTCAAAATTAGCATGTGCAGAATTAAATTCCTTAAGTTCATCCTGGTCTGAGCAGTGATCTTTACACGTCAATATCACCCGTGGCCAATCAAAAATGACCGCCTCATCAATATATTTAACATAGAGGACCCACCAAAAAGCTTCCATCTCTTTATCCAAATCAACGGTTGTCGCTAAATCGCAAACTTAAAACCTGAGCATCTCATCCCAACGGTTTAACAACAACCATGAGATCTTGCAGCATTTTAATCATCTGAGAAACTAAGGTCCCACTGCGACACATCAGCGGGCACATATCAAATCAAAACACACCATGCTGTAAAAGACTGACAAGTGGACCCAGTCCCTTTTCCTTTCTAACTCGGAGCACTTTGAAAATAGTCAGATCATAGCTATTATCCAATCAATAAGAAGTAAACACGTCAAAGTGAACTAGCGCAATAAGGGGCCCACTGAGCACTTAAGTCTTTAAGAAGATCAGACAGTCGTCGCTATACCGCGAACTTAAAATCCTCACATCTTTGATCAACGGTATAACGAGAATCATCCGATCAAACTGAAGATTAACCCTTTGGAAAACATGACCCCACAATCAAACACATCACCTTCTATCAGTCAAATCACATTGTGCCACGTTTTCATACGGGCAAGTCCCCTCTAACTGTCCTTTACCGTCTTTAAATATGCGTCAGCCGCCACCTAGTTTTCTGAGAACCAATAAGAACCAAAAAGATTGTAATGACTTGGCACTGTTAGGACCCACCGAACCTTTTTCAAACAAAGCAAATCTAACGGTTGTCACTATACCGCAAGCTTAACATGCAAGCATCTTGGATCAACGGTATAACAACCACCGTAGATCTTTTTCATCCTTTAAAGTCTGCAAACTCTTCCTCCAGTCGGGCCCGCCATTGAGACAGGTGGCAACCTGTCACTATATCACATGTCAGAGAAAACTAACAATCGGGTCTTGTGGTGTAATGACAACCACTCATTTTGGAAAGTGAAAACCTTAGGAAAATATACCCAAAACTTAGGCTTAGAGAAATAAAAAGGAGAAGAGGGGAACAGGGGCCAACAACCTTCTAACCGCAAATTCATGACTTAAAAAATGTTAAAGGCACATGCGGATTAGCACTCTTAGTGAATCAAAAAGGTAACACGGGAAAATAAAAAGGGAACAAACCAACCTAGGGTTTTGGAAGTGAGGGAGGAAACCCAAGCCAAAAACTTAGATATTTCAAAGCTACAAACGCGGAGTCAAGAAATATTTAAAAAGTGATAACAGTGGCTCTTGCTTGGGCACATGTATCTCGTACAGATACATTGAGAAACCAGAATCTCCTGGTTCAGCAGACCAGAACAAAACTTTAGCCAAAAGGAGGGAACTATATACAAAAATTTACAACCAAACCTGTACAGGGATCACTGAACTTTAGGAAAAATAAAACTTTAAGAACTGCCCATGAACAGGCAATTCCAGGAGTTCACCCACCATATTTGTCAGAAAATAAGAATTCGCTCCCCATTTTTCTTCAATAATAAAAGGCCCTAACCAAACAGGGTCAAACTTTCCATGCCTACCTTTGTCTTCAAGCTTCGCATTCCACATTAAAACCGTATCTTCCTTTGTGAAAGATTTTTGGGTAGTCCTTTTATCATACAAGACTTTGCATTGGGCCTGCACCCTTTCATTTTTGTCATGTGCACCAACCCTTAATTCATTGAGTTGAATCAAATCGTTCATCCTGACTGCCATGTCTTCTTCTACATCATCATCATAAGCTTGAATGAACTCGTACATCTATAGCAAATTGTTTTGAGGCAGTCTAGCATTAATCCCATATACTAAATCAAAAGGGGCACATCCTATTGCTTTTTTCATTGTAACCCTATCAGCCCATAAAGCTTGTAATAATTTTGAATCCTAGGCTTTCTTGTTTTTATCCAGAACTCTCTTCAGAATCTTGATCAAGCTTTTATTACTAGATTCTGCTTGGCCATTGCCTTGTGGGTGGTAAGTAGATGAGTACAAAATTTTAATACCATTATGTCTACAAAAATCAACAAACTCCTTTGATCTAAAACACAATGCATTATCAACCACCACAGTTTCTAGGCAACCAAATCTTGTCAAAATATTTTGCATCATAAAGTCTGTCACTAATTTTCTAGTTGCCCTTCTTGTAGGGATTGCTTCAACCCATTTAGAAAAATAATCAGTTGCCACCAAGATATAAGAATGCCCACCACTAGACCTATTAGGGATCTCCCCAATGAAATCCATACCCCACTTTTGAAAAGGGGCTTGAACAGAAACAGGCCTGAGTGGAACATTCCCACTGAATTTCAACTTTCCTGAAAACCTTTGGCAGGGATCACATTTCTTAACAAACTGATGGGCATCTTTAAAAAGTGTAGGCCACCAAAAACCTGCTCTAATGATCTTGTGAGCTATAGTTTTAGCCATATAATGCCCCCCACAGACTCCACTGTGCATATCTTTTATCAGAAGTTTGGCCTTTTCCTGATCTATACATCTAATTTAAACACCTTCATTGCTCCTCCACTAGAGCTCACCTTTTATAATTGCATATTTCATTGATTGGAGTCTGATAGTTATTTTCTTATTATTATCCATCTCAGGGGGTAGGATCATCTTTTGCAAATATTGGACAACATCTTTGTACCATTCACAATAGTCCATATTGCATATATAAGGCCTCTGATCCTCTTCCAACATATTTATTTGGTTTGCATTTAGATTACTCTGGGCCATCAACTTTGTCAGGCCTAATCCTCTTACCAGCTTTGTTATGTGGATATCAATGTTGAACTCTTGAATCCTATTTATCCACCTACATCTCCTTCCTAAGACCTCCTATTGGACCAGGATATCCTTGATAGTAGCACTTGGTACATAAGCAACCACAGTAGCCCCTACCAAATAACACCTAAATGTCTTGATAGCCTTGACTAAAGCATAAGCTTGTTTTTCAATAATATCATAATTCAATTTTGCTGCCTGCAAGGTTTTGCTGAAAAAGGCAATGGGTTGCTCAAAACCCTCAGCATTTTTTTGTAATAACATTGCAGCAATAGTGTGGGCTGATGCAAAAGAAAAAAATTGCATTGGCTTGCTATAATCTGGCACCTTTAAGACTGGGGCATGCTTTATGGCCTTTTTAATGTCATTGAAAGCCTAAATTGCTTCAGTGTTCCATTCAACCTTCGCTCCTTTCTTCAACATTTTGGATATGGGAATACTAATTTCTATAAAATTTGTTATAAACCTTCTTAAGAATTTAACCTATCCTAAAAAAGACTGAATTCCTTTAACATTTTTTGGTAAAGTTAACTTGTCAATAGCTTCAACTCTTTCTGGATCTATCCTCACACCATCTCTTGAAACAATATGCCCAAGTAACTTTCCTTCTGTTACACCAAAAGCACACTTCTTTGGATTCAAAGATACCCCATACTCTAATGCTCTGGTAAAAATCTTTTCAAGATGTTGACAATGTTGTTCTTCCTTTGCTGAGAAGGCTGTCAAATCATCTTGATAAACCACCATGAATCTATCAATAAAATTTGTAAAGGCTACATCCATGGCTCTTTGAAAAGTGGCACTAGCATTTGTCAATCCAAAAGGCATTCTTACATAGACATACATTCCCCATGGAGTTGTAAATGCAATCTTGAATTGCTCTGTGTCTTTGACCATGACTTGATTGTAACCAGAAAAGCCATCCATCATGGACATCAAGTCTGACCCAGTGACCTTTTGCAACATATTCTCCATGTTTGGTAATCCATAATTATCTTTCAGAGAATTTATATTGAGATTCCTAAAATCCATGCATAGCCTGATATCACCATTTTTTTTTCTAACTGGTACCAGGTTTGAAACCCAAGTGGAATGCCTAATAGGTTCAACTATTCCAGCATCTATCATCTTCTTGAGTTCACTCTGCATTTTAGGTGCCAAAGTAGGGTTAACAGGTCTCAACTTCTATCTAAAAGGCTTTGTGCCTTCCTTAACGGGAATCTCATGCTAAAAAAGGTCCTCCCTATAAGCCTTAAGATCATCATAAGACTAGGCAAAAACATGCCTAAATCTCCTAAGGAGATCAATCAAATTTTTTCTAATTCTTGGGGATAAAGACCTGCCTATATAGACCTTCCTAGGGGCTATCTTTGTGCCCAATTTTATTTCCTCCAGCTCATCAGTTTTAGCAAAATTATCATGCAAAATTTTATCCTTGTTGTCAAATGCTCTTTCAAGAGCAACCAATCCTTTAGGAACTCTGTTTGATTTCAATTGCAACACTTCTTCCCCAAAAACAACATCCTTGCCATTTACTGTATTAACATAAGAGCTAAAATCCATTTCTTTGTTACCAAAGTGAGACTCACAATGGAGAAATCTTAATATGTCCTGATCATCAGAAAAAACTTGCCAGTTATCTAGATTGTCAGGGATGGAAGGCTTGGTCTGTACCTCCACATTTGAGACATCTGCAAAAGTAGCATCCTCTGGTCTAAGGGCTATATTTCCTAATAGGTCAGCCATTCTATTAGAACTTCTCTCCATCCAACAGATATTAAAAGCACTAAAGCTTTCAATCTCATCCCACACAGCATTCCTATATTGTTTTAACTTTTGATTCTTGGAAGCATAATTTGACCTTATTTGGGATACAACCAATTCAGAGTCACCAACTACTTTTAAACATCTTATGCCATGTCTTGATGCCAGTCTCAGACCAATTAATAGAGCTTCATACTCTGCAACATTATTTGTGCAAGTAAACAACAAGGAAAATGAGTACTTGAAAGTTTTACCATTAGGAGATATGAGCAATATTCCAGCTCCAGATCCTTCCCTGCTACTTGCACCATCAAAATACATAGTCCAAAGATCATCTAGGTCAATCCATCCTTCTTGATTTTTTGATCTATAGGTAGGGTCAACACCTTCATCTTCCTCCTTGTCTTGGACCTTGAAGGCATTGATGTCAATATCAAGGAAATAATTCATGTTGTCCAGCTCCTCTTCTTCTATCATTTGTGGAGTTCTGGATTCTCTAGTAACCCTGATACTCTCCCCCTCAAAATTGAAAGTGGAAAATGATAGGTCACACTATATGCTTCCTCCCATAGATGCACTCCATTTTCTTGATAGCAGCATCCCATACTGGGAAGGAATATCCACTACTAAAACACTCATTGTCAATAATTTATTAGGATAAGCATCCAACCTATAAGGCAAGGCTTTAATGGTACCAACAACTAGCACTTCTCTTGAATCCATTGCTTGGCATCTACCATGGGGTGAATCTACTTTCAATCCTAAAGACTTCATGATCTCAGTTGGCATAATGGTATTCGATGCTCCAGAATCAATCATGCAATTTTTTAGCAATTTTCCATTTATTTGTAAAGTCAAGAAGAAAGGGTCAACTGTTCTTGCTATGGTATTGACAACATTTGTATCCAAGTAAATCTGAGGAATTTTAGAAACAATCTCCTCACTATAGTTTTCATCTTTATCATTTACCACTACTATTTGCTTTTCAGTTCCTCCTAATTTTTGAGGATCAGTATGTACTGTGCTCTGTACCCATTTTAAAGCATTCTTCTTATGTTAATCTATTCTCATCATTTCCAATAATGGAACTTTGACAGTGATTTGAGACAGTAATTTATTCATATCAACTGGAATATATTTTGAATCAACTACCTCTGATTTTAGATCCTCAGCCGTTTTATCAACTTCCTGGATGGGTACCTCTATAGGTATATCAACTTGAGCTTTGTCCTTATTTTGTATAGCAGGTGATACCTCAACTACTAGCCTTGGTTTTATTTTATACACAACATTGGGTTTAACATTCCTCTTTACCTTAACCTTATCAGTATGAGGAGAATCCTTGATCTTTTCTTGTGATGTTTTCTTTATAAAAATGCTAGCAGGCTTGGGATCTAAATCACCCACAACTCTATTCCTCAAATTATAATTTTCCTTTGCCTGAGTAACCAAATTTGCTATTATCAAAGCGATCTCTTCATCAGAAGGCCTTCTCAAGGTAGTGGCTGAGTCATTTTTTGAACATTGCATTGAATGTTGTCTGGCTCACTATCTTCATTATCTGAAAAGACTTGCTGATGGTACAATTCATTTCTGGCTTGGGAAAATGAGGCATCCTGATTTTTATCTTCCTCAGCAGAATCTATTTCACTCAAAATATGAGAAGAAATCATCCCACACCCTCGATCATCATAAGGCTGTTCCTCTGTGCACTCTTCTTCCTGAGGAGACATGTTTTGGGATATGGCACAATAATCAGGGTCATGGGGTGATTAATAGACAATGCACCATGGGATATCTTCCACTACATTCATTGAATTTCTTTGTAATGGGTCAGGGGTTCTATTATTTGGTCTATCTCCCTTTTCTGGGCTAAAAGGTTTCCCATCCTTCCATTGAGTATTGTAAGGAATGTTCTACATCCTTGGCAATTTATTAAAATTGTTGAAGGGAGGCTTGTCTCCTCCTGTAGCTTTATTATTTCTATTTTCACCAGGTTTTAGATCCTTGATTGCCTTAAGAATTTGTTTCAAGCTTTCCTCATCCTTTGGTTTAACACTTTGGGGCTTTCCTTGATCTTTTCTATTTAACAAAGGTGATCTGTTATCTTCTCTCCTTCCCAACTTCCCTGAGATTCTCCGATTACTTTCTATATTCATAGCTAACTTGTAAGCTTCAACAAGGCTCCTTGGGTTTTTGTCTCTCAATAAGTAACCCATTTTTTAGTCAAAGGCATTTAAATATGTAACAAGGCATACCCTGTCATCCAATCTAATGACTTGCAATAGTTTGTGCATGGCCTTTTGAAACCTGACATTAAATTCAACAACATCTTCATTGAAATCCTTTTTTATGTTATTGAATTCATTTAGCATAAAGCCCTCATGTGTCTTATCACCATATTTCTCCTTAAAATAATGCCTAAGCTGATTCCATGAACCTATGCTACCATGAGGCAAAGCTCTAAACCAGTCTCTTGAATCTTCTGTTAATGATTGCACAAATAATTTCATAATAACATCATCTGGTACAATATTGTAATCATCAATTACATCAATGAATTTTTTAAAATGTTCTTCACAAGTTACAACATTGCTTCCTATAAATTTAGGGAGCTTTTTTCTAATTTCTTCAGGGATGGGGTTAGGATAACCAGGAATGCCATTGAAAACTAACTGCTTGCACCTTTCATGTATAACACCTAAATTTGGAAAACTAGCACCCTGGGATGTGGATGCATTTGCATTTATAGTAGCAGAACCATTAAATCCTCTTGGTAGGGGAATGCCATCTGTCTGATTAGTTGGGTGTGCAACATCAGCTCCTTGTGTCATATTCAAAAAACCAAAATCTGTAGGTCCTGCAGACCTCTTAAGAAAATCAATTTTCTTTTTCATTTCTAATGTTGCTGCTTCTAATTCTGCCTTTTCCAGGTGTTTAGCTAGCAACTCTTGCTCTTTCTTGGCTTTTTCCAAATCTGCCTCCAGTCTTAAAGACTGGTCAAGATTTTGCTTAGGGTTGATAGGTTCATTGATTGAAATACCTATGTCTTTTTGTTTCCCCTTATCCTTTGGAACCCATGTTTCAAAATTCTTGTAAACAACAGGCAGCTCATTTGTCTGTTCAGGGATGGGAACATAGTTTATAGCCTCTAAGTCTAACAGTTGTCTTTTTAACTGTTCATCTCTTATCATAGCTTGTCTAATTCTTTCTTCCTTATCCCTATCCCTTTTTTCTCTGATAGCAGCCTATTCCTGAATCCTTCTTTCTAGTTGATGCACTTCCTCAAATATATCTTCAGAGTCAGGCAAAGTCATTTCAGATTCATTCTGTTGTGCTTGAGGATTTTCTTGCTGACCCTGAGAGTCCTGAAGGCCCTGTGGTATTGAGGAACCAAGGGTGAAAGGAGGAAGAAAATCCTGACCCCCTCTACTCTTACTTCTCAACCTTCCTTGCCTTTGTGGATTCACCCTCCTATTCTGGGATATTCCTTCACCCTCTTTCTCTATGGGTGAGTAATTATCTTCATATTGATTAAGTCCTAAATCAACCACCTCCTCATATTCTGAGGCATTTCCTTCTTGACTAGGAGGAGGAATATTATGCCGTCTAGCATTTCCCCTCTGTCTCCAAGTCATGGACATATCATTGGTATCTTTGTCCTTCTTACCTTGGTTTCTTCTAGATGTAATAGGAAGCCCACCCTGCAGACTTTCCTCAGGGTGTTCTTTACTATATGACCTTGTGTTTTTGAAACTCATACTACTATATTCTATAAAGCACTAATCATAAAAATATTCAGAGTCACCACTCACGGAGTGTGAGATGATATCAAAACTTTTAAAACTGACTCTTTGCACTTTCAATGGAAACCACTGGATATGATAAACAAGCCAGCCAGGAGTCAAAGTTCTACTCATACCCACGTTGTTTATAACTAATTTATAACACTAGAGACATCAAATGATTTAAATAGCCAGGTCAGGAGTCCAGCTCAACTTGGAACCTACACTATTTACTCTTGAAAATATTTCTCTATTCTCCAGTAGAATCACTGATCTAATGGTGACTTGGGAAAGCTGAATCAATCTGGGTAATGAAATTTTGAAAGTTTATAACATAAACAGTGATTCAGAACTAATTTTTCTTCTTTATTATGCTCTACTCCCCAGCGGAGTCACCATCTTGTTGGTGTTTGAAAATGCTTACGCCAACTAGGGCTGCCAATATGCCTATGATGGATATTAAGGATTGGTTAGTTCCAAATGTGAGCAATCTATAGGCAATTGGACCAACTATAGGGATGGATATTCCCTCTTCTGCTTCTGGCTCTGTGAAACCAAGGCGGGTGCACCTGATCTAATAGTTGTAATTCTAACTGATAACTTCAACTCTGCCCCTTATTTCTTTATTGGATCTTTTAAAAAATAAAAACAATGAGAGAATACTAAACAACAACCTATTGTTCATTGATCCTCCATCACTGGGTAGGACAACACATAAATGTAAATAAAACTGAAATTACTGGTAATGATTTTAAGATTTTGGGATTTTGAAATCTGAATCACCATCTCAGAACAAAGATTGGAGAATACAGGCCAGTGTCTTATCCATTGGGCAACAGAGTCAGAAAATAGAAAGGATCCCAAAACAACTTTGAGAACAATTGGTTTTTGAAACATAAATACAAATACCCCAACTCTTCCCTACTTATAGATAATCCTTATGCGAATTCAATGAACATATATTTTACTTTGAGTAATATTTAATCCAACCCTAGCTCAGAACTCAAAGTGAGATACATACACATAAACCCTAAAATAGGCTTAAAGATTCATAGAACAAACACAATGGAGAGGTAAAGATTTGATATTTGTATTAAGTATAACCATGATCATTTACATACCTCATGTTCTGAACAACAAACTTACTAGACAATGGTGCCAACTTGTATCTCTTCTCTATTATCCTGACAAAATCATACAAATTTACAATCCTCGACTGAGGAGTAGCACTTCAAAATTTCCTTTTTCTTCTTACACCTAACTCACTCAATGCCTAGAATGACCCTGGGAAATCCTTTTATATACAAGGAGATGCAATAAGCTTCTGGTCATTCTAGGGTTTACAAAATATCAACCCTAAAACTTTACAACAACTACAAAATTTACAATAAATACACTCAGTCACAATTGCGAGGAAATTGTAGTTGAGCTGACCTTCTTCACATCTTTTAATGCAGTCCTTGGCTAGCTGTTAACAAATCTGATCTGTAATATTTGCTATCCATTCTGTAATGAACATTTCCTCATATCTCAACAACCCTTATGACTCAAAATTAACTGCTCTAATCTACTTTATGAAGCTGGTGGTGTATCTTCACTCTCCATAGCTAGCATGTACAGATATCTCCATTTATTATACACCTCTTCACTTGGGAACTCAAACTTAACAAATTCATCCTTCCCAGTAGACAACTATTCCCATTCACTTATGATCTATGTGATCTTCTGTTGAATGGTATCAAACATCAATCTGGCATTTATCAACATTTTAATTGTACCACTGAAAGAAGACTTATCACTTAAAACATTAGTGATTCATTCTATGAGGAGTCCATCTAACTCCTCCCTCCACTAATAAGCTTCCTTAAATTCTCCTTTGTCTGTGAAAATAGGAGGCACCAGTTCATAACTTGAAAGGATTAATTCAGTTTTCAACATACTTGTTCTCCTGATAAAATTATCCACAAAAATGTTGAAATGCACCAACTTCTTTACAATTTGATGCAATGGCTTTATTAAAGGATCAAGGTCTTCCTGTCCCTTGGATAACATATGAAATAATTTTACATTGGGAGACCTTTCAATCCATATTTTCAAAACTGGAGCCATTTCATCCTTCTCTTTATTAAAAACCTTAAGCAAAGAAATTAACCTATCCATATGGCCATGTATAATAGAAGGCTTTAAATCTACTACAAATTCCATAATCACCCCTACTATTTTTTCTTCATATTTCTGATTTACCAAACCTGTAGTCTTTGCATTCTCATCCCTTTCCTTTTCCAATTGTACTCTTATTTCCCTCAATTTATTTGTTTCCTCTGTTAGCTTCAGCTTCTCCCAAGCAACCCTTGCATCCATATCTATTTTTGGGAGTGGTGAGGGTGGAAATTCAATTATTGGGCTTGAAGATGAAGCCACTGCAGGCTTATCAGAAATTGCTAATTGAGGAGATCTTTCATCTTGTGGCCCTGATAACTGGATAATTAGTTTGTCATTTTCAATTAGCTCAACTTTGAGCTCATTATAAGATTTAAGGACCATTTCAAATTTGAGCCTAAGCTCTTCCTTTGCTCTAGCATCCTTCTCCACCACACTAACATTGAACCTGGTAGTTTCAAGAATTAAATTAGATGCCTCCACACCAAATGTTTCTCCCACTCTCTGAACCATTAGGCTCCTTGTATATCCTATGGAGAAATCACTCTTCTTCCCTTTATTTTTATCTTTATCTAAAGACCACATGACCAGAGCAGCATGATCCTCAGAAAAAGTAATTCCCCTAGCTGCCTGCTTAGCCTTTTCTAGTGTAGCTAGGGTCTTTACCTTCCTCTTCCTTACTTGGTCAAAAACAATGGCATCAGCAATGTCCCATTCTAGTAGGATTAGAATCCCTGTTGTATGAATCATGGCTCTCCCTTCTTTTGGAGTAATCTTCTCATATTGTCTAGCCATTTGTGCCTTGGTCTCCTCTTATATCTCTTTCACATCTTTATCAGGGGATTCTTCCTTCTTCTTCTCACAAATCTCCTTAAACTGATTGATTTTCATTCTCCACAAGAACTATGAGAAGGCCCTAGTTTTAACAAAATCATCATCAAAAAGGAAAGAGTCACTTGCCTATTCTAGAATAGGGTCTATTTGTTTACCCTCAAATTCTTCTACTGTGAGATCCATGGCCACCTCTTTAGGTGCCTCCGGCATTCCCTCCTGCAAATCTTCATTAAAAACAAAAAGATTTCCTTCATCCCTTAACTGCACCAGCTGTTCTGCCACTTCATGCTCATCCAACTGAATAGGGGATTGAGAAGGAGAGTAAATCTCCTCTACCGGTCTTTCTTCTTCTTGTCTTTGCCTTTTTGGGGAAGGTGCCTACACTGCTAGATCACCAAGTGGTCTTTTCCCTCTTGAAGTGGAAGGAACATCTTCACTTCCTTGTTGTGAGGTCAGAAGGATAGTATGTCCACTCTTCTTTTGTACTGTGTACTCCCCCTTAGGGATTAACTTCATATATTTAGGCTGGTTTAAGATCTGCCTAGCCTTTTCTGGATCTGTCTTAGTCACAGATACCCTTTTCTCATTTACAGCACTCATGAGTCCCTCAAAATTCTCTATAAGGACATTAACTTTTCTAGCCCATGGTTCAAAACTAATCAATGGGTCATAAGTTTTATCAAAATTCTGAATAAAACCTATAGACTTGCTATAAATCACCCATTTTTCTTTCTTAATCTCCTGAGCCTGAAGGTCAAACTCATTTCTTATTATGTCTTCTAGAAAATTAAATTAATGCTCAATAAGAGCACACCTCACCTTATCTTTGAACATGCCCGAAAGGAAACCCTCTATATCCGTACACCTCACCACTGGCTTTGACATTCTGTAGGGTTGCAAAACCTTATGCAAGTGCACCCATCCTCCTTTTGTAATTACATACTGATGTGCCAGAGTTACATCAGGAAAGAAAGTTCCTCTACCTTTTCCAGTGAGTGTGGTCTCTTGTAAATTTCCAATCTGTCTTAAGATCTTAGCATATCCCAGCTTCAAAGGGACCAACTACATCAAATCCTTGAAAATTCCTCTCTTACTATATTCATTTTGACCAGACAAATTCCTCTTGGGTGGCATTTTGAAAATAGGGCTTCTTACTAAGATATGAATTCCCAAGAAAACTTTAAACAAGATCAACTGACAATAGGAAAGAAGACCCCACAAAGCTTTACAAATTTCAAATGACTTAAACATAGGAGAAAACCTACCAGGCACCTGAAAAATCTTTTGCTTGAAAGCACTGCATGAAAAATATATCGCCGAAGAACATACGAGAGTAGTGAAGAAAAACAATAATCAAATTCTGGTATATAACATCTACTAACGGCACACAATTCTCCTGCACATAACAAATTTATTCCACCATTACTGAGGTTGGCAGTCCTATCACTCACTGGATGTGAAAACGTCATTCAAGAGAAAAATTCAAATTCAAGCCGTTCATATATTTCATTTTTGGCACATCGGGCAGTAGACAATCTTATCAGCAAAATCCTATAGTACCTTTAGCAAGCTAGTTCTCGACCAACGAGAACATTTCAAAATTAGCATGTGTAGAATTAAATTCCTTAAGTTCATCCTGGTTTGAGCAGCGATCTTTACATGTCAACATCACCTGTGGCCAATCAAAAATGACCGCCTCATCAATATATTTAACATAGAGGACCCACCAAAAAGCTTCCATCTCTTTATCCAAATCAATGGTTGTCGCTAAACCACAAACTTAAAACCCGAGCATCTCATCCCAATAGTTTAACAACTGTGAGATCTTGCAGCATTTTAATCATTTGAGAAACTAAGGTCCCACTGTGACACATCAGCGGGCACATATCAAATCAAAACACGCCATGCTGTAAAAGACTGACAAGTGGACCCAGTCCCTTTTCCTTTCTAACTCGGAGCACTTTGAAAATAGTTAGATCACAGCTGTTATCTGACCAATAAGAAGTAAACACGTCAAAGTGAACTGGCACAATAAGGGGCCCACTGAGCACTTAAGTCTTTAAGAAGATCGGACAGTCGTCACTATACCGCGAACTTAAAATCCTCACATCTTTGATCAATGGTATAACAAGAATCATCCAATCAAACTAACGATTAACCCTTTGGAAAACATGACCCCACAATCAAACACATCACCTTCTGTCAGTCAAATCACATTTTGCCACATTTTCATATGGGTGGGTCCCCTCTGACTATCCTTTACCGTCTTTAAATATGCGTCAGCCGCCACCTAGTTTTCTGAGAACCAATAAGAACCAAAAAGATTGTAATGACCTGGCACTGTTAGGACCCACCGAACCTTTTTCAAACAAAGAAAATCTGACGGTTGTCGCTATACCGCAAGCTTAACATGCAAGCATCTTGGATCAATGGTATAACAACCACCGTAGATCTTTTTCATCCTTTAAAGTTTGGAAACTCTTCCTCTAGTCAGGCCTGCCATTGAGACAGGTGGCAACCCATCTCTATATCGCATGTCAGAGAAAACTGACAATCAGGTCTTGCGGTGTAACGACAGCCACTCATTTTGGAAAGTGAAAACCTTAGGAAAATATACCCAAAACTTAGGCTTAGAGAAATAAAAAGGAGAAGAGGGGAACGGGGGCCAACAACCTTCTAATCGCAAATGCATGACTTAAAAAATGTTAAAAGCACATGTGGATTAGCACTCTTAGTGAATCAAAAATTTAACATGGGAAAATAAAAAGGGAACAAACCATCCTAGGGTTTTGGAAGTGAGGGAGGAAACCCAAGCCAAAAACCTGGATATTTCAAAGCTACAAACGCAGAGTCAAGAAATATTTAAAAAGTGATAACAGGTGGCATTGCCTTTGAAGTTGCTACTTGGAGCCTCCTTTTCTTGATCAGTGTGAACCATCACTAGCTTTGTAGCTTCTTTTGTAGGTTGAGGAGTTGCTACTTCAGTCATGGCCTTCTTAAAAATTTTAGGCTATCCTACAAGAGCCAAAGAGTCCCACATGGACATGGTAATGTTGACCTTCTTCATGCTATCAACAATGTTGAAAGGTGTCACAGCATGTACTCTTTGTTGTGCTTTCACTATGATTGGCTCCACTTCTTTGGAATGTTGGCCTTCTTTGCTTGTGATGATAGGAACCTCCTTAGGTGTGATGGGATTAGCTTGTTGTAGTGGCTTTGTGGATGTAGTGGCTTTGGCATTGGAATCTACCCTCTCCATGTCTTGAGGTCTCCTTTTTGCTCTTGTATAGGCAACAAAAGTAGCTTCATCATTGATTCCATTGAATTCTAGTTGCTCCCAATTAAAAAGAGCAGTCTCATTCTCTTGTGATTCTTGTTGAGGAAATGACCCACTAGATGAAGCCTCTGATTGAGCTTGGGAGGCATTTTGAACCATTAGAGCTTGGTTCATCCATCCATTTGAACATGTAGCCTGATTGTGAGGTTGATTACAAGAAAAACACTATTCATTATCCATAGCCGTATTATTTTGACTAGGAACCATATCCCTCACTGGATTTGTAGAATTTAGAGGTGCAGGGTTATATGGTTGGAATGGTCTCTGATTAAAACTTTGCCTTTGTCCTTGATACCCTCCTTGGTATGGTGGCCTATTTTGTTGATAAGGCTATCCCTGATTCTAATATTGTTGATTAGGACCTTGGCCTTGTGGCTAAAAGGGTGGTCTGATTCCTTGACCTTATTTCTTCAAATTTGTGACCTCTTTAGTTAAGGTCTACAACAAGTTTGTCATTTCTTGCTTACTGCTTTCTTGACTATTCTTTATCTCTTGCAGCTCTTGAGAGAAACTAGCTGTTAGCTCTTGACCACTGGTACTAGCTTGAGGTGTTAATATTGTGGGAATAGGGGTAAATGGGGGTACTTGTGCAGGTGCAATGGGTTGGAGGCTAGGGAAGATGGGCATTGGTGGTCTTCTAGCAATCATGCCTGCTTGGATTAAATAGTTTTCAGCCCTGATAGCTATGTCAAAGGCTTGGGGTAAGAAAGTACCACCCATAGATTGGATCATGACAAAAATTTGACCATTTAGACTTTGCAAATAATAAAGGAAAGCATGGTTAGTTGATGGTCTCATAGAAACTAGAATTCTATTCCATGTTTTGAAGAATCTACTATTGTAATCTGTCATTTGCTCTTGAGGGTCTCTTTTAATAGTTGTTAATTGCTCAACTAGAGACAAGTTATCTAATTTATCTTCAAAATGCTTACTTAATGCATCCCCTAATTCATCCCATGAAGTAATAGAACCAACAGTTAGAGTTCTAAACCATTCAAGAGCCTTACCTTTTAGAGAGGCTGCTAATAATTTTGTGGCCACATCCTCTTGACTTATGTTGTGTATGTTGCAGATGGTGGTCACATCTCTTATGTGCTCAAAAGCAGTTGTCTTCCCTTCACCAGTGAAATCAAGTATACTCTTAAGTGCCACCAAGGGCACATCATGATGTTGAGAAAAGGTTAATGGACTCCCTTAGTTGAAAGGTGCAAAGGAAAACTGTCTAGCCATTGCAAGAGTTGGAATCTGAAGATTGACAACTATATGAGTTGTATTTGATGTTGGACTTGAATCTTCTTCTAGACCTCTAGTTAGAGATCTGCCTCTTCTTCTCGAATGAAAGGGAAAAGGTCTCCTTTCTACAGTATCAGGAGGTGTAGACTGAACTCTCCTTCCAGGGGATGTTCTTTGAGTTGACCTGCCCTTATGACTTCTTTTTGAGGGAAACTCTACAAATTCAGTAGGCTTTGAGCTTCTAGTCTCAATCTTTCTCATAAACCTTAAATAAGGTTGGCCTAGATCTTTGAAATCAGTGGAGTCACTAGATATACTTGATAGAACAATCTTTTAGAAGTCTGTATTATGCAATTTGTATATCAAAGATAACATAATTTGAATTCAAATAAACTTCTTGTCCCACCGCGCATGCCAGAATTGTTATACACTAAGTTTTCACCTTTGTTTCAATCTCTCTTGGTCTTAATAACTTAGTATAACATGAGAATCATCTCCAGGTTGTGGGACCTATGCTAACTAAGATGAGACCTCTAGGTTCTAGGCTGGTTCCTCTTGGATATTCACCTTACTTTGCTTCTAGACATGAAAATTAAAGTTCTTTTGAGTGAAAGGGATAGAAGGAATGCTTGGAAAGGGAAATGACTGCAAGCAAACTACCTACTAGGTGATACACCGAAATTAGGGTATGAATTGCAGCATAGAGGGATGTAACCAATGAAAGGCTTAGGTCTAGTACGTCACAACTTACTAAATAGGCTTGCATAAGTGTTTCATAACAGGACCTGAACATAAGACACAACCTATGACCTACAAGAAAACATTCACTTCTGCAGCTCGGTGTAGGATTGAGACAAGACTGTTAGGGGGCTGAAGTATGCCCACAAAAACATCTAAATCAAATCAAACATAGTAACACACATAGTTACAGAAAGTAAGAGGGATCAGGAACCCTAAGTTGTCATTGAAAACATGCATAGACTTCAATTCATTAAGAGATGAACTCAGACAAAGAAGCATAGGGACATGAACAATTGTCACAAAATACCTCTGCAATGTTTGAATTTATCAATGAAAGATTTACAACTATATAAGCTAGAGGGTAGAAATGATACCATAGATGACCCTTAAGAAAAGATGAATTTCTTTTTACAATTGTCTAACTCTCTGAGCTCAAAAGCTCCAAAAAATATAATATATACATCTCCTCTAAACAAGCAGGAGAAAAACCTAACTAGGGTTTCAGATTTACAACAGAACAACAAACCCTAAATCAATCAAGTTTGATCATAAATGTTACTTCTACAAATATCTCAAATGATCAGATACTCATCTTTGTGTGCCCATCCCTATACTAAAATCAACCTGTGGACAAGCAACCTTGAATCACCAACCTTCTTGCAACTAAGCCTTGCCATGAAGGCTCTAAATCTGATCATACTTCCCTAGGAATAATACCATTTAAAAGCTAGTGCCAACTCTTTCTAGTGTCTACTAGCATGAAAACATGGCACAGTACCCTACAATGTCAGTCAACAGTCATCTCCATCACCCTCTCAACCATAACTATCCTAAGAATTTAATTCCTGAGCTAACCGACGTCGTGCATGGTCGAAAAGAGAAAAACCTTAGCAAAACCTTCGCAAGAATTTGAATTTAAATGTTAATGACTAGCCTGGTCATTTTAAAACATGACCGTCGATCTCAAACCCTTCCCGGTGAATGAATGGATATGATGCACTTGAAAACAGCTTGAAAACCCATCTAACAAATCAAAACCATCGTGGAAGTCAACAGCCAATAGAAAATGAGCACGTCAAAAAAGACCAACACCTCAAAAGTCAAAAGAACCTGGACCTCGCATCAGATGGTGGTCGCATGATCGCATGGGATCAAAAGATTCCATGCAATCATGCAGCCACCATAGATCTTTCTTCCCTGCCATCTCACTTAAGATACTTGGCCCCACTGACACATCTCCACCTGTTCAATTCAGCAACCAATGAGGAGCGAGCACATCAAAAACCAAGGACCCACCTGACAGAGCCTAGAGATAAAGTAAGATCAACAGTCGGTCATATGATCACATGCTCTAACAAAAAACCTTGTGGACATATGCCAATCATCGATCCTCTATAGATGTCAAAGCCTCTGACTGTCAAAAGGGCCCTATCCTACTAACAAGAGATGACTCATTAGCATGTGGACCAATCAGAATATGCCACCTACACACACCTGGCAGTGGACCCGCCTATTTGAAGAGTTATGTCACAAAGGATAATCGATGGTTGGTGCATAATCTCATGGTTCTGACAGAATGCATGAGATCATACGCTAGCCATTGGATTGAAAAGGTGTTAGAGGGCCAGGCCTAGGAGACATAAAGCTTGGAAACATTAGAAAAGATTAAGCGTTGGGACCTAGGAAAAATTAAAGCGCTAAGCGCTAGAGACTTAGGTAATTATTAAAGCATGTGGACCCTTGAGACTTTAGTGGCTGAAAAGGTAATGAAAGAATATAATAGGCCAAAGAGATTTTAGGCTTTTCTACCTCCAACAGCTAGTTTTATGAATTTTTTACCTACAGACCAGAGAGTTAGAAGGATTGCAGAGGCCAGAGAATAGGGTAGAAAACCATGAAATTTTTTGAGGTGCTTGGTAGGGTAAAAATAGAGATCTAGGGATAGATTTTAGCCAAATTTGTATAGAATAGGAAAATTATGGTAAGAAGAACAACCGGAAGGTTTTATTGATCCAAATAGAAGACACATGGTGTGCAAACTAAACAAAGCATTATATGGATTGAAGCAAGCTCCCAGAGCATGGTATGAGAGGTTGCACAACTACTTGATACAGATTGGATTTTCAAGAACAAATTACACAAGCAATCTGTACATGAAGGATGGAGAAGATAAAGGTATCCTGTTGGCAAAAAATTTTATGGATGACATTATTTTTGGTGGACAAGATACATTATGTAAAAGTTTCTCAAATGAAATGCAAACTAAATTTGAAATGAGTATGTTTGGTGAGATCAAATTATTTGTTGGTTTACAAGTATATCAGAGGAAGAATGGAATTTTCATTACATAGTCTAAGAATGTTAATGAAATACTAAAAATTTTTGGGATGTAAGATGCTAAACTAGTGGGAACTCCCATGGTTACTAGACAAAATTTATCTAAGAATGATGATGCTATAGAAGTGAATCAAACTCTATATAGATCCATGATTGGAAAATTGCAATATGTTGTACATAGCAGACCAAATATTGCATTAGCTATTGGGATTGTCAATTAGCATTAGCCGTGAAAAGAATTATGAGATGCTTGAAATGAATTGCTGACTATGGTCTATATTATAAGAAGGATGACAAATTTGAACTCCAAGTTTATATAGATGTTGAATTTGGGAAGAAAATGTAGATGATAGAAAGAGTACTAGTGGTGGAGCTTTCTTTCTTGGATAGAGATTAGTCTACTAGAAAAGCAAGAAACAAAATTGTATTTACCAATCTACTGTCAAGGCCGAGTATGTTGCTGCTGCAGTAAACTGTTCAAACTTGGTATGGATAAAATAATTGTTGATAGGCATGAAAGAAGAAATCACTGAACCTGTTGTTATTTTCTGTGACAACACAAGTGCTATCAATATTTCTAAGAATCCAGTGATGCACACTAAGACCAAACACATTGCAATCAAGTATCACTACTTGAGAGAATTAGTACAAGATAAAGAAGTCCGAATGGAATATGTGAATACAAAAGAATAATTAGTAGACATATTCACTAAAGCTTTACCAAGAGAAGCTCATGAGTATTTGAGAAGTCAATTAGGGGTTCTTCCCCTAACTAAGGCTGCCTAGATAAGCTAGGAGCACTGCATCACATGTGCTATAGCAGAATATTTAACAAATTGATGCAGAAGATTGTCACACTTTAGGGCTGTGTGTGTGAATTTTGTACCTGATCTATAGACACAAAACTTCAGTAAAACATTAGAGGTTAGCTATAATCGAAATCATGCAAAATTGAAAACTATCTAACCAAGCGATTTACTGCCTTCTAGTAGGTGCGAGATTAATGTTCTCAGATTGTTATCGAGATCAGTGACCTAGACAACACCTAAACAAAGGATTTGAATGCAATTGATCTAGATATGAAATATGAATGCAATTAATCTATATTTTTGATATTTTCTATGCAATGATATGAAAAATTGATATGGAATCTATGCTAATATGGAAATTGATATGTAATGCTAATCTAGAAATGATATGATATGAGAATGAAGATTCTAACAATAATATGAAACCTATGAATTTGAAATTGATCTCACAACAATGTTGATTCACAATAAGCTTTGAGCCTTCCAATTGCAATTCTCTAGTGTGATTCTGCAAAATATGAGATGCTTGGATGCAAATTTGAGAGATGATTGAGAGATGAGCTGAAGCCTTAATTTATAGAAATCTAGGGCTTTAGATGTGCATGGATAAAAGCCATAAATCACTCAAATAACTCAGCTTGATTTTTCAGTTATTTTTAAATAAAGGATAATTAACTCACAAAAATATGCAAAAGCTAAGTTTTAACTCAAAATAGAGTTTAGCTTTAATTGATAATTGATAGTTGTCTGCTTTTATGATTGTGCATGTTTTATTTATGAATTAATTTAATAATAAAGTGATTTATTTCCAACTTAACTGCTTTTAAAAATAAATAATTGATTTATGGGTTAATCAATTATTTAATCAAACTTTTATTAAAAATTATATTATTAAATAATGACAACATGCGTTAATTAATTAAATAAGAATTTAATCAATTAAAGATAGGAATTTTGATTTATTGTCAAAATTAAATAATACAATTAATAATAGATAGAATTAAATTTAATTAAACAATTAAGTGGCAAGATATTAAATCTAATTAATTGAATATGAAAATATTCAATTAATCAAACTTTAGGATAAATGTGATTTATTGCCAAATAATTATAAAATTAAAGATAATTATGATGATTAGGAATATTACTAGGAATATTCCTCGATGCAGAATTTAAGATAATCAATTATGATTCGATGATGTTTAGATGTGCCTTAAATTAGGACTTTGATGTCGATTTTATTCGAATTGAAGATGTAGGAGATTAATGAACTTATAGCCCATTTTTGGGGTATTACATTTTGCCCCTGTTTGAATTACTGTGCGAAGTGCAGTGGTTCAAAGATAGTCTATGTTTGATAAAGATATGAAACTAATGTTTGAAATTGATAATTGATATGAGACAGAAGCTGATTGATATTGATTTGATATGGAGATAATAGGTCCTGAATGACCAAAGATAATGTTCACTATAACAGCAAATGAACCTATGATTGTGAAAAAGTGTCAAAACACCTGATTCCAAACCTTAGGATTGCAAAGAAGTGAGTGACCCGTTCTAGACTCGATTGTCTTAGTAGAACTAGCAAGTATCACATGCAAACCCTTCAGTTGTCGAAGAACCAAGGAAAGAAGACTATGATCTAATGGTTGCAAAAACTGATACAGTTTACAAGATTAGGAGAATACCAGATTGATATGGATCTTGATGAATCTGATATGCCCCAAGTGATGATAGATTTGCCCCGAGTGATGAGGACTTTTGATGAATTAGTAACTAGACATGATTGTTTGTCTTGATCACTGATGAAAGATATTGATAGACTTGATTGATAGAATTTTGATTTACAGACTTTGAATTGATGTGCAATACCATGCCCCCTTCGGGATTAAAATTGAAATCTGACAAGAAAAGTCAGTGTTGAGAGCTCAAAATCATGTTGATTGATGGGAAAAGTGGTTATACACATTCAAGAGCGCATTCTACATCGTTTAGAGGTCCTGGAGACCAAGGTTGACTAGGTTTGACCATGAGTTGACCATGGTTTACCAAGTTGAATTTTTCATCATTTGATGGAAGATAATCAGTTAAGTTGAATTTTAGATTTCTGTGATAATGGAAGGTTGATTATGCAAGTAGTGAATAAGATAAATGATCTCAGATTTCAATTTTGATCTCGAAAAAGGATTCTACTTGTTGTTTCATTGGAGGAACCTTCGTGTGAGATTCAGCTCTTGTTAGACTTGAAGATACGATTTGAAGAATCATTTAAGCATTGAAGTTCATTTAATCATTGTGAGATCATGCAAAGATGAAAAATGCAAAGAGAAATGCAAAATGAAATGCAACCTAAGACCTAGGACCTACTCACTGATCATATGTCAATTTTTTATCATCATTGAACTTTTAGGTAACTGGATAAATCAATACAATGCCCACTAACTAAAAAAAAACCATAGACATATGAATATTGATTTGTATGCACAAGAATCAATACAACCCCCACTGGTCAAACAACCATGGACATATGAATATTGATTTTATTTTTGGAATGTCAAATTAAATATAAGTACCAAGGCATAAACGCCAGGATGACCTGAATATCATGTCCATTTTGATATAGCAATTTGTATAAGCATCAAAACATGAACGTCGTGATGACCTAAATATGCCTTGCATTGCAAACACATCAAACAGTCAAGAGATCATTCTAAATCCAATGTGAATTACCCGTAGTGACCATTTATCGTTCACATCCTTAGGCAAGATCGCGTTCCACAGTAGGAGAAAGAACTTACTAAAAAAGATAATAGTTAGATCAAACTTCCTTGAATTTTTTAGGTATCAATGGTCAAGGTATGCATGGCCATCCAATTCGAGATAGAGGCTCTTATAGTCGGACACCATTTCAATCTGGAATTTCCAAAGTTGTTAGATTTTCACATACAAGTAGAAGACAAAGAGAAGATTATGCCCCCAGTCATCACCCTCTAAATCTTGTAAAGGACATCATCGAAGAGCTTGAAGGGACACAATATGCAAAAATCTCAATGTGGATCAGTAAGCATACACGGAGATAAGAGCATGTAAAAAGCATAGATTGTTTTCAGTTGAGTTTTGATGTTTGATTGCATTGTTGTAGATGCAAAATCCTTTCTGGAGACAAGACTGACTAACTGACTCACATGAAGCTTCAAAGGACTTTGACTAGATATGATCCATCTAAGATACATGGGAGACCATAGGATATGACATTGATTGCCCCCAAGTGTTAAACATTCATAGGATACAGACGCTTGAGCTAGTTGGTGTACAAACTGACTTATTGAAAATTGGAAATGTAGAAACAAACTGGGAGATATGTACAAACTAAAGCAAGACTGAAAGCTAGGAAAGACCAAGATTGGACTGATAGATGGAGCATTTGGAACAAGTGGTGCCCATTTGTCAGGTTTTCACCATCTTGGAAGAGATTCTATTTTTGCTACCAAGGCGCCTATTTCTAGGTTTTCACCAAGGCACTTTTTTTTTTTTCATGTTTTTTGTATTTTTCATTTTTCAATTTTTTTTTGTACTTTTGATATTTTTTTATTTTTTTGTAATTTTCATATTTTTTGATTTTTTTTGTCAATCATCAAGGTGCCTATTGCTAGGTTTTCACCAAGATGTTCATTTTTTCAGGACTTTTTCTGATTTTTAGGATTTTTTCAGGATATTTAACCATAGACTAAATGCCTTAGGCATAGAATTTCTTCAGATGGAGAACGTTGATTGGTTCTCAGAGCTATTCTCCTTTAGTCATTGAGATTTGATAGGCACCAGAGCCAAAAGTAGCAGTGATGACAAAGGGACCCAGCCAGTTGGGTTCAAACTTCCCCTTGCGTTCTCGATGGGATTGATTTTTAGGATTTTCTCTCAAGACTAGATCGCCAACCTGAAATTCTTTGTGTCTAACTTTCTTGTTGTAGCCTCTAGACATTCTCTTCTGATATACTCTGAGATGATCATACGTTGCTTGTTTGCACTCATCTAGTAGTTCTAGTTCTTGTAACCTAGACACTATGTAGTCATCATCAGTTACTAGACCATGCATTCTAATTTTGAGTGATGGGATTTCAACCTCAATAAGAAGTACCGCTTCAGACCCATAAAGTAAAGCAAAAGGTGTAGCCCAAGTAGGTGTTCTGATACTTGTTCTGATACTGGTTCTGATACTTGTTCTGATACTAGTTCTGATACTTGTTCTAATACTTGTTCTGATACTTGTTCTGATACTTGTTCTGATACTGATTCTGATACTTGTTCTGATACTGATTCTGATACTGATTCTGATACTTGTTCTGATACTGGTTCTGATACTAATTTTGATACTTGGTATACTTGATAACATCTTTTTCCATTGCAAACTCCCAAGCAAGATTATATCGTGCAGTCCCAATGTCTAGCAAGGTGGAGAACAAGAGGGATTGGCAAGCTGGTCGAAGAGATGGAAGAAAAGAGAATGAAGGAGAATGAAAGGAAGAAATCCTCAAGGTAAAACTCCTCAAGAATACTCAAGCTAGGGAAAAATTGTTATGTAAAGCGCATTTGGATAAGCAATGAAAGGCTAGCATAGGATAAGTCACAAAAGCATAATGCAAGAGCAGGAAAGGATGCAATCCAAAGGAGTAGACATGTCAAGAGGCTTCATAGCACTGTGTTTTACTCTCTTTTTTCATTTTTTTTATTAGATCAAGACCAAAGGGGAAAAGGATAGCGATAGGTGAAAATGAATGGAGGAAAATGGATATGAAAGCTAAACAGGAAGAGAATGAAAGCAAGATCATCATAAGATAGCTCACAAAATAGCCAAATGTTCATGTATAGATCAACATTGTCAAGATCAAAGAGAGAAGATGAAATAGATGAAATATGTAGAAGAACTACACATGATGCCTGATTGCCAGGTTTTCATCATGGTACTTATCCAAGGTGCCACAAGGTGGTTTTCACCAGAGGATGAATTTATTTCTCTTTACTTTTGCTACCAAGGTGCCTATTTCTAGGTTTTCACCAAGGCACATTTTCAATTTTTTTTCTTTTTTTCTTTTTATTGGAAGAAGGCAAGCTTTTTAGATAATGCTCCCTGAAAGGATAAACCATGATATGCCAAGGATTCAAAATGATATGCTCAAAGATGCTGATAGGGAAAGGGAGATGGAAGAGAAAAATGGAGGATAAGGTTTTATGTAAAGTGAGTGAGGTTGAAGGATAGGAGGAATATGCAAATGAGGAAAAAGGATAGAAGGTAGAAGGATAATGCATGGAAGGATTGTGAAAGGGTAGGTGGAAAGGAAGGAAATATCAATGTAAACACACACCTTGAAGGGTGGTGAGAGGGTGGAGGAAACGTGAATGAAGGAATACATGAAGGAATATGGCGAATGGATAGCAGAGGTTGTGGTTTAGGCGCATGGAATGGAGGAATGCTTTTGGAAGAAGATGAAGTGGAAGTCTTTGGAAGCTTGAATGTCAAATTCACTTGTTGCTCAACACTAGGCTCTTTCAAGAGAGACTTTGGAATCCATATAGTTATAGCCTTTTCATTTCTTTTTGGTAATTTAGAGAGAATATCTTCAATGATGGATTTTGGAACCCATACTTGTCTTGTAGTTTTTTTCTTAGATATCTCTTTTGACTTTATATTTCCATGTCTATTAGAGGAGACATGGTGATTTTTTTGTTTTTTATGGATTCTTGTATTGCTTCTTTTTCTTGTATTGAACATTCAAGTTACTCCCAAAAGACTTGGGACTTGTGGAAGAAGGAGGATATGACTGGTTTAGATTGGTGGATGGATGAAAAGGATTCAAGGGTATGCATCTATGTTGATCTTGAGGAAAGATGGGATATGGAGGGATGTAAGGACCCAAGATGGATGGTGAATTAGGAGAGTTAGGAGGGGAAAGTGAAGGGACATAAGGACCCAAGATGGAAGGAAAATTAGGAGAGTTAGGAGGGGAAAGGGAAGGGACATAAGGACCCAAGATGGAGGGAAGGCGTGAAGCCCTTAGTAGTGGTGGAAGAGGTCCAAGGATGGAAGTGGAAGATGCAAAAGGATAATCAATAAGTTCATCAGCATCTATATAGAAACCAAGGATATCAGCATCTTTAGAGTGAGCATTAGAATTTTCAATAGAATCAAGTACATCTTGAATAGGAGCACCTTCTTTGATAGGATTGTTCAAAGCTTGCAAAGACTTAGGAAGAGTAGAAAGTGGAAATGAACATGAAGTGGTAGAATAAGAAGATGGAAGACTTTGATCTTGACAAGGATCTTTGGATAGCATAAGCGCATAATTTTTCTCTTGATTTTCAATAGGCTTAACATTGGAAGGAACAACACCATTTTTACCAACCTTAATGGAAGTATCATCTTTGGAAAGCAAAAGTGTAGTAAGGTTATTTTGATTGTCAATAAGCTCAACAGTGTAAGTAGTAACTTGATCATGCTTAAGAGAAGACTTAAGACATGGTTGAATGCATGAAAAAGGGGTTGTAGGATCAAAAGAACCCTGAGGTGGATAAGAGACATCATGAAAAGAAGTGGATGACATGGAGGGTTCTTGATCTTGATCTTTTTGTATGTTCTTTTCTTCATCATTTTTAGAGTCCTCTTGACATGGAGCCACTTCTAAGGACAAGGAAGCATGTTGGGATTGTATGGAAGACTATTGCAGAGATGGTGTAGGACTAGCTGAAGTAGGGATTATAGCATATGAAGGCTTAGGCTCTTTAGGTTTATCATTATTGAAAGTATTTGCAGCCAAGTGAAGGTTAGCTTGAGTTTCTTTAAGAGGTAGCCCTGGAGGATAACTATAGGGAACTGCATGAAAAGTATTAGGGCTTGTGTCAGATGAAAGTTCTATGAAAGATTTGAAAAACTCGAAAGCTTTAGGAAATGTACAGGTATTGGAGGAAGTAAGGGATGGAAGGGAATCATCACAAGACAAAGGTCCAACATTAACATGATCTTGCTTGAGAAGATAATCTTTATTTTCAGCCTGAGAGTTCTTAGAGGAGAGATCCTTATAGTATTGATGTTTCAAATCAGCACAGTACATTTTATAATCCTCAGCAGTAGTAGATAGATCATAATCAAGGTATTGTTCACAAAAAACATCAAAGTCTTTTTCAAAATCAGAATCATATGGATCACCATCATGATCTATCCAATGTGATGGCCCATTTTTAGTAAGCAGGAACACACAATGAGGAGGACTCTTAGGAACAGAGGTGTCATAGGTATCATTATATTGTCTGTCATCATAGTCATCATAGTCTTCAAAGCTAGATGTGTCACTCTCTATGAAAGAGGTATCATAAGGGTTTTCATGTTGCTCACACTTTGTTCGGGGGCATGGTGACATGTACAAGTCTTTATTAAATGGAAAAGAGCATAGAGTTTCCATGGAGAACTCTTTAGGTTCCTTTTCTTTGTCAAGTTTGTCAAGCTGGACTTGCATAGCTTGCAGCTGCTTCATCATAGCGGTGATTAGAACTTCTTCCTCTTGTGTACTGATTCTTTGAGACATGTGTACTAATTTTCAATAGCTATTGCTCTGTTCTTGACACAGTGATTTGTTCGACAGATTCTGGAAATAGGTTGAAAAGCTGAAGTATCTGGCAATTCTGATAATTTTCTGACAACTCTCAAAAATTTTCCAAATGACTTTCTGCAGACTTGTACGATAGTGGGTATGCTATGAAATGATAGTTGAAAAACTCGTATGACAGTTGCAAGCAGGATTTTGAATTTTAGAATTTGTTGGCATGAAAACTCATATGACACTGGGTATTCAATCATACGATAGATGGGCAGTAATGAAATGACACTTGGTAGAAACTTGTATGACTTTCTGACTTCCTGAGATGACTTTCGACTCTAGAAAAGGATTTTACTTCAGATTTTGCAAATTTTGAGTTTTTAGATTTGAATTGTTTGCAAATTTCAATGTCCAGATTTGAGGATTGTAATAGATTTGTCAATTTTCAGTAACTAGATAGATAAACAAGCATGCAAAACAACAAGCACGTGATTTCAAGCATGTCTAAAAATAATGAACAAGGGAAAAAGAAACCTTGCGCATGAACAATCAAGTGACTTATTCGTTCTAATCCTCAGAAGTGCTAATTATGTATGTTCCAAAAATGTTTTGTAATAATGCACATATACCCTATAAAATGAAAATTTGGCCTCGCTAGGGTTTTTAGTAATGGTTTGACTCTGCAACTTTTATGATCCAAAGGTGTGAACTCCAATCCCGACACACCAGGGTTTTGACACAGTCTGAGAACTTAATCTTCAGGAGCTACTAGGGAGATCTGACAACCCAACAATGAACCATACCCATGAATATTTCTTCCACAAGCACATTTATATAGCGACTGTCACTACCATGGTGAAAATGGCTATTACCGCTTGAGGTTCTATCAACGTAGTTTTCCCTATGAAGGGATTGTCTGCTACAGTTAACCCTCTCTAAAGATGATTCACAATAGTATACCACAAGGGGACTTGGCTCCAGATCCAAGGTTTTTGACACCTTTTTACTTTTAACCCAAACAAAGCAAGCAGATTAATCTGACACGCTAAGACAAAGTTTTGCTTCACCAAGGTCTATGATGCCAACTCCACATGATCTATCAACCTCTCCAGGGAGAGAATGTATCAATCAATAAGAGAAGGTGCACTAACCAATTTTGATTCACCAAAGCTTGTGATGTCAACCCCATGTGATCTATCAATCTCTCCTGGGAGAGAATGTATCGATCAATAAGAGAAGACACACTAACCAAGTTGAATGCGAAATGCACTAAGTATCCTCCCTACCTACAAGGATTCTGTCGTCAAGAAAGATTTTGCTAGGAATCCAATCTCTCAAGAATCACGAATAGTGTTCATAGGGCCTAATTACTATGTGAGCACAGATATATTCCCGAAAGCAAATCTACCAAAAGTACCCAAAAAGTAGAAAGAGGAACACTTAACACTTAAAATGAATATGAGATGAGTCCACAAGGTGGAACACTTAACACCTGACACAAGCTGAAAATGAGTCCCCAACTTAGAAAACAAGTGAGTTCCTAAAAGCAAAAAAGGGTTGCCAAGTGGAACACTTAACGCTTCTGTCCTGTTGACCCCTCCCCTTTATGGGGCTAAGATTGCAACCACGGGGCAGAAATGAGGGGCCAGTAGATTAGCGAGTCCAATAACCCAAGATAGCAATCAAGATCAATCACAAGTATTCTAAGACTACTTAATGAATCCTTAAGGGGTCACAACCTAGTATCAATTATGTAAGTGTGTAGAAATAGATAAAAGCATGAAAGGAAGCACACAAGCCAGACACATAAGAGATTTATTTTAAGTCCAAATTGAAATGTTAATAGATGAAGGAGAATACCTTAGGTCCAACGCTCTGCAATCAAAAATTTAGCACACGTCTAAAAGTACAAAATCAAGACAAATCAAGAGAAAACTGTAAGCATTTAGAAATCAATAATTTGAAAGTACAAATATGCAAAATCTATGCCTCTGTAGAAAAATCTTGCGCGGGGCAGGATGCAGTCTCGCGCGAGGAAACACTATTTTGTGCGACAAAGGATGAAATCTCACATGAGTCAGGATGCGGTCTTGCGTGAGGAAACACTATTTTGTGTGACAAAGGATGAAATCTCACATGAGTCAGGATGCGGTCCCACACGAGGAAGTACAGTCTCGCGTGAGAAATTGATTTTTCACGCACAAAAAAATAATGATACCAGTGAAATTTCATGTGACACAGAAAGAAATATTGCTTGACATAGTGTGAAATCTCATGCGATAATTCATACAGAGATGTATGGAAGTACAGATAGAATGATAAAAATCACAGTGTACGAATAGTTTTGCTAAAAATCATAACGTCCTACAGAGTATACCAGGACCCTTGAAACCCTTATCCTCAAAAGATAGAAAATTGATAGAAATGAAGGGAAACCCATTTCAGGGCCCCACGGTGGGTGCCAGAAATGTGTGTGAATTTTGTACCTGATCTGTAGACACAACACTTCAGTAAAACATTAGAGGTTAGCTATAATCAAAATCATGCAAAATTGAAAACTATCTAACCAAGCGATTTACTGCCTTCTAGTAGGTGCGAGATTAATGTTCTCAGATTGTTATCGAGATTAGTGACCTAGACAACACCTAAACAAAGGATTTGAATGCAATTGATCTAGATATGAAATATGAATGCAATTAATCTATATTTTTTATATTTTCTATGCAATGATATGAAAACTTGATATAGAATCTATGCTAATATGGAAATTGATATGCAATGCTAATCTAGAAATGATATGATATGAGAATGAAGATTCTAACAATAATATGAAAGCTATGAATTTGAAATTGATCTCACAACAATGTTGATTCACAATAACCTTTGAGCCTTCCAATCGCAATTCTCCAGCATGATTGTGCAAAATATGAGATGCTTGGATGCAAATTTGAGAGATGATTGAGAGATGAGCTAAAGCCTTAATTTATAGAAATCTAGGGCTTTAGAGGTGCATGGATAAAAGCCATAAATCACTCAAATAACTCAGCTTGATTTTTGAGTTATTTTTAAATAAAGGATAATTAACTCACAAAAATATGCAAAAGCTAAGTTTTAACTCAAAATAGAGTTTAGCTTTAATTGATGATTGATAGTTGTCTGCTTTTATGATTGTGCATGTTTTATTTATGAATTAATTTAATAATAAAGTGATTTATTTCCAACTTAACTGCTTTTAAAAATAAATAATTGATTTATGGGTTAATCAATTATTTAATCAAACTTTTATTAAAAATTATATTATTAAATAATGACAACATGCTTTAATTAATTAAATAAGAATTTAATCAATTAAAGATAGGAATTTTGATTTATTGTCAAAATTAAATAATACAATTAATAATAGATAGAATTAAATTTAATTAAACAATTAAGTGGCAAGATATTAAATCTAATTAATTAAATATGAAAATATTCAATTAATCAAACTTTAGGATAAATGTGATTTATTGCCAAATAATTATAAAATTAAAGATAATTATGATGATTTGGAATATTACTAGGAATATTCTCCGATGGAGAATTTAAGATAATCAATTATGATTCGATGATGTTTAGATGTGCCTTAGATTAGGACTTTGATGTCGATTTCATTCGAATTGAAGATGTAGGAAATTAATGAACTTATAGCCCATTTTTGGGGTATTACAAGGGCTGGCCTAGAGTTGTGAAGAGAAGCAAAGACAAAGAATCAGTCATAAGCAAGATGAAAGATGGAGAAACACTAAGCTACACAAATATTATCTACATCTGATGGATGTATGTTTTAGTTGCTTCTTTGGCATTTTTGTCAAAGAGGGAGATAAACTGATATGATAACACATGATACTAAAAATTAAGAGGGAGATGAACTGATGGATGAACTAATGGGAGATGAACTGATGGAACTAAAGATAAGGATGATGAATTGAAATGAAGGATCGGGATAGAGGGAGATCTGAATACTTCTGACAATCATAGAAGTGAGGCTTATAGGATTCTAAATTAGAATGAAGCTAAGGATATTATAAAATAATTCTCAGATGGATAGATAAGTTTTTGGATTGGTTGGTAATCCATGTGTTATTCAAGTGATATCATATGGCATTGTCATCAATGCCAAAGAGGGAGATTATTTGAAACTACAATTGGAACAATTGTTGTATTGTCATTGATGTCAACCCTTAATTGGTAAGACTATTACTACTTAGGAAAATACTATATCTATTTGAGTGTTGCTAAGGGGCTACGCAAGGTTGGTAACAATAGCACCTAGGGAAAGGTTGAGTTATCTTGATACTACAAAGCATACTTGACTATGTTGCACTATGATGAGATAATGTATTGTTTATCTTAGTAAGACTGAAGACTAAACTAGTAGGCTTAATCGAGAAAAGAATGGAAATATTATGTTTAAGTTGAGTAATGTTAGTGTCGATCGAGTTAGTATATGCCGAGAAAAATTATAGTTTCAACCGAGCATCAGTAAATTGTTGAGGAAGATAGTGTAAGCCGAGGAAATAATTTTAGTAATGACCGAGCTTTCTACATGAAGACCGACTGAACAATCACAGTATTGATCGAGCATCAGCAATTTTATATTTGAAGAGAATTTAATTTTGGAGCCGACATTGTTAAATTCTAGGATTATGTAAAATGTGTTGACTTTATTTATTAATTGTTTGAAAGCATTAAATGCATTGTAAAACATTTTATTGTAAATCTTTAAGAGATTTGAGATGATTCTAGAAAAGGAGCCGAAGAACATGAAGCGGTTAGATTCAATGAATCTGACCTAACCCTAGGTTCTATGAATGAGATTGAGTGGAAAAAGATGACTTAACCTAATTGAGAAAAATATAAGGGAACCTAAGCATTTTGATATGCATGTACATGGAGAACAGAGAATGCTAGAAGAAGAAAGTTTTATTGACTGAATAAGCAGAAAAGGCTGAAGGAGAATTATGGTCATTGCTTGAAGAAAAGTTTTGAGAAGATCAAAGATGGAAATGGAAAAGTCTCAAAGTCAGTAAACCAACATTAGTGTATGGAATCGGATCTGATATTTGCAAAGTGAGCTATACATTTTTCAGATAATACTACTGCTACTTTCTAACCATTGTAATTGATGCAGGAACATCCTGGGTGTAAGAGCAATCTTGCATCACCCAAAAATATTTCTGTTTTTATATTCAATAAGGGCTATTTTGTGTAGAGCTGCTATTTATGGAAAGTTACTATTTTTGGTAATTTTTGTATGTGCTCAGAATGATCTGATTTCTTTCTTGGAGGTTCATTTTGGTCATATAAGTCTGCCAGTAAAGTTTCATTGCCAGATCAAGTGTATATTGGAAGATATTGAAGATTTTCGGTATTGGCAGCAGGGTACAGAAACTTTGAACTCAGTTTTGAAGGCTTTAGAGGCCCCGGATGAGGTCAAAAATTTGGGTGATGGGCGCTTATGTTGGTCAAGCCTGTAGAGCACTTCGTGGCATTTCTAAAATGGGGTTATAATAGCCGAGCGGGTCAACTGGTGATGACTTATGGTCTTCGGAAGTTGGGCTACCTGAAATGGCGGAAAATAATTTTCTTCAAAATTTTTGTTCGGGTTTCAAAGGTTATCTTGAGCCGACTATGATGTAATGAAATGTAAAATAAAAATAATTCTAAGTTTGGTCGGCCTTATTGGCTAAAATTCTGGAACCTTCCCAGGCGGTGGATAATTGCCTATATAAGGAAGGCTGTATTATTATCTTAGGCAGTTCAGAATAGTTCTGGGTAGTAGATATGGGTAATAGTTCGAGGCTTTGTCCTACAGAGTATTGTAAGGGAATGCCCATGTGGCTTTGCAAATTGTAATTCTAAAAGTTTGTAATTCCACATTTGTGGAGATAATAAGAAGCCAATTTTCTGTTCTTGCATATTGTTGTGGTTTCTCTGTTTCTGTTATGTGTTTGTGGTATTAAGGGGAGCACCCTTCATCAAGTGGTATCAGAGCAGGTTTTCTTGAGTGTGTAAACAGATCGCCGACTGTGAGGCAGTTTTCACCAGGACCGTGGTTAGGGTTTTAGCGCGCATCTCGAAAATGCCTCCACGAAGAGAACGTGGCGGAAGACCTGGTGTTGTGACACCTGAGGTTAGAGAGCTGCAGAGACAAGTGCGAGCATTGCAAGAAGAGATTCACAGAGGAATGAATCTTAATGTCAGAGACGAAAGCGAGGATGAAGCCGAAGAAGAATATCAAGAAGGAGAAGTTGAAATTGTGAACCAGGAGGAAGAAAGACTTTTTCGGGCGATTTCCAAGATTGGGAAAAGACCTAAGATTGAGGTTCCTACATTTTCTGGAAATCTTAACCCAGAGGAATTGATCGACTGGATCAATGAATGTGAGGAATATTTTGAGTATGAAGATGTTGAGGATCCTGATAGGGTCAAATTTGCGAAGGCCAGACTGAAAGGTCATGCGAAGATATGGTGGCAAGAGATTCAGTTGGAGCGAAATAGAAGGGGAAAGGAGAAAATCACGAGATGGGAACGGATGGTGGATAAATTGAAGCGACAGTTCATTCCTGTTGATTATGAGCTTGATCTACTAAAGAAAATGCAAAGTTTGAAGCAAGAAGGAAAATCTGTTCAAGAGTATACAGAGGAGTTCTATCGACTCCTCATCAGAACAGGCCATGCAGAAGCTGATAAGGAGAAAGTTGCCCGATACCTTAATGGGTTAAGGCCAAGCATTCAGGAGGAGTTGAATCTGGTTCGAATGAGCAGTATTGAGGAGGCATACCAATTTGCCCTAAAAGTAGAGGAAAAGCTGAGCAAGAAGTTCGAGAGTAGACAAAACGGAAGAGGTCGCGGTGGACGATCTGGTGGACGGTCATATGGTGGCCGAAATAAAGATCTGAAAAAGAAGGATGAGGCCAGTAGCAATCAGAATCAGCGAGGAAATAATTTCAATCACTTCCAGGATCAGAATAATAGAGATCAAAGAGGGAGAGGAAGAGTACAAGGATCTGGAAGAGGTGGCTTCCGTGGAACATGTTTTCACTGTGGAGAAGAAGGTCACAGGGCATTTGAATGTCCCCAGCGCCAAGGCAGAACAGATAGGAGAAATGAAGGCCAGGCCAGAGTTGCACATGTAGATGAAGATGCTAGATCATCAAATTCTGAAGATGCTGAAAGAGGAGAAACGCTAATTAACAGAAGAGTCTTGCTGAGTGGTGAGAATGAACCTGAACAAAGGAGGAGCTTGTTTCGCACCAGGTGCAAGTGTGAAGGTAAATGTTGTGATGTGATTATCGATAGTGGAAGCACTGACAATTTGGTGTTAGAAGAGATGGTGACAAAGTTGAAGCTCAAGAGACAAAAACACCCACATCCATATCGGATTGCCTAGGTACAGGATGACCACAAGGTCATGGTCAATGAACAATGCCTAGTGAAGTTCAAGATTGGCGGGTACCAAGATGAGGTACTATGTGATATCATCTCTATGGATGCATGTCATATGTTATTGGGTAGACCGTGGTAGTTTGACAGATGTGCTGTACACGATGGTCGTGCGAATACCTATTCCCTGACAAAGGATGGAGTGCGACATAAGCTAAAGCCATTGAAGGAGACCGAAGAAAAGGTATGTGGTAATGCAAGAATAACTTTTGTTGATGGAAGAAATTTTCTAGATGGTATGAGGCATGAGCATGTATGTTTTGCTTTAATTCCAAAAGCTGGTAAAGAGGAAGTAGAAGATGTTCCTGTAGAAGTTGCAGATTTGTTGAATGAGTTTCAGGATATTGTATCCGATAACGTGCCTAATGGATTACCACCAGTCAGGAAGATCAGTCATCAGATGGACTTGATCCTAGGAGCGAGTTTGCCGAATAAGGCAGCACACAGAATGACACCTGCAGAAAGTGAGGAGTTGAACAAACAAGTACATGAACTGTTACAGAAAGGATTGATCCGTGAGAGTCTGAGTCCCTGTGTTGTACCAGTGATATTAGCACCAAAGAAGAATGGAGAATGGAGGATGTGTACAGATTCTAGGGCAATAAATAAGATCACAATCAAGTACAGGTTTCCATTGCCACGAATGGATGATATTATGGACTGTTTGAGTGGAGCTGTGTATTTCTCAAAGATAGATCTCAAGAGTGGATATCATCAGATTCAGATCAGAGAAGGAGATGAATGGAAGACTGCCTTCAAGACAAAGGAAGGACTGTATGAGTGGTTAGTCATGCCTTTTGGGCTAACCAATGCACCGAGCACTTTCATGCGGCTCATGAACGAGGTTCTGAAAGAATTTCTGGGTAAGTTTGTCATTGTTTACCTAGATGATATTTTGATCTTTAGTAAGACATTGGATGAGCATATGATGCATATTCGTATGGTATTTGAGAAGTTGAGAGAAGAGAAATTGTTGATTAATTTGAAGAAGTGCAGTTTTGTGAAGAAAGAGTTAGTGTATTTGGGATTTGTAGTTTCAGCAGAAGGTCTAAAAATGGACCCAAAGAAGTTACAGGCTATCCTTGAATGGCCTACTCCAAGGAGTGCTACTGAGGTAAGATCTTTTCATGGTTTGGCTAGCTTTGACAGAAAGTTTATCCAAAATTTTAGCAGTATTTGTGGACCCTTGACTGAAACAATGAGAGGGGATAGAAAAGAGTTTAAGTGGACTAATGGGGCAGAAAAGAGTTTTCAATTGTTGAAACAAAAAGTTACAGAACAACCTGTTTTAGCACTTCCAGATTTTAATAAGGTGTTTCAAGTAGATTGTGATGCTAGTGGTACTGCAATAGGAGCTGTTATGAGCCAAGAAGGTAAACCTGTTGCTTATTTTAGTGAGAAGTTAAATGATTCCAAGAGGAAATATTCTGTTTATGATCAAGAATTTTATGCTATAGTTCAGGCATTAAAGAAGTGGAGACATTATCTGCTTCCTAAGGAGTTTGTTTTGTATACTGATCATCAAGCTTTGCAATATTTGAATAGTCAAGGAAAATTGAATCAAAGGCATTTGAAGTGGGTTGAGTTTTTGCAGAGTTATACATTTGTTTTGAAACATAGGAGTGGAAAGTCTAATAGGGTTGCAGATGCTCTTAGCAGAAGGCAACTATTGCTGACAGAAATGCAGATTGAAGTGGTTGGGTTCAAGGAACTCAAGAATTTGTATCTAGAGGATCCTGATTTTGGTGAAGCTTAGAAAGCTTGTACAGAACCTGTTACTCTAGACAGGACGAAATGGTTGGATTTCATCATCCAGGATGATATACTATTTAGAGGGAGTCAGTTGTGCATTCCATGAAGTTCTATGAGGGAGAATCTCATCAAGGAGAAGCATAGCAGAGGATTGGCTGGACATTTTGGTCGTGATAAAACCGTTGGTTTGGTTAGTGAGAATTATTATTGGCCGCAGTTGCAGCAAGATGTGAAGAGGTTTGTACAGAGTTGCAGAGTATGTCAGATGGCGAAAGGAGTGAAGCAGAATACAGGATTGTATCAGCCATTACTTGTACCAGAGAAGCCTTGGGAGGATATCAGCATGGACTTTGTTCTTGGTTTACCGAGGACTCAGCGGGGACATGATTCAATTTTTGTGGTGGTTGATAGATTTTCAAAGATGGCACATTTTATTCCCTGCAAGAAGACTAATGATGCTGTTCATGTAGCAGAATTATTTTTCAGAGAAGTAGTGAGACTTCATGGTTTGCCAAAGACCATAGTTTCAGATCGGGACACTAAGTTTGTTGGATATTTCTGGCGTACATTGTGGAAGAAGTTGAAGATAGATTTGAAGTTTAGTTCATCACATCATCCACAAACTGATGGACAGACAGAGGTGGTGAATAGGAGTTTGGGAAATTTGCTGAGATGTTTGGTTGGAGATAAGCCAACAGGATGGGATTTGATTTTACCACAGGTGGAATTTGCATATAATAATTCTGTCAACAGGAGCACTGGTAAATCACTATTCCAGATTGTATATGGAAGTAGTCCAAGAAATGCATCTGAATTGAGGAAGATAGATAAAAGAGAAATAAGTAGTGCCGAAGCTGAAGATTTTGCAGAACACTTGAAGAACATCCATGGGGAGGTGAGGAAGCATATTACCAAGATGAACGCACAGTATAAGGCTAAGGCAGATGAGAAAAGGAGGTATAAGGAATTTCAGATTGGTGATGAAGTCATGGTTCATTTGCGGAAGGAGCGGTTTCCAGTTGGTACATATAACAAGCTGAAAATGAAGAAGTTTGGACCATGTAGGATACTGAAGAAACATGATTCAGGAAATGCATATGAGGTAGAATTGCCTACTGAGCTAAATATTTCACCAGTTTTTAACATTTCAGATCTGACAGAGTATCATGAGGGAGGTGTTGAAGATGAGATCACAGCAGCACAGTGGAGTATTCCAGCAACTAGTTCAGACACTAAGGAGATTGAAGATATACTGGACAGTCGTGTTGGCAGAAGCACAAGGAACAGGACATATGAAGAATATCTGGTCAAGTGGAAAGGACGACCTGTTGAAGATTCATCATGGCTGACAAAGGAGGAGGTTAACCGTCTTGGTTTTCCTCTGGACACCTGAGTCGTGACAGGGTCACTTCTCAAATTACCCCGGGTGTCTGATGCAGGAGCATCCTAGGTGTAAGAGCAATCTTGCATCACCCAAAAATATTTCTATTTTTATATTCAATAAGGGCTATTTTGTGCAGAGCTGCTATTTATGGAAAGTTACTATTTTTGGTAATTTTTGTATGTGCTCAGAATGATCTGATTTCTTTCTTGGAGGTTCATTTTGGTCATATAAGTCTGCCAGTAAAGTTTCATTGCCAGATCAAGTGTATATTGGAAGATATTGAAGATTTTCGGTATTGGCAGCAGGGTACAGAAACTTTGAACTCAGTTTTGAAGGCTTTAGAGGCCCCGGATGAGGTCGAAAATTTGGGTGACGAGCGCTTGCGCTAGTCAAGCCTGTAGAGCGCTTCGTGGCGTTTCCGAAATGGGGTTATAATAGCCGAGCGGGTCAACTGGTGATGACTTATGGTCTTCGAAAGTTGGGCCACCTGAAATGGCGGAAAATAATTTTCTTCAAAATTTTTGTTCGGGTTTCAAAGGTTATCTTGAGCCGACTATGATGTAATGAAATGTAAAATAAAAATAATTCTAAGTTTGGTCGGCCTTATTGGCTAAAATTCTGGAACCTTCCCAGGCAGTGGATAATTGCCTATATAAGGAAGGCTGTATTATTGTCTTAGGCAGTTTAGAATAGTTCTGGGTAGTAGATCTGGGTAATAGTTCGAGGCTTTGTCCTACAGAGTATTGTAAGGGAATGCCCATGTGGCTTTGCAAATTGTAATTCTAAAAGTTTGTAATTCCACATTTGTGGAGATAATAAGAAGCCAATTTTCTGTTCTTGCATATTGTTGTGGTTTCTCTATTTCTGTTATGTGTTTGTGGTATTAAGGGGAGCACCCTTCATCAGTAATAGTCAAAATCCTTTTAACAGAGGTTAACCTAATAGTCATATGTTAAATCCTTTAAACAAGGTTGCATTCTAATGGAGTATATGTAAGTCCTATGATTAGGCTCACTTTTAACAGGGTGATTGAAATCCTTTAACCAGGTCACACTTGATAGTGTGTATTGTAACCATTGACAAGGTTGGACTTTTACGGAGCTCACTTCAAGAGAGTGAAAATAATAGTAGCATCTTACAAAGTGGTTTTTCCCAAATTGGGTTTCCACTATAAATCCTGATGCCAATACTTGTGTGAATGTTTTGGTTTGAACATTACTATGTTTTACAAGTTAAGTTTATGTTGGGTAGTGCATGACATTGTTAGATGTTTCTATTATTGAATCAGTTATTACTGAGTTTGTTTTGGTTATTGGATCTGACTTAAAGATAACTTTTAAGATTGTTTTATACATCAGAACCTGAGAACAACTAATTCAACCCCCCTCTCTGTTGTTCTAAATCATATTAACATGTGTGTGTGTGTGTGTGTGTGTGTGTCTATATATATGTATATGTATATGTATATGTATATACATATATATATATATATATATATACATATACATATACATATACATATACATATACATATACATATATGTATATATATACATATACATATATGTATATGTATATATATACATATACATATATGTATATATATACATATACATATATGTATATGTATATATATACATATATGTATATATATATACATATATATCTATATATATATATATATGTATATATGTATATATATATGTATATATGTATATATATATATATGTATATATATACATATATATACATATATACATATCTATATATACATATATACATATATACATATATACATACACACACACACACACACACATATATATATGTATATATATATATATATATATATATTATATATATATATATACATATATGTATAGATATATATATACATATACATATATATATAGATATATATACACATATACATATATGCATATATATACATACACATATACATATATGCATATATATAAAAATATATATGTACATATATTTATACATATGTGTGTGTGTGTGTGTGTGTGTGTGTGTGTGTGTGTGTAGTATATGTATATGTGTGTGTGTGTACATATATATGTTAGGATTGAGTAATATTGAGAGGGTGGTGAATCAGTATTACAACACTTTAAATTAAACTTAAACCAATTTCAAATGAACAATATGACTTTAGAAATGAAAAGAACATAAACAAATAACACATATCTCATAACACCATTATTTCTTTTTGAGGAAACCTTGGCCAAGGGAAAACCCTGGTGGGGATGGTATCCAGAACTATGAACTAAAATATAATATCCCTGTTACAAGATCTAGTCCTGTTAGGAGTTGAGTATTACATAGTAAATTTCCTTGTTAGAGGAATATAAACCCTATTAAAGGTATAAAAAACCCTATTAAAGTTATAGTGAGCTTACAACTCTTACAATCAGTACTTCAATTACAAAATGTTCTTTAGGAATGAACAATACAAGCATCTGCTATGCTTTGATTGTTCTAGTTATAGATCTTAATATCCTCATTCAGTCTCTAATCTCACATCTTCCATCAACCATTACTGATATCCCAAACTCGCATTCATATCTCACATATCTCATTTGTCACTTTCACAAAACATTTTTCATTTATATATATGATGTCATCGATTCGGCTCTCAAATATAATGCAAAACATAATACAAATAATAAATATTAAGTCGGTGATCTTGTATTACCAAAGTGTGACCAATATACAATATTTATCTGACTAAGCACATTACCATTCCATCTTACATTCCCTTAATCATTGTGACTGTTCATATGCCCTGTTTCATTATTCCCCTGTCTTCACAAGTCTTCATATCATGTTAATTTACTAACATCAATACCAAAACACATGCTATCTTAACTAAAGGTCATATACATCTCAAAATATCTTCCTCTAAGCTCACAAGTCATTATCTCTTATATATTGTCTTCATTGTCCAAAACAATTATGTAGTACTCTGTAAATCCAATTCCATACCTAGTCATTTTCATGACTGTGTCTTCAACACTCATACTTACTTCATGTGATCACCATAACATATGTGTTTCCATAAATGAAAACCCTTGAGTGATTCATAGTGCTCTCAAAACATCACTTGCCAACAATCTCTCCCTTTGGCATTGATGGCAACACTTAGCGAAAAAATGACTAACTGTCCAAAACACTATTTGTCCTCTTCCTTCTTCTTTTTCTTTTCTATATACATATACATATTCTTTTTTTTTATTTACAATTTTCTTTTTCTTCTTCTCTTCTTTTTATTTTTCTTCTTCTCTTCTTCTCCCCCTTTGACATGAATGGAAAAGGTATACCCAAAATTGAAAAATTTTACAAAAATATAGGACTTAGTTCTTGCTCACCAGTTTCAAAATATCTTGGAAGGAATCTTCCAAGGTCTTCACTTCATCATTCCATGACTTGATCAATAGGTCACTGATATAAATTAGGCCATTCAATGCATAGGATGCAATCTTTGCTACCTTCAATTCTATTGGTATAGAGTTGGTCATTGAATCACCAATCTTCTCCATCTTAGTGAGATGTGCTTCAAGAATTGATATCTTAGGAGTGATTAAAGTCTTCATAAAACCAAATATTTTCATTACTCTCCCTTTCTCTATATCCAAGACATTCACCTTATCCAAGATTTTGGATGTTTTCTTTTCCATCTCTAATACAGTTTTTGAGAAGGTCTCACAACTGTCCATCATATTATCCAAAGTAACCCTATCTTTAGATATTATATCATCAATTTTCTTGATGTTTCTGAGAGGGTTAATGTAATAGCTATATAGCTTCCTTCCTTGTGCTACACAACTCATGGCCTTAGATGTAGCTTCTTTTAGAATCCCCAAGTCCCATGAAATAAACTAGTGTACTTCCTTCAACTTTTTCTCTAAATATATTTTCTCTGCCTTCTCCTCTGCGATCTTGACTAGAGACTCATAGTGGGTGTCAAAGTTGTCTAGTGCCATGTTAAGGTTCTCATTATCATCTTTTCTCTAAAATAAAAGAGGTATAGGGAGTATTTTATTCACTATGTGTACTACCCTAGCAATTACCTTAACCTTCTTGTCACATTTTTGTTCTGACCTTTCTTTTGCCTTAGAAAATGCCATGAAGGATAATCTCATTAATTCATCCTCATCCATGTTTTCTACATCATTTCTCAGAGACTTGTCCATACTTTCCAACATAATGTGGTGCAAGTATCAGTTTCTTATTTTATTTCAATTCTTACCTCTTCTTCTTTACTTGTCCCTATCTCTTCTCTCTATTCTTCCTCTTGTTGTCCTTCCTCTTTCTATCCTTTTTCTTCCTTTTTTTCTTCTTTCTGTCCTTTCTCTTTCTATCCTTCCTCTTCTTCTATCACTGCACTATCTATGTTTCCTTCAAATGGATCACTTTCATCAAGTGTGGTGTCAAGAATCATAGGCACACCAGCAATAAAGAAGTTAGGTTTCTTGTCAACTTTTACTTCACTTCCTTCCATGGTGTCCTCATCTGATTTAGAGTTTTGTCCTATTCCTATAGGTGTGGGTTTGGTAGCCTTAGGAGGTGAAGACTTCTCAGGAATTTCGCTCATCAATATTTTATCTAGTGCCTTCTATGTATCCTCAATGACCTCATCATATTTTCTAGCCATTATCTTCACAAGTCTAGCTTTAGCTCTCAATAGGGGTTTGAGCTGCTTAATTATTTTCACCCTTTCCTATATAGAAATTACATGCAATATATCTTCAATGGATTTTTTTCTTATTGCCTCATCTCTAGTTTGTGCCAGTTGTTTTTTGATTTCTAAATTACGGTACAGGTCTTTTGGTATACTTCCCTCAATCTCTAAAAGATTCTTTTTGTAGACCAATAAGTGGTCAATCACTATATCTTATATTACTGATTGATTATTAGAGTCACACCTCTCATAGTATGTATTCAATGTTTTCAAGTTTCCATCTCTTATTATCCTTTTTTGCAATATTTTTATGTCCAATTTTGAAAGGTTCTCTACTTTATTTTGTTCTTTTTCTTCTTTCTTCTCCATTCCCTTATCCTCTTTTCTCTTTGTTTCCACTTAAATCTTTTGTTTCTTAGGGCTATTTGGTTTGTTTTCTCTAGTGGATATCCTAGGTGTGCTCACAAGTGCATCTTCTTGTGCTATCTTCTCAAGACTGATAGATAGATCAATTATGTCAAAAGTAGTACTTATTATCATTTATGCTTCAAAAGGTGGAGGGGCTTCAATCCTCATGCTTTCTAATCCAGAGGTACCTTCTATCATCTTAGTCCTTACTCCTTTTAGTTCTTCCTTGGTCATTCCATCCTTCACTACCATATCATCAACCATTTTCTCTATCTTCCTTTTCCTTGTCCCTTTATCATGTGCTTCTCTGACTTTTGCTGAATTTTCTTCACAAGTTCCCCATCTCTCCTTATATGTGTCAATTTTAGATGCAAGTACATGTTCTATCTAAATTACAAGAAATTTAGAACTGGCCTCACATCCCATAGGGTAACACCATTTATTCCTCAGTTCTACTGCTTCAAAGAATACACAATCAGTTTCACCCATGAAAGAAATTGTATCCTTATATTTTTCAACTAATTCCTCAAGGATCTTGTATCTTTCATTCATTTTCCTTTGCAAAATCTTGATCATGGAAAATAACTCTCCATCTACCTATGTACTATTCTATATCTGGTAGCTCTCTGATATTTAAATACCAATGAGTATGTTGTCCTTCCATGCTCTAGGGTGCATTCCAAGAAACTTATGTTCAATGTGAATATACATGTGAATCAAAAGTGAGCCAAATCTAGATACCTTAGACTTTTCCTTCTTAACAATCTTTACATTTTCCAAGAATTGATGTGCTAGAATCTCACATAGTTTATATTTAGTGTTTTCTTTTACCATTATATAAGCCATCATTATTACTCTAGCTGAAACTGAATTAGGTTTTCTCCTATGGTAAAGTTTGTAACCTAGAATCATTGTAACTAGTGTCACATCCTGTTGAAATATGTCATTGACAGTCATAAATTTCTTATCCCATTTTGAATGAGTTAGGGTTTCTACTTATTTCTTTATGTTTTTCTCTACCATAGGGATAGCTCTAGTGTTATCTAGTCCACTTATATCATGAATCAACTTACTACAAATCTTCACAGGCTTCTCTCCTATCCAAATAAACTGATCATGCACTCTACTAAGTATTATCTTGAATCATTTTATTTCATTGAATTCATTTAAGAGGTTTAAATTTATGATGGATTGGTCATTTAGGTGTTTGAACTCATCCTTCATTTTCCCATCAGACTCAATCATTTCATTTATATCCCTATATATCTCTACATCTCCTATTGTTTCATACTTGTAATGAATGTAAGCTCTAATATCCTCTATGTGCAAGATGTCATATGGTGTTTGTGAAAATGCTCCTTCAGGGTCATCCTCAGAAGACTTAAAGGGGTGTCTTTTGAACTTATATCTAGGCCTATCCACAAAATCATATATCATAGGTGCATCCATAGCTTCTTGTTATAGTAAATGGTCTAAATACCTTGAATACGCTAAATCCAGAACTTCTAGTTCAATCAATTATGCAAAGTAGCTTCTCAGTGATTGATATGATTCTTAACTCTACTCTCCTTGGTTGTTACTTATCAAATGATGAAGAACTGAGATGCCTTGAGGTCTTTTATTTATCTCCAAGTGAGTGAATGCATTTATCACAGTTAGTTCAACTTCGTACACTATCCAATCAATCACAAATCTCATGCTCATAGGTTATGAATCTTCAAGTGCTCTGATAATAGATATAGACTCCATAGTGTCTGTATACACCATATTCAAGCTTTCATGATCTCATTCCACATAATCAGGGGCTGGATATAATCTATTGTCTTCATCTAATGCTCCCCCTAAGGCCATGTTCAACCTTTTATGTTGATGTAGAAATGTTAACATCATGCATAGACATAGTAGCATCTATTGTCTCTCCTTGAACCAGTTCCTTATTGAAAGTATTTAACCTTCCATATCTTACCATCATCTTCATATGCTAGTTTATGTTACCATAATTTTCCTATTCTATACAAATTTAGCTAAAATCTATCCCTAGGTCCCTGTTTTAACCCTGCTAAGCATCCCTAAAAATTTCATGGTGTTCTGCCTTGTTCTCTAACCTTTGCAAATTTCTAAAGGCCCCTGGTCTATAGGTCAAATATTCATAAAAATAGTCATTGTGTTAAAAATATCTTTGGCCTATTATATTCTTTCATTACCTTTTTGGCCACTAAAGTCTCAAAGGGTCCACATGCTTTAATAATTCCCTAAGTCTCAAAGGGTCCACGCGCTTTAATTTTTCCTAAGTCCTAGTGCTTAATCTTTTCTAATGTTTCTAGCCTTTATGTCTCCTAGGCCTAGCCCTCTGACACCTTTTTGATCCAATGGCTAGTGTATGATCTCATGTGTTCTATCAGAGCCATGAGATTATGCACCGATTGTTGGTTATCCTTTGTGACATAACTCTTCAAATAGGTGGGTCCACTGCTAGGTGTGCGTAGGTGGCATATTTTGATTGTTCCACATGCTAATGAATCATCTCTTGTCAGTGGGACTGGGCCCTTTCAGCAGTCAAAGGCTCTAACATCTATAGAGGATCAATGGTTGGTGTATGTTCACAAGGGTTTGTGTCAGAGCATGAGATCATGCGCCCGCCACTGATCTTACTTTATCTCCAAGCTCTGTCAGGTGGGTCCTTGGTTTCTAACATGCTCATTCATTATTGGTTGGCAAGACAATAGCTTGGATTTGTCAATGGGACCATGTCAGAAGGTCTAATGTGTCAAAAAGGTAAAGATCTATGGTAGTCATATGATCTCATAGAATCTTCTAACCCTATGAGATCATGCGACAACCATCTGATGAGAATCTCTAGGTCATGGGTCTGATGTGCTACCTAGTGCTGATGTGCTCGCATTTGATTGGCTACTTTATGATGACAAGGATTCTTTAGAGGATATGATGTGTCATGGGGTCCCAGTTCTAAAAGGATCAATGGCAGGCACATGATCTGAAGGAATATTCAAAGTCTTTGAGATCATGTGCCCGCCATTAGATTGGAATCTTGTTCTCAGTGGGTCCAATGTCAGAGAGGTGCTGAGGTGTATACCTATAAAGTGGTTGGGGTGAATGAAAGATTTCCAAGTGGCAAATGGGCACAGGGTTAGCAAGGTTCCATGAATCAGTGACTAGGGATTCTCTCTTATTCGCTAAACTTAACCAGGATTAGCTGAAAGACTTAGAAATTTAGCAACCATTTTGTTTGCATAGTCGCTTAACCAAACTAGGGTTATGAGAAGTTCTTCATGACTTAGAGAAAGTCTTCGGTCGCGTAGTCACCAAGTGACTTAAGAAAGAAAAGCTCAAGGTGGGACCAAAATGATAGGTGTGCTGACATGCTTGATTCTCATTGGTCCAAGCATGTCAAGGTGGACATTGACCTTTCAAGGAGGTTCATCGCTATTTTCAAGTTCATCGTAGCTATTCATCTCCTAGGAAGGGTTTCTCATTAACATTCATGTTTTCATTTCAGACCTGCTAGTCATTATGATTTGAATTTGAATATCTTTGCGAGGTTTTTTCTATTCTTCTACTCTTTCAGTAATGCACGATGTCAGGTAGCTCAGGAAATAAAGTCTCAGGATGGTTGTGGTTTTGAAAACGATAGAAGTGACTATTGGCTAGCGTCTGTAGGGTCCTTTACCATGTTTTCATGATAGGAGGTGCTAGAAGAGTTGGTGCCACCTTTTGAATAGTACTTTTACTTAGGGAAATAGGATCAGATTGTGAGCCTTCATGGCAAGGCCAAGTTGCAAGTGGGTAGATGAGTCAAGGTGGTTGTGTCTGTAGGTGAGTTTAGTATAGCAGGATCAACACGCAAAGAAGGATATGCTCTGATTAGCTAGACATTCTTAGAATTTGATGATAGGTCATCAGTACCTTTAGGGTTTGATTATTGTATTGTAAAATTATGTAACCCTAGTTAGGTTAGGTTTTTGACTCATGCCTATGTGCAGTTGAGATGTATATATTGTATTTTGGAGCCTTAGTGCTCAGAGAGTTCACATTTTGTAAAAGAGAGAGTCCACTTTTGAGAGAAAGTCATCCTTTCTCAGAAGGCTATCCATGGTATCTTCTCTACCCTCTGGTTATTTACTCTTTGTAATCTCCCATTGATTATTCAAACATTACAAAGGTATTTTGTGACAATTCTTCATGTCCCTATGCTTCCTTGTTTGGATCATCTCTTAATGAATTGAACTCTATGCATGTTTTCAGTGACAACTTAGGGTTCCTAATCCCTCTTACTTTCTATAATTGTGTGTGTTATTGTGTTTGATCTGATTTAAATGTTTTTGTGGGTATACTTCAGCCCCTTAACAGTCTTGTCTCAATCCTACATCGAGTTGGAGAAGTGAATGTCTACTTGCAGGTCATAAGTTGTGTCTTATGTTTAGGCCCTCCTATGAAACACTTATGCAAGCCTATTCAGTAAGTTGTGACCTACTAGACCTAAGCCTTTCATTGATTCTATCCTTCTATGCCACAATTCATACCCTAATTTTTGAGCATCACCTAGTAGGTAGTTTGCTTTCAAGTCATTTCCCTTTCAAGTACTCCTTCTATCCCTTTTCCCCTCAAGTTTTACTTTTCATGTCTAGAAGAAAATTAAGGTGATTATCCAAGAGGAACCAGCCTAGAACCTGGAGGTCTCATCTTAGTTAGCATAGGTCCCACACCTGGAGATGATTTCCATGTTATACTAGGCTATCAAGACTACAAGAGCTTGAAACAAGAGTGCAAACTTAGTGTATAACAATTCTAGCAAGCCCAGTGGGACAAGAGATCAAATTGAAGTCCAAAGGTGCTCCTGTTGGTTCATCTACAAAAGGATTAAAGAAGTTCAATACACAAGGACTATCAGTATAGGCTCAAGCTCAAGTACACCCCACCTTGGTGCCAATGTATAACAATTCTGGCACGCCTGGTGGGACTACAAAAGAAGTTCATTGTTTGAAGATTATGGTATCTCTGATATATAGATTTCATAATACAAGCTTTTAGAAGTTGTTCTATCAAGTATATTTGGTGACTCCACTAATTTCAAAGATCCAGGACAAGCTTGTTTAAGGTTTATGAGAAATATTGAGACTAGAAGCTCAAAGCCTACTAAATTTCCAAAGTTGCCCTCAAAAAGAAGTCATAAAGGTAGGTCAACTCAAAGAACATCCCCTACAAGGAGAGTTCAATCAAAACCACCAGATACCTTAGAAAGGAGACCTTTTCCCTTTCATTCTAGAAGAAGAGGTAGATCTCTAACCAGAGATCTAGAAGAAGATTCAAATCTAGTAGCAAATAGAGCTCATATAGTTGTTAACCTTCAGATTCCAACTCCTGCAATGGCAAGGCAATTTTCCTTTGCACCTTTCAACCAAGGGAGTCCATTAGCCTTTTCTCAACATCATGATGTGCCCTTGCTGGCACTAAAGAGTATACCTAATTTCACTGGTGAAGGGAAAACAACTACTTTTGAACACATAAGAGATGTGACCACCATCTACAACATACACAACATAACTCAAGAAGATGTGGGCACCAAATTATTAGTAGCCTCTTTAAAAGGTAAGGCTCTTGAATGGTTTAGAACTCTAACTGTTGGTTCTATTACTTCATGGGATGAATTAGGAGATGCATTAAGTAAGCATTTTGAGGATAAATTAGATAACTTGTCTCTAGTTGAGCAATTGACAACCATTAAGAGAGACCCTCAAGAGAAAATGATAGATTACAATAGTAGATTCCTCAAAACATGGAATAGAATTCCAGTCTCTGTGAGACCATCAGCTGACCATGCTTTTCTATACTACTTACAAAGCTTGAATGGTCAAATTTCTATCATGATCCAGTCTATGGGTGGTAATTCTTTACCCCAAGCTTTTGACATAGATGTCAGGGCTGAAAACTGTCTAATCCAAGCAAGCATGATTGCTAGAAGGCCACCAATGCCCATCTTTCCTAGCCTTCAGTGCATTGCACCTACACAGGTACCTCCATTTACCCCTATTCCTACCATACCTGCACCTCAGGCTAGTACTAGTGGTGAGAAACTAACAATAAGTTTCTCTCAAGAGCTGCAAGAGATAAAGAATAGCCAACAAAGCAGTCAGCAAGAAATGACAAACTTGTTGTAGACCTTGACTAAAGAGGTCACAAATCTAAAGAAGCAAGGTCAAGGAATCAGACCACCATTTTAGCCACGAGGCCAAGGTCCTAATCAACAATATCAAAATCAAGGATAGCCTTATCAACAAAATAGGCCACCATACCAAGGAGGGTATCAAGGACAAAGACAAAGTTTTAATCAAAGACCATTCCAACCATATAACCCTACACCTTTAAATTCTACAAATCCAATGAGGGATATGGTTCCTAGTCAAAATAATGTGGCTATGGATAATGAATTGTGCTTTCCTTGTAATCAGCCTCAAAATCAAGCTAAATGTTCAAATGGATGGATGAACCAAGCCCTAATGTTTCAAAATGCCTCCCAAGCTCAATTAGAGGCTTCATCTAGTGGGTCAATTCCCCAACAAGAATCACAAGAGAATGAGACTGCTCTTTTCAATTGGGAGCAACTAGACTTCAATGTAGCTAATGATGAAGTTGCATTTGTTGCCTATAGAAGAGAAAAGAGAAGACCTCAAGATGTGGAAAGAGAATATTCCAATGCTAAAGCTACTACATCTGCAGAGACACTACAACAAGCCACTCCCACCATACCAAAGAAGGCTCCTACCATTACAAGTAAAGAAGATCAAACCTTCAAAGAGATGGAGCCCATCATAGTAAAGGCACCACAAAGAGTACACACTGTAACACCTTTTAATATTGTAGACAACATGAAGAAGGTGAATGTCACCATGTCCATGTGGGTCTCTTTGGCTCTTCTAGGATAGCTTGAAATTTTGAGGAAGGCCATGACAGAAGTGACGACTCCTCAACCTACAAAAGAAGCTGCAAAGCTAGTGTTGGTTAACACTGATCAAGAAAAGGAGACTCTAAGTAGCAATTCCAAGGCCAATACCACACAAGGTAGGAACTCAAAACCACCTCCCTTTTATGTATCTTTAATCATTGGAAAATTTTTAGTGCATAATTGTATGGTAGATAGTGGAGCTACTAGTACTGTAATGCCCAAGAAAGTAGCTGACCAATTAGGACTAAAATATGAACCCTTTCAAAAGAAGGTTACACAACTTGATGGGTCCTCAGTCAATACTATAGGTGTGGCCAAGGATACTAGTCTTATCCTTCATGCTAGTCCTAGTTTTTTCATCCTCCTTGATATATATATCATAGATCTCCCTGCATTATTTTCTATATGTCTTTCAAGGGAGTTTACAACCAAGATAGGAGGCTACCTATCTTCTAATTGGTCTCACATGATTTTCCATTAAAGATATGGTACCAAGGTTACAATTAAGTTAGAACCATTAGCAGCACACCATATAGAACCATATGTGTCTAATACCATCAATGTAAATTGCCCTATATTTGATAACAGTGACTTCCAAACCATTAGTGAATCAAGAAAAAAGATAGAGAGTATCCCTAATATCCTTCTAGATGAAAGAGCTTTAGAGGCCCAAGAAATTATTATTTGGGATTTTGGTTTGGGAAGTTATTTGATACAAGAAAGTGGATCCATAGAGCCAAACCTTTTCAAAGAAGACACTGATTCAGAGGATCAGAGTAATCAGGTTTGGGAACTATTTTTGATAGAGCTAGAAGTAGACATGGTTGTAGTGGTGGTGCTATGTTAGTGTCCCCAAAAGGAGAAACGTACTATATTGCCTTTAGATTTAGTTTCTCCTACACTAGCAACACTATAGAGTATGAAAGTCTAGTCAATGGACTAGAGTGGGCTAGAAAAAGAGGGCTTAAGGCCTTAAAAGTTTATGGTGATAGTGAGTTAGTTGTCAGCCAAGTGAGAGGGATAAATGAAATCAAAAATGACACTTTGAAAGCATACAAACATAGAGTTTGGGATGCAATTGAAGATTTTTGTGCTTTCAATATCGTTGCTATCCCTAGGAAACTAAACCAAAATGAAGATAGGTTAGCTGTTGTTGGATCTCAGTATGACATTCCAAATAGAATTTCAAAGGAGGTAGATCACTAACATATCAAGGTGATTTTTAGACCCTCTATTCCTAATAATGATGTCAATTGGTGTTTGACAATGATGAACAAATTCTACAGTTCTTGTTTGAAGAAGATGTTTTTTCAAAGCATAATCAAGATAGGCTATCACAAAACTATGGTGATCTAGTGACACAACTTAAGTCTAATAAGATGCCTAGAGGTCTTGTTACCCTGGAGGATGTCTTCAACAAGGATGATTAATTTAAGAGAAGCAAAGCTGGCCTAGTAGTTCAACAAGAACATTGTGTTGAATTAGAGTTGGAACCAGGTAGGAGCTTACAATTTGGAAAAGTAAACACTGATTTGGAAAAGCAAGATTACATCTAATTATTCAAAGAATTCAGTGATGTGTTTGCATGGCAATATGAGGACCTCAAAGGTTTTGATCCTACCCTTGCTCAACACACTATTGAGTTAGAACCTAATGCCAAACTAGTGAGGTAGAAGCAAAGGCCTGTTAATCCCAAGCTCGAGCCACTTATGCATAAAGAAGTACTCAAACTAATATAAAGTGGTATCATCTACCCCATCAAGCATACTAGTTGGGTTTCCAACCTTGTTCCTATTAGGAAGAAGAATGGGGAGCTGAGGTTATGTGTTGACTTCAGGGATCTTAATAGGGCCTCATTAAAAGACTTCCATCCACTACCCTCTATCAAGAAAATGTTACAATGTGTCTCTAGATCTGAGATATTTTCATTATTGGATGGCTATTTAGGATACAATCAGATCTTAGTGAATGAAGAGGATCAATACAAGACTGCATTTACAACCAAGTGGGGAACCATGGCTTATCAAAAGATGCCCTTTGGTTTGTCAAATGCAGGTGCTACTTTTCAAAAGGAAATGGATATGGCCTTTAAAAGCCTCATGTACAAGTTTGTGTTGGTCTACTTAGATGACATAACTATCTATTCAAAGCACGTAGTAGATCATATCAAACATTTGAGGAAGATTTTTGAAAGATGTAGAGAATTCAGGATATCTCTTAATCCCAAGAAATGTGTGTTTGCAGTCCATGAAGGAAAATTGTTGGGATATGTAGTATCCAAAGAAGGGATCACAGTGGATCCTGAGAGAATTGTAACTATCCTAGAGCTACCATTGCCACATCACAAGAAAAGTCTCCAATCTTTCATAGGAAAAATTAATTTTGTTAGGAGGTTCTTGCCTAACATTGGAAATTTACTTAAGCCTTTGACAACCATGTTAAAGAAGAGTTCAACTTTTAGTTGGACCAAAGAAGGGAGAGTCAATTTCCAAGCTATCAAAGAGGCCTTAATAGAAGCCCCTACTCTCCTAAACCCAAATTTTAGTAAGGATTTTATCCTTTATGCTTATGGAGGTCATGATGCTATATCTGCAATGCTGACTCAAGAAAATTTAGATGGATTGGAGTACCCTATTGCTTTCTTTAGCAAAGGTTTAGAGGAGTATGAACAGATATGCTCTTTTGTAGAGAAACATGTACTTGTTGTGGTAAAGAGCCTGAAAAAGTTTAGATATCTATTGACCCATAGCAAGGTACATTTAAAAGTTACTCATCCATGTGTCAAAGAATTTTTTCTTTCCAAGGACTTAAATGAGAAAAGAGCTAGTTGGATCACCAAGGTGATGGAATATGACATAGATATTCAAACTACCAAGTTGGTTAGAGGAAGAGGTCTTTGTGAGCATTTGGTAGAGGATGAAAGTTCAAAGAAATTACAGAAAATACATGCATCTCTGGTGGTGCATTCTACAGAAGAACAAGCCAAGGCAACAAGCTGGTTGCCTAATATGATCAATTACTTGAAGATAGGACAATTTCCTATAGGCCTAGATTTAGAAAAAGGAAGGTATTATAGGTTACAATCTGTTCCTTTTGTGCTAATAATGAAGTTCTTTTTAGAAAGGATCACAATGGTGTCCTTTTAAGATGCATTGATTCAGAAAAGATAGCTGATGTCTTATTTGAGTTTCATGATGGACCTTCTGGAGGTCATTTCTCTCCTAGGACTACTACTTTTAAAATCATGAGGGTTGGGTACTATTGGCCATCTATCTTTAAGGATAGCCATGATTATGTGAGAAAATGTATCAAATGTGCCATGTTTGTAGGAAAAGAAAGGCTTGCAACCTTGCCCCTACAGCTAGTCAGAACAGAGAAACCTTTCATGAAGTGGGGTATAGACTTCATTGGCATGATCAATCCTCCATCTAGTGTAGGCCATAAATGGATAATCACTCCAATAGATTACTTCACCAGATGGACAGAAGAAATTTCTTTAAAAGAATCAAATGAGAGTTCTATCTTAAGTTTTTATGATGACATAATTCACAGATTTGGCATTCCAGATTCTATAATTTTAGATAATGCATTAGCATTCACAGGCCTCAATGTCTCAGAGTGGGTAGTCAAGAATGGCATCTATCTGAATACCAGTTCCAATTACTACCCCCAAGGCAATGGCTTAGCAAAATCAAGAAATAAGAACCTGATTAGGATAATCAAGAAGACTCTACAAGACAACCAGAGGGATTGGCATACTAAACTCAGGTCTACATTATGGTTAGATAGAATCACTCCAAAGAAGATTATTGGTAATTCTCCTTACATGCTAGTATATGGTAAGGAGGCTAAGTTATCCATTTCAACTGAATTACGAGCTTTGGACTTGGCCACCCAATATGCTCTATTTGAAGAAGGAGATCCCTTACAGATTATATATGCTTAGTTGATGGAATTGGAGGAGATTAGAGACAAATCAATGTAGGATATGGAATTCCATCAGATCCAAATAAAGAAAAGTTTTGATAAAAGAGACAAGATCAAAAATTTCAATGTTGGGGACATGGTCCTCAAATGGGATGAGTTCAGATCCAAGTCTGGAAGACATACCAAATTTGACTCCTTTTGGGATGGACCATTTGTTATCACAGAGTGCAAGGGATCCAATGCTTTCCAGCTATCAAATTTTGAAGGAGTTGCCTTGCCAATCTCAATGAATGGTTTCTACTAGAAGCCCTATTTTGAGGTTAACCCCTTCTTGTGAACCTCTATAATTATTGTTGTTCCTTTGCTTCCTATTCTTGTTTTTTAGGTTAGTTTCCTTTTTTCCAAGAAGTTCCCTGAGCACAGCTTTAGTTTTGTCTCCCTGTGAGAATTTTTTATTTTTGATGACCCCATGCCCAATGGATTGTTTATAGGCCACTAGTTTCCCATGTCTAGCAGGCTGACATCCAGCAAAAATCACAAAAATGTTACCATAATTTTCGTATTCTATACAAATTTGGCTAAAATATATCCCTAGGTCCCTGTTTTAACCCTGCTAAGCATCCTTAAAAATTTCATGGTGTTATGCCCTATTCTCTGGCCTCTGAAAATTTCTAAAGGCCCCTAGTCTACAGGTTAAATATTCATAAAACGAGCTGTTGTTTTAAAAATCTCTTTGGCCTATTATATTCTTTCATTACCTTTTTGGCCACTAAAGTCTCAAAAGGTCCACATGCTTTAATAATTCCCTAAGTCTCAAAGGGTCCACGCGCTTTAATTTTTCCTAAGTCCCAGCGCTTAATCTTTTCTAATGTTTCCTACCTTTATGTCTCCTAGCCCCAGCCCTCTGACACCTTTTTGATCCAATGGATAGCATATGATCTCATGCATTCTATCAGAGCCATGAGATTATGCACTAACCGTTAGTTATCCTTTGTGATGTAACTCTTCAAATAGGTGGGTCCACTACCAGGTGTGCATAGGTGGCATATTCTGATTGGTCCACATGCTAATGAGTCATCTCTTGTTAGTGGGACTGGGCCCTTTTGGTAGTCAGAGGCTTTGACATCTGTAGAGGACTGACAGCTGGCATATGTTCACAAGGGTTTGTGTCAGAGCATGAGATCATGTGCCCGCCGTTGATCTTACTTTATCTCTGGGCTCTGTCAGGTGGGTCCTTAGTTTCTAACATGCTCGTCCATTATTGGTTGGCTAGATGACAGCTTGGATCTATCAATGGGACCGTGTTAGAAGGTGTATAGATGTGTCAAAAAGGAAAAGATCTATGGTGGTCGTATGATCTCATAGAATCTTCTAACCCTATGAGATCATGCGACAACCGTCCAATGAGAATCTCTAGGTCATGGGTCCGATGTGCTAACTAGTGTTGATGTGCTCACATTTGATTGGCTGCTCTATGATGACAAGGATTTGTTAGAGGATCTGATGTGTCATGGGGTCCTAGTTCTAAAAGGATCAGTGGTTGGCACATGATCTAAAGGAATATTCAAAGGCTTTGAGATCATGCACCCGTCGTTAGATTGGAATCTTGTTCTTAGTGGGTCCACTATCAGAGAGGTGTCAAGGTGTATGCCTACAAAGTGGTCAGGGTGAATGAAAGATTGCCAAGTGGCACATGGGCCCAAGGTTAGCAAGGTTCTATGAATCAGTGACTAGGGGTTCTCTCTTGTTTGCTGGACTTAACCGGGGTTAGCCAAAACACTTAGAAATTTAACAACCGCTTTGTTTGTGTAGTCACTTAACCGGACCAGGGTTATGAGAAGTTCTTTGTGACTTAGAGAAATTCTTTGATCATGTAGTCACTGAGTGACTTAAGAAAGAAAAGCTCGAGGTGGGGCCAAAATGACAACTGTGCCGACGTGCTCGATTCTCATTGGTCCAAGCATGCTGAGGTGGACATTGGCATTTCAAGGAGGTTCATGGTTGTTTTCAAGTGCATCGTAGCCATTCATCTATCAGGAAGTGTTTCTCATCGATGTTCATGTTTTAATTTTAGATCCACTAGCCGTTATGATTTGAATTTGAATATCTTTGTGACAATTTTTCTATACTTCTGCTCTTTTGGCCATGCACGATGTTGGGTAGCTCAAGAAATAAAGTCTTAGGATAGTTGTGGTTGTGAAAAAGATAGAAGTGACTGTTGGCTGGTGTGAACAGGGTCCTTTGCCGCATTTTCACAATAGGAAGTGCTAGAAGAGTTGGCACCACCTTTTGAATGGTACTTTTACTCAGGGAAATAGGATTAGATTGTGAGCCTTCATGGCAAGGCCAAGTTGCAGATGGGTAGATGAGTCGAGGTGGTTGTGTCTGTAGGTGAGTTCAGTATAGTAGGATCAACATGCAAAGAAGGATATGATTTGATCAGCCAAACATTCTTATAATTTGATGATAGGTCATCAGTACCTTTAGGGTTTGATTATTGTATTGTAAAATTATGTAACCCTAGTTAGGTTAGGTTTTTGACTCTTGCCTATGTGCAGTTGAGATGTATATATTGTATTTTGGAGCCTTAGTGCTCAGAGAGTTCACATTTTGTAAAAGAGAGAGTCCACTTTTGAAAGAAAGTCATCCTTTGTCAAAAGGCTATCTGGGGTATCTTCTCTACCCTCTAGTCTTCTACTCTTTTTAATCTCCCATTGATTATTCAAACATTGTAGAGGTATTTTGTGACAATTCTTCATGTCCCTATGCTTCCTTGTTTGGATCATATCTTAATGAATTGAAGTCTATGCATGTTTTCAGTGACAACTTAGGGTTCTTGATCCCTCTTACTTTCTGTAATTATGTGTGTTATTGTGTTTGATCTGATTTAGATGTTTTTGTGGGTATACTTTAGCCCCTTAATAGTCTTGTCTCAATCCTATACCAAGTTGTAGAAGTGAATGTCTTCTTGCAAGTCATAAGTTATGTCTTATGTTCAAGCCCTCCTATGAAACACTTATGCAAGCCTATTCAGTAAGTTGTGACCTACTAGACCTAAGCCTTTCATTGATTCTATCCCTCTATGCTACAATTCATACCCTAATTTTGGTGCATCACCTAGTAGGTAGTTTTCTTTCAAGTCATTTCCCTTTCAAGTACTCCTTTTATCCCTTTTCCCTCAATTTTTACTTTTCATGTCTAGAAGCAAATTAAGGTGATTATCCAAGAGGAACTAGCCTAGAACCTAGAGGTCTCATCTCAGTTAGCATAGGTCCTACACTTGGAGATGATTCCCATGTTATACTAGGTTATCAAGACTATGAGAGCTTGAAACAAGGGTGAAAACTTAGTGTATAACACTTTCCTACAATTATTCTTGAATTCATCAATGTATTCACCAAGACTTTTACCAATGTCACCAATATTTTTCTTTATAACCATAGGATGTGGTCCTCTTCTTTTGTCCATTCCATTATACCTACAAAACTTCTCTATATGTCCTAAGTTGTTACATTTGTAACATGTAGGTAGTCTCATGTCTTGATTAACCTATAGTTTGCACAAGGTTATTGCATTTGTAGCATGTGATCTTTGTTGGTAATCCTTCTCTGATGTAATCTTATCTTTTTCTTTACTGATCAGGGTTCCTACATTCTTCTTTCTTGTGTCCATATGCATAACAGTTATAAGAATAACTAGTAAAGGGATTGATAGGGCCTTTACCTCTATAATCTCTTTTCATGTGTCTGATTTTGTTGCATCCAAAGAATCTACCTCTGAAAGGTCTAATCTTATCTCTAGGCTCTTCAAAAGTAGGTCTTTTTTCACTCTTTATTTCATGTGGTTCTTCACGGATTTAGAACAATCTCCTTCATTGTATCCAACTCCACTCATATCTCCTTTAGGTTTATGTCTCTCTCTTTGTTCATCAATCTTATCACTAGTCATATGTAATTTCTCAATGTGTAACTTGGCTTGAGTGAGTTCACCTTTAATGATCTAATTGTATTTCTCTAATTCGAGGCATTTATCCTTGTAGTGATCAAGTTCAATCAAGATTTCTCCTATATGCATGTTATCTCCTTTTAGAGTCTCTTCAACTCTACATCATGCATCCTTTTCATGTTGAATCTCTTTAATCATCAAAAGATTTATTTGTTCTTTTTCTTTCTCCAGCTACTTTACTTGGTTTGATGTATCATTGTCTGAATCCTCCTTGATATTTTCCATAAGGTCTTGTCTCTAATTTCTTGAAAGTTCAAGTTGCTCCTTTAGTTTCTTGATAAAACCTTCTCCTCTTCTTAATTTGAATTTCAATTCACCATTCTCAGCCTTTTCTTTGTCCAAGTCATCAAGTGTTGCTTCAAAATTCTCTTGCAAACTTTTTGAATCCATTTTGATCTCCCTTAAGGTGTTAGACTTTCTCTCCAAGGGCCAATAGCTATGATACCAATTTTTAGGATTGAGTAATACTGAGAGGGGGTGAATTAATATTATAGGACTTTAAATTAAACTTAAACCAATTCCAAATGAACCATATGATTGCATAAATGAAAATAACCTAAACAAATAACACATAACTCATAACACCATTATTTTTTTTGGAGGAAACCCTCGCCAAGGGAAAACCATGGTGAGGATGGTACCCACAACTATGAATTAAAATATAATATCCCTACAAGGAGATCTAGCCCTATTAGGAGCTGAGTATTATATTGTACATTTCCTTTTTAGAGTAGTATAAACCCTATTAAAGGTATAGTGAGCTTAAAAATCCTACAATGAGTACTTCAGTTACAAAGTGTTATTCAAGAATGAACAATACAAGAATTTTCTATGCTTTGATAGCTCCAATTATAGCTCTTAGTATCCTCAATCAATCTTTGATCTCGCATCTACCATTAACCATTATTGATATTCTAAAATCTCATCCATATCTCACATATCTCATTCATCACTTTCACAAAACATTCTTCATTTATATGTCTTTTGTCATCTAGTCAAGTCTCGAATATAATGAAAACCATAATTCAAACAATAAATACAAAGTCAAAAATATTTTATTACCAAAGGGTCAGCAATACACAATCTTTATATGACTTAGCACATTACCATTCCATCTTACATTCCCTTAATCATCGTGACTATTCATATTCCATGTTTCAATGTTCCTATATCTTTGCAAGTCTACATATCACTGTAATTTATTGATATCAATACCAAAACACATGTGATATTAACTGAAGGTCGTATACGTCCCAAAATGTCTTCCTCTAAGCTCTCAAGTCATTATATTTCATATACTATCTTCTCTATCCAAAATAGTTCTGCAGTACTCTGTAAATCTGATTCCATACTTATTCATCTTCATAAACAAGGCCATACTTCTCCTTCTTCTCTTTCTTCTCCTTCTCCTTCTCCTTCTCCTCCTCCTCCTCCTCCTCCTCCTCCTCCTCCTCCTTCTTCTTCTTCTTCTTCTTCTTCTTCTTGTTCATCTTCTTCTTCTCCTCCTCCTCCTCCTCCTTCTTCTTCTTCTTCTACTTCTACGTCTTCTTCTTCTTCTCCTTCTCCTTCTTCTTTTCCTTCTTCTTCTTCTCCTCTTCTTCTCCTTATTCTCCTTCTCC
>BSBK01010341.1:7500-317500 GCA_027943335.1 Chamaecyparis obtusa | reverse complement strand
TTGGTAATCTCTCTTTTGTGTTCTATATATCTTACTTCATGTTGTCTCTCTCCTTGCAGATTTAGATTGAATATTTCATTCAATATCTTCCCATTTGACAGTAATGCCAAAAATAAAATAATCATCTCTTCAATAGCCAAAACAATATCTTTTTTATCCATTGTAGATCTATTACCTTGCATGTACTGATATTCAAGTTTAGTTTGTCTTCCATCTTCTAGTTTTCATAGCCTTAGGAAACCCAAAGTGTGAACATTTTGCATCAACATCATTAGATATTATGATAAAGCATAGGTTGATGCAACCTCCTAATCACCTAAGTGACTAATCGATAGGGGATGGACCCCTAGTCTACTCCTCAAGTATTCAAATGTGTCCTTTGATAAAGGTTTAGTAAATATATCAACAAGTTGCTCTTGTGATTTCACATACTCCAATATTACTTGCTTTACTTGAACTTGTTCCCTCAAGTATTGATACTTAATAGAAATATGTTTTTTCTTTGCATGCATCATTAGATTCTTATAAATATTAATTGCACTTGTGTTATCACAATATATTATCATTGGGTCAGTGATCTCCTCATTCATTCCTTCCTATAATTATTTTATCCATGCAATATTTGAACAATTAGAAACAACAACATATTTTGCTTCTGCAAAGGACTGATAAATACATCCTTGTTTCTTACTTATCCAAGTAACCAATCTTTCTCCCAGAAAAAATGATCCACCAGCAGTGCTCTTTCTATCTTCAGTGTTTCTAGCCCAATCCGCATCTATGTAAACTTTTAGTTCAAAATTGCATTCTTTCTTATATCATAAACCATATTTTTCAGTGTTCTTCAAGTATCTCAAAATTATTTTCACTGAAGTCATGTGTGATTCTTTAGGATTAGAAGAAAATCTTGCTATAATTATGACCGCATGTGCAATATTTGGTCTACCATGCACAACATACATCAATTTACCAATCACAGATCTATACAAGGTCTAATTTACCTCAGTTCAATTTTCATCCTTTGTCAATTTGTATCTAGTGACTATAGTGTACCGACTGGTTTTGAGTCCTCCATACCAAATGTCTTCAATACTTCTTTTCTATTTTTTAATTATGTGATGTATATGCCTTCATTCTATTGTAATATTTGCAAGCCAAGAATTTTTTTAATCTCTCTAAACATTGGCATTTAAAATTCTTTCCTCATTTCATCAGAAAATGATTTGCATAAGTTATCATGTCCTCCAAATATGATATCATCAACAAAAATTTTAGCAATAAGAATCTTGTAATCATTTTCACCTTTTAAATACAAATTGTTGTTGTCACTTGTTCTAAAAAATCCAATATTGATTAAATAGGAATGGAGTCTTTCATACCATGCTATTGGTGCTTGTTTTAATCTATACAATAGTGGGTTACACTTTTTTGCTTGAACGAACACTGAACTCTATATTTTGAAAAAACTTTCAGATTCAGATGCACATATTGTCGTTAAACCATTTGGAATCTAAAGAAGAATTAAATTAGAGTCTTTTAGTATTTTTTGTCTAGATTCTACATATATTTTTTCTTTTCTATTTTTGAATTGATTTGAATGGTTTTTCCTTTCTCCCACAAAATTTTGCATGTTGTTGAAAATGTCATTTTCAAAGAGTTAATTTATTTTCATAGAGCATAAATTTTTTTCTAAAATAGATATCAATGTCCTTTCAAATTTAGTTTTTTAACATCCTTACAAAGAGCATGCAATTGGTTTTATGTCATTATCACGATTATTGCATATTTTATTAACATTTAAAGTTGACTAAACTATAATTTTGACATACCTTGACTACATAGCTTATAACTTATTGTGTATTTGTCCAATTTCTTCTTCTTTTTTATAGAAAGAGAACTTCAATACCTAGGACATAGATATTTTTCAAAAAAAAAATATCTTGTTTACTATTTTTCCATAAGTGTCAAACATAGAGTAGACATATGGTGAAATATCTATGTTTAGTTAAACTAAAAATACAAAGTCATGAATAAACTTAATATATATTAACATTATAATCATTGGAAATATTTTTCTTAATAACACCTTACTACATAGATAGGTTTATCATATAGATTCATTTGATCTGCCAAAAGATAAATTCAAAGTGATTTTTTGTCAGCATTTTAATAGGTGTGAAGGAGACTCCATTGTAGGTATGAATGGGGAGTATATATGTTATATCAATGTTTTTTTATCTAAGAGGCTTTGAGCTAACCATTTGTAATTAATTCCTTCAAATGGAACCTCTCAAGGTTTAAAATATCACATTTTATTAAAAATGTGTTATTTCAGTAAAAATTAGCATGTTTAAAAAGTGTAACGCAATAATGTTGATCTCATTTTCACCTTTCAAATAAAAATTGTTGTTGTCACTTGTTTTAAAAAATCCACTACTGATTAGATAGGAATGTAGTCTTTCATGTTAGAAAGTAAAGATCCCCAAGATAACTAAGAGGGGGGGGCTGGATCAGTTATCTGATAATTTAACCATTCAACTAATTTAAACAATATAATCAATGTAGTAATCAACCATAGAAAGATAACCATACACAATTTCACAATAACACAAGATATGTTGACTAGGGAACCTCTTGAAAAGAGTAAACCCCAGTGGGAATGATGCCCACAAAATGATGCACTAAAATGAAAGTTCCTTGTTAGAGGATGGACCCTGTTAGGAGTCTTATGAAATACATTCAATACATATAAATCCCTGTTAGGATATTTTGAATCCCTGTTAAAAGATTCTAACCTGGTTAAGAGTTTATGGAAGACAGAAGGACCCACTGCCCAAACAGCTTCAAGGCAAGATCTATGAACCCACTGTCCAAAAGATCTTAGAATTATTCAATAGAATAATATGAAATATATTACCTCCTTCATATTGTACCAAAACCACACTCTCTACTACACAAGATCACAATTCCAGATCTCTGTACTCACAAGTCTTCCTTTATCACTGAATTAGCTCTTTTCTTCACTTCATGCATATATTCGCATCTCAACTTTCACAATTCAATCCTCTCTACTCAATTCTCCTTTTTAAAAAATTCTCATTACAAAAAGGAAAACATTCCTTCTTATATACCAAACTCAAATAATTACAAATGAGTTGGTCCTCAATTACAAAATAATAATTTCTACACGCTACACACAAAATTCACATAAAACTGTCGGCTTCCAGATACTGTAACTTTCTCCAAACATATCCTCAAAGTTTGTGCTTTGAACCACATCATCATTAATGAGTCTCCAACATCCCTTTAACTACACAAAATTAGATTCCATCCTAGCTAAGAGATATCATCTGATTTCTGAAAATTACTACATAGAAACACTGTCTAAACACTACTTTCACCAAAATGCTCATAACTCTCATGAATGAATGAATTTCTTTTTGCACTATTAACCATAGGTTAATAAAACACCAAAGAACATACCATCAACTACACAAAATCCAATCTACAATACAACATGTGTGCAAAACAAAATTGTACCTACTTTCCTGCTGATATCCAGAATATCACTATGTTGACATCAATGACAATCCAAGTCATGAATGCAACAACAACTGCTACAGAATGACTGCCAAAATACTTTGCATTCATTCCTAATAATCTCCCCCATTGGTATTGATGGAAACATAGATGAAAAATATCCAATGTTCCAAAAATCCAATACTGCAACATCACTGCAAAATATCAAATTAAATCTTGCTTCGTTCTCCCATTCAGCTCTCTCATACAATCCACAATGTTTTTCATGTATATCTCTCCCCCATTGACATCAATGATAGAAATTCCATCACTAAGTCAACAACAACTTAATGTCAAAAGACACTATTCAAAAAAATACAATAACAAGAGTCCTCATGACTCAGCTCATAAACTCCCCCATAGAGGAAGTTTCAACATCCAATCCAGAAAAAAGATAGGGCTCATATACCACTGGATGGATGCAATCATCTGCATCAATTCTCAAAAATAGGTTGGGGCATAACCCCAAGCATACCTCTTAGATACACAAATGTATCCTTAGGTAAAGGTTTTGTAAATATATCTGATATCTGTTCCTTTGTGCTTATGTACTCCAATCTTACTTCTTTTTTTGCAACTTTCTCTCTTACAATATGATACTTGATCTCAATATGTTTAGTCTTAGAATGTAAAACAATATTTTTTGACATACTGTACTGGTGTTATCACAATGTATAACAATAGGCTCATCAAACTTTACTCCAATATCCTTCAATATCTGCTTCATCCAAATAATCTGATTACAATTGTTTGCTGCTGCAACATATTCTGTTTCTGCTGTACTTTGTGAAATACAATTTTGCTTCTTACTTAACCAAGAGACCAATTTTCCTCCAAGAAAAAAGGCTCCACCACTGGTGCTTTTCTTTTCATCAACGCTACCTCCCCAATCTACATCAATATAGGCACATAAAGTAAAATCATCAGAATTATCATACCATAATCCATAATCCATTGTTCCTTTTAGATATCTCAGTATCCTCTTTACTACTGCATAATGTGATTCTCTAGGTTCTACTTGAAATCTTGCTACAATCCCAACTGAATGTGCTATATTAGGTCTTGTATGTGTCAAGTACTGCAATCCTCCAATCATAGATCTGTACTTTTTCTGCTCAACTACTGGTGTCTCATCTTTGCTAGATAACTTATGTCTAGTTACCATAGGTGTTCCAACAGGTTTAGAATCTTCCATTCCAAATATTTTCAATAAGTCATTCAAATACTTAGTCTGACTTACAAATATACCTTCCTTTCTTTGTGTTATCTGTAATCCCAAAAAATATTTCATTTCTCCAATCATGCTCATTTCAAATTCAGTCTTCATTTCATCTACAAATTTGTCACTAGCTTCATCTTCTCCTCCAAAGATAATATCATCAACAAATATAACTATAACCAACAAACCATTCTCAATTTCTTTTGTGTATAAGTTACTATCTTCTATTCCTTTTATAAATCCCAATCTCAATAAATACTTATCCAATCTTGCATACCAGGTTCTAGGTGCTTGTTTTAATCCATATACAACTTTCTTTAACTTACATACCATATCTCCTTCTTGTGTCAAAGGAAAACCTTCAGGCTGCTCAATGTAGACTTCTTCTTACAATTCACCATTTAGAAATGCTAACTTCACATCCATCTGATACACTTTGAATTTCTTGTAAGCTGCATATGCTAGAAACATTCTCACTGCTTCAAGTCTAGCCATAGGTGCAAAAGTTTCTTCATAGTCAATTCCTTCTTGTTGTGAATATCCTTTACATACCAATCTTGCTTAGTTTCTTATCACTTCTCCTTTTTCATTCATCTCCTTTCTAAATACCCATTTTGTTCCAATCACATTCTTGTCTTTAGGTCTAGGGACCAATTCCCATGTCTTGTTTTTTTCAATCTGCTCCAGTTCTTCTTTCATAGCATTAATCCAATGTTCATCTTCACAAGCTTCATTAGTAGTCTTGGCTTTAATTTGAGAAATCAAACATAAATGTACCTTATTTTGAGTCAAAACTCCTCTATCTAAACTTCCAATAACTTGCTCAACAGGGTGATGTCTTGAAATATACCTATTAGGTGTCATAGTTACTGATCTTGTTCCAACTATAGATTCTTCTCTACTTTCTTCTCTATTTTCTTCTTTGTTTTCTTCTTGTTTTCTTCTCTATTTTCTTTAGTATGACTTTCAATCAGCAAATCACTATTAGTTTCAAAAAATAATTCTGTATTTTCAATGTTAGGCTGAGGTTGTGCTTCTCCATCAAATTCATAATCAAACATTCTTTCCTAAATTTTAAACTTCTCATCAACTTTGACATTTGCACTTTCAACAATAGTCTTAGTTCTTTTGTTATAACATCTATATGCTTTTCTTTTCAAAGAATATCCAAGAAATATTCCTTCATCACTTCTAGGATCAAACTTTCCTATATCATCATCTTTCTTAATATAACATTTACTTCCAAAAATTCTAAAATACTTAACTGAGGGTGCATGTCCAAACCATAATTCATAAGGTGTCTTGTTTGTATCTACTCTAATTTGTACTTTGTTCATAGTGTATATTGATGTGTTCACTGCTTCTCTCCAAAAGGTCTTAGCCAAATCATTCTCAAACAACATAGCTCTTGCTACTTCAGTTATTGACCTGTTCCTTCTTTCTGTAATACCATTTTGTTCTGGTGTTCTAGGGGCTGGAAGTTGTCTCTTAATACCATTCATTTCACAAAAAGTATTAAACTCTCTAGATGTAAATTCACCACCTCTATCAGATCTTAGACACTTAATCTTCATTCCAGATTCATTCTCAATTTTGTTTTTCATGATCTTAAATTTATCAAATGCTTTAAATTTTTCTTTCAAAAATGCAATCCACATCATTCTTATAAAATCATCAACAAGAATCATAAAATACCTTTCTCCATAGAATCCTCTAGTCCTAGTAGGACCACTCAAGTCTGTATGAACAATCTCCAGCTTCTCTGCCGATGTGAACTTCTTGCTAGGAAATGAACTCCTTTTCTTCTTTGCCATCATACATTCTTTGCAAATCATGTTAGTAGGTTTCATAATTCTAGGTAAATCTCTTACCGCAAGTGTAGTACTCACTTTGACAATATTATCAAAGTTTATATGACAAAAACTTGTATGCCATAACCAACTGTCATCAATCTTAGTTAACAAACATGTCACCTTAGTATGATTCAACTGAAATACATTACCTCTAGTTCTGGATCCTTTTTCCAATCAAATTTCCATCTTTATCTTTTATCACACAAGTTTTCTTAGCAAACCAAACTTGATAGCCCTTATCAACCAATTGTCCAACACTTAGTAGATTATGTCTCAATCCATCAACAAAGTAAACATCATCAGTGTTAGTCTTTCCATCAAGAGTAATAGATCCTATACCCTTAATCAAACAAGGTGCATTATTACCAACTCTAACAATTCCTCCATCATAATTGTCTAACTTAACAAACTTTATTTTATCTCCAGTCATATGATGTGAACAACCACTATCTATAATCCAATTAGATTTCTTTTCAACTTGAGAAACTAATGCTTTTTCTTCCCTTTCATCAAATTCAAAACTTTCTTCTTTAATTGCTACAAATCCTATTTCCTCAAAGTTATCATTATCACTATCACTTAAATGTCTTTCAATTCTTGCTTCAAGATCTTCATCATTTGCATAATAACATTCTTTAGATCTCCTAAGTTTAAAGTTGCTTCTATACTTCTTAACTCTTTTAGGACATTTAGATGCAAAATGACCATATTCTTGACAAGTCCAACATTTAAAGATTTTCTTACCTTCTAGTTCTTTTTTTACAAGTAATGCAATACCTTCTTCAATCTTCTTATCTTCCTTAGATTTAGATCTTCTACTGCTAGCATAATCTCCATTCACACTAGTACTTCTTGATAATTTAGGTCTAATGTTAAGAGCACTAAATGCTATCTCCATTCTAGGTAGCTCTCCTAATAATCTCAAATTCATCTCTACTATTTCTAATCTTCCAAGAAGAGTCTCTCTTAAAAAGTTCAGTGTACAATGTATCACTTGTTCAATCATCTGTGTTGTCTGCTTGAATACTGGTGTCAAAGTTCTCAAAATTTTCCATATCACTTCATTCTCTATCTTATCACCTCCACAAGATTTTATTCCTATTACAATCTCAGACATCCTACTAATATAGCTTCTAATAGATTCATCTTCCATCATTCTGATATCTTCAAATGCACAAATCCAATTATGTAATCTAGCCTTCTTTGCATGTTCATCACCATCAAAAGTAGAATGTAAAGCTTTCCAAATTGCATGAGATGTTTTCAAACATCTTACCTGACTGTATTCATTCTCTGGTAGTGCTGACAAAAGTGCTTCTCTTGCAAGTATGTTACACATGAATAGATCTAGCTCATCTTTAGTTCCTGCCTCTAGATTGTCTTCCTCAATGATAGTCTTCTCATTCTTTGTAATCAACCAATAACTTGGTCCTAAACACAATAAATGTGTCTTCATCTTTTCTTTCTAGCTGTCAAAATTTACTCCATCAAACTTAGGATTTTCTTTCCTGAAATTCACCATGGATCTCCTTAAGTTGTTAAAATTTTCTTTCAAGGACCTACTGCTCTGATACCAATTATTAGAAAGTAAAGATCCCCAAGATAACTGAGAGGGGGGGGGGGTGAATTAGTTATTAGAAAGTAAAGATCCCCAGGAATGTAGTCTTTCATGTTAGAAAGTAAAGATCCCCAAGATAACTAAGAGGGGGGGGCTGGATCAGTTATCTGATAATTTAACCATTCAACTAATTTAAACAATATAATCAATGTAGTAATCAACCATAGAAAGATAACCATACACAATTACACAATAACACAAGATATGTTGACTAGGGAACCTCTTGAAAAGAGTAAACCCCGGTGGGAATGATGCCCACAAAATGATGCACTAAAATGAAATTTCCTTGTTAGAGGATGGACCCTGTTAGGAGTCTTATGAAATACATTCAGTACATATAAATCCCTATTAGGAGATTTTGAATCCCTATTAAAAGATTCTAACCCGGTTAAGAGTTTATGGAAGACAAAAGGACCCACTGCCCAAACAGCTTCAAGGCAAGATCTCTGAACCCACTGTCAAAAAGATCTTAGAATTCTTCAATAGAATAATATGAAATATATTACCTCCTTCATACTATGCCAAAACTACACTCTCTACTACACAAGATCACAATTCCAGATCTCTGTACTCACAAGTCTTCCTTCACCACTAAATTAGCTCTTTTCTTCACTTCATGCATATATTCACATCTCAACTTTCACAATTCAATCCTCTCTACTCAATTATCCTTTTTTTACAATTCTCATTACAGCAAGGAAAATATTCTTTCTTATATACCAAACTCAAATAATTACAAATGAGTCAGTCCTCAATTACAAAATAATAATTTCTACATGCTACACACAAAATTCACATAAAATTGTCGGCTTCCAGATACTGTAACTTTCTCCAAACATATCCTCAAAGTTTGTGCTATGAACCATGTCATCATTAATGACTCTCCAACATCCCTTTAACTATGCAAAATCATATTCCATCCCAACTAAGAGATATCCTCTGATTTCTAAAAATCACTACACAGAAACACTGTCTAAACACTGCTTTCACCAAAATGCTCATAACTCTCATGAATGAATGAATGAATTTATTTTTGCACTGTTAACCATAAGTTAATAACACACCAAAGAACATACCATCAACTTCACAAAATCCAATCTACAATACAACATGTGTGCAAAACAAAAATGTACCTACTTTCTTGCTGATATCCAGAATATCACTGTGTTGACATCAATGACAATCCAAGTCATGAATGCAACAACAACTACTATAGAATGACTACCAAAATACTTTGCATTCATTCCTAACATTTCATACCATGATCTCAGTGCTTGTTTCAATCCATGTAATGCTTTGTGCAAATTACATACCATATTCCTCTAATTAGGATCAACAAAATCTTCAAGTTGTTTAATGTATACCTCTTCTTAAGTATCCCATTCAAAAATGCATATTTAACATCCATCTAATAGACTTTAAATCCTTTTTAAGAAGCATAAGCATCATGTTAGCACATGTAAACAATTTCATGGCTCCGACCCTTTTCTTCTGGTCTCTGCATCATTTTTCATGTCTCTGGCTAAAACCCTAAGCTTAGAAAATTCAAAAAACTAGTCGTTGTGTTCAAAAAACCCTAAACTACCCTGGCCTTGTTCTAATTTTGTGTTACTTTATTCAAGCCACTTAAAAGTCTTTTAAAGAATGTGCTTAATTATTAACCTCTTTGTCACATGATCGCATGAACCTTTTTCATGCTATGCGATCTTGCAACTGATGTTTTTTGGCCCCCTTTGATTTATTTCCCTAAGTCAATCGGCTTTATTTTTCCTAAGTCAGTGTTTTAATATTTCCTAATGTTCTGACTTAATATTTCTTGGGCCTAGTCTCTTGACACCATCTAAATCTAATGATTGGCACAAGTTCTCATGAGATGTGTCTAAGGTTTAAGATCATGCACCAACTGTCAATTCAACCTTTTTCAAAGTGGATAAAGTGCAGCGGGTCCACATGCCAGGTGTACTGATATGGCAGTATTTGATTGGTCCACATAGTGTGACTGGACATGTTTTCAGTGGGGCTAGAATTTTTGAGGTTCAATGGGTTCTGACACTTGTAGAGCATTGACGGTCAGTGTGTAATCTGGTAGTTTTTTTCTAACACATGCAAACTTAAGACCGTCGTTGATCTCTTTCAGTGTCAGAGGGTTGTTAGGGTAGGAAAAGATTCTTCATCTGATGGTTGTCTTATGATCTAGAGGAATCTGGGAGGTCTATGCAAAGATAAGAAAACTGTCAATTTTCTTGATGCGGGCCCAGTAAAGTTTCCTCAGTCTTTTAATGGTTTGAAGAAAAGGTTTTGGTAGCCTGACAAATTTCAAAGTGGTTTCTCTTGTTCGCTAAATAGAATAGCAGTGTTCTAAAAAGGCTGGCGATTTAGTGAATGCTACATTTGCATAATCACTAAAATATTTGGTGATAGTATAAGGTATTCCATGAATGGCCAATTCCCTTCGGTCTCCAGTTCGCTAAATGTGACTAAGGTCATATTAAAAAGTAAAGACATAAAACTCATGAAATAAAAGGATCCGACTGTCATGATATAAAGTTGACCTAAATTCTAATAAGGACAGTCAATTTGTTGCTGGCACATTGAAACTAGCTATTTATTTTCAAATTCAAATTTGTAAGGGGTTTCCTGTGACCAAAAGGACCAAAATTGAATACAGAAGCGACTAGAGCTGATAAGAGATGATTTGTTAACTATTGCAGTGTGGTCCAGGGTGTTCTATGATCATTTACAAGGGTCTATATTATGTTCTTTATGCTCAAGGTGTGTTGCAAGTGGCCGAATAGGTTGACAAATTGGGTATTTTCATGGTTCTTAGTACCTTCTCAGTGAGTTTGTCATGATTTAGGATCCCTCCAGGATTTTTCTTCTCCTGGTTACCTAGGTTTCTTCCCCTGTAATAAATTTTTTGACTGTTTCAGTTGTTTTAGTGGGTGAAACCCTAACCCTAGTCATCTGTAGCTTGTTGCAACCTATTTTGGGTTTCCAAGATGATTAGGGGGTATATATTGTAGCTTTTTTGATTTTGTAAGGGTTCCAAAACTTTTTTTTTGGTCCCTGGTTGTTGATGGTATTATACTAAAAGAGGAGCTAGATTTTGAGTCTTTTTCCTATCTTTGGGTTTCTTTTATTGTATATTGATCTTGAATATGTTAATGAGAAAGTTATTGAGTTCCAATCTTTCATTTGTGTATGTGTTCTTGTTTCGATTGTGAGCTCATATATGTTAGTGTCACAAAGTGTATTAGCATATGGTAAACAAAGAGTATTGTGAAGTCATCTCTGAGTTCCTAACAAAGTTAGGATTAAAGTCTCTTAGGTGAGTTCAGTGAGTTTACAACCAAATAAGAATCTAACGTCCTTGTGCTTGAGGGAGAGGGGTAATAGGCAAAGCACTTATCCTAAATTCAAGTGTGTTTGAGTTAGGGTTCAGTTGATATATGTTATTAGGTGACTCTTTGCCCCTGGTTAAGGCACTGGTCCATTCTTTGGAAGCAGTCCATCATCATCAACCACACACACATTTAAATGATAATATCTTTTAGTCAATTAGTAGAGGACATAGTTGTATATTGTTTTGAGACTCCTTTGGAGAAGTGAGTCAAGGGTACACCCACCTGAGCATTAAGGCTCAAAGTGTAGGAGGATCTCATTGTTGATCCTTATTAATTGGCCCTCTTCCTTGTGGACTTTGGAGTGGTGATAGAGTCAAAGTATCATTAAAGTTATCCATCAAAGTATAAATCTATAAGTTGAAGATCAAAGAGAACTCCCAACAAAATGGTGACTCTACTGGGGAGAATCTAGAGATAAAATTTATTAAGTACACTCTTGTTTTCCTATTGTATTCAATTAAAGATTTCCCACTTTGGTGGGTGGTGACTCAAAAGGTTAGAACCAGTGTTATAGATTGAAAATCATGGACAAAAGAAGGAATACTAGGTCTTTTGTTAAGAAGAATTCAGAGATTTCTCTAGAACAATTACCTAGATAGGAGAAGAAGAGTTGGATCAAAAGAAATGGTGAGTCTACTAGTACTCCCATAAGAGAACAAAGAAATACCAGAGGTAGAGCACCACATGTTTCCTCAAGTGAGGAAGGTTCACAAGAGAAAGTTTCTAGATTAGATGGTGGTCGCTCTAAAGATAAATTTTATGATACCCTAGAGGCTGTATTTCAAGACAAGAGTTCATTGCCTGCAAGTCTGAATGAACAAGCCAGAGAGATGGGTTTTGAGATTGATTTAGATCTTGATGAGGATAATTTTAGAAGGGAACCCATGAGACCAAGGCAAGTCCATTTCCCATATCAAAACCTCACTAATATGGATGTGTCATTAGGTTCTAATAACATTATGATAGATCCACATGACCTAAATGCACTTAGGTTGCAGTTGGCAAAGCAGGATGCCATACATAAGAGGTTACAAGAGGAGAGAGAAGCTGAAAAAGTGAATGCTCTAATAGAAAGACAGACTCTCCTTAGAAAGATTAATGAAATGAAGGAGAGAAATAAGATGCTTTCTTCTACTCCTAAGATGTTGTAGCATGATGTTTTTGGTGATCTTGAAGCTCTAAGAAGTGAGCAGGAATGCTTGTTGCAAGACCATGAGTTTGATGAAGAAGGCCCTGTGATGAGACAAGTACAAAGTTATGCTCCTTTGCCTAAGGGTAAGAATGGACATGAGATCACTAGGCCTAATATAGTTATTAATGAAAAAGGAAAGCAGAAGATGGTGGGTGGCCAAATAAGCAAACCAGTGATAGTACCAGGGATCCCACCACCTAAATCAAATAGGGAGATAGAGATGGAAAGAAAAAGAAAAGAGGATGAAACTCTTGCTCAAGAGTTGGAAAGAGCTAAAGTTGATGCTGCTATTGCAGAGAAAAGAAGAAAGAGCCAGTTCTTGAAGGCTTCATCAGCTAATGTTCATGGCCCTTCTGCTACTGAACTAGGTATGCCATCTATGAACACTACTATTCCACTTAGCAATGCTACTACTAGTAATCTAATTCCTAATGTATCTACCAAATCATTTGTTGATCCTAATAGATAGTCAAATATGCAAGTGGGTGGGAATGTAGATAAAAATAATAATTCTAATGGGAACACTAGTTTAGGATTTCAAAGAAGACCTATGCAATTAGAAGGCTATAGGAAAATTAGTTCTGATGGGATACTAGGCTACCCAAATGCTTTTCCAAATGATATAAGAGATAAGGTGCCTAAGTTTGATGGTAATAATGCTATTAGTTTTGAGGAACATCTTAGGGTATTTGTTGATATGCTTAATGAGTATGAGGTAGAGCACAAGGATGTAGTCATGAAATTGTTTGTTCAATCTCTAATGGAGGATGCTAGAGATTGGTTTAAGAGACTTCCTGATAAATGTATTGATACTTGGGATTCTTTTGAGAGATGTTTCAAAGAGCAATATGGTGATAGGCCTAATGCTAGTTTCATGTTGAATGAATTCAATACCATAAGGAAAAATTAGAATGAGTTTTCAGTTGAATTCAACATGAGATTTTAGAAGGGTATGCATAAGTTGTTCCAAGTTATGCAGTTAGATGACAATGTCTGTCTAACCACATAATTCAATGCATTTGATGGAAATATGGGATACTTGTTGAGGGAAAAAGAACCAAGAACTCTTAGAGATGCTTTTAGGATTGTTGTCAACATTGAGAACAATATGAAGATATTAGGAAAATTGGGTGGGAAGAGAGATGATCCAAAGTTGTTTGGAGATAGGAAATATAAAAAAATAAATGATAGGAATGTTGGAACTAGGAGGAAAGAAGAAGATAAATTGAATAAGGTGCTCAATGCATTGAAGAATTTGAAGGCACCTACAAATAGGAACATCAATGCTCCTACCAATGAGAGGCCTCAGTTCAACAACAATTTAATAAGCAGAATAGATTGCAGAATTACCCCTACAACACCCAATGGAAGGATGGCAAGCCTGTGGTCCTTGTTGCGAGAGGAAATAATGACAGAGGTGTCCCTAACCCTCTACAAAAGGCTTCAATAAATGTCATGGAGGACATACCTTGGTGTGTTGCATGCCAGTCCCCTCACTTTGTAGAGCATTGTGTGGTTGCACATTCTATGGCTGCAAATCAAGATGATAGCAATGAGGTGATAGATCAAGAAGAAATTCAAGATGATGTCAGATGCAACATGGCTACTTCATATCTAGGATATGAGGATGATTCTTATTTTGATGAAGAAGTAGATGTAAATGTGAAGAAACACACTCAGGCCCTTTTTCATCAAGAGGTTTTTTCTGATAGTGAAGACATGGATAAGAAGACATGTAACATGAACTCTTCTTCTAAGCCAATAAATTTAAGAAGACCTTCTAGAGAAGAGATGGATAGGATTACTGTAGAAATGATTTCCCAAGTGCAAACTAGGGGCATGGTGGCAAGAGATACAAATGGAAAAGCTATAGGAATGTTTATAAAGAGCACCAACTCCGGAGAGCCTAATGAGAACAAATCAAAAGGTGATCACCTAGTGAAATTCAAGAATGTAAAAGGTAAGAATTGTGAGCCTAAGGGAGTTGGAGTTGAAAGATTTTCTAGTGAGATTGAGAAACTAGTTAACACAATGGCTAAGATTGAAAAAATGAGGGTGGCCAATACACCTAATGTATCAGACAAACAAATAGATACTAAAGCAGTGCAAATTGAGATTCCTCCCTCTACTCCTATTGATATGTTAGTTGTATTGTCCCAAATTATAGTTAAGGTTCCATTGTCAGAATTGTTGAGGATTCCTGAACACAAGGACAGAGCTATGTCATGGGTAGATAATGTTCATAATAATGATGTTGCATGCAATGGATCTCAGGATAAAGCTTTGAAGGGTGTTGCTTCTCAAGGAATTGTATCTCAAATTCCTCCTATATATTTGGATAGTTCTTTCAATGCTAGCCTTGAAAACATTGATCCATTCTTTTTAAGTGTCCTTGTGAATGGAATGAAATTAAGAAATTGTATGATTGATAGTGGTGCCTATAATATTGTCATGCCTTTTAAGATTATGGAAAAGTTGGGCCTTAAAGTTGATAGAGTTCAAGGCAGATGTTGTGCAATGGATCAAAGAGAGGTACCAGTCATTGGGACTATCAATGCAATGCCATATAGGTTGGTAGAATATCCAGAGAAAGAGTTCATAATGAGTGTTTTGGTGGTGGACATCCCTCCTCATTATAGGATGCTGCTATCTAGAAGGTGGAGTGCTGCCATGGGTGGAAGTTTACAATGTGATCTATCCTATACCACTTTCAAGATTGATGATCAGTTTGTCAAGATTGATTGAGAGAAGTATTGATAATGAAACTACATGTTTTGTGGATACTGATATTAATGCTTTTAGGTTAGAGATCCTTGTACTTGAGAAGGAACATATTTTGTTACCTATCTCTGTTGAGGTAAGTGTTAATTCTATGAAGGGTGATTTGTGGGTAATATACTTTGATGGTGAAAATTGCAAGGATGGAGCAGGAGCAAGTATTTTACTTATTTATCCTAATGGAAACACCTACAAATTTTCATTCACATTGAATTTCTTTTATACCAACAATATAGTAGAATATGAGGCATTTTTTTTAGGACTGAGGTTGGCACAAAGGCATGGTATTAAATGCTTAAGTGTTGTTGGTGATTCTGAGTTGGTGGTGTCCCAAGTCAGGTCAGTATATGCTTCCAAGAACAAAAGGTTAAAACAATATAGGAATGCAGTTTGGGATTTGATTGAATATTTTGATGCCTTCAATATTGAGTGGAAGGATAGGAGTAACAATAAGATGGCTGACTTGTTAGCCAATATAGAAATCAATCCCAGTGATATTACATTTATTGGTATCTCTAAGGTTGAAATTCAGGCTAGGCCTAGTGTACCAGACAATATTGAAAATTGGCAAGTTTTTGATGATGATAATGATATCTTAAATTTTATGAGTTGTGAAGATTAGTATCATGGTCAATAATTTGATTGTTCAGCCTTGGTTGAGTCAATAGAAGGAAAGGAGATTGTCCTTGGAAATGAAGTTATTCAACTCAAAACTAACAAGGTGCCCAAGGGGCTTGTTGTTTTGGAAACTGTCTTTGATAACCAGGATAGAGTTTAAAAGAATATGAAAAGAGAAGATCATGCTGATCTAGAGGAGATAAATCTTGGAACACATCAGGCACCTAAGAAGGTATACATTGGTAGGGACATGTCTCACGATGTGAGAAAATCTCTGATTGAATTACTAAGAAAATCAAGCATGTTTTTGCATGGTCATATGATGACTTGAAAATTTATAGAGAAGACTTATTTTAGAATATTATTCCTTTGAGAGAAGATGCTAAACCTTTCAGGCAAAAACAAAGGCCTATATATCCCACTTTGGCACCCAAGATGCAAGAAGAGTTAATGATGCTGAGAGATGCTAGAATTATCAAACCTATAAGGCACTCTTCTTGGGTTTCAAACCTTGTTCCTGTGAGAAAGAAGAATGGTGATATTAGACTTTGTGTGGACTTCAAGAATTTGAACATCAGCTCATTAAAGGATAACTATTGTCTACCCAATATGGAAGGTATGTTGCAGAGAGTAACTGGATCTGAATTGATGTCTATGATGGATGGTTTCTCTAGTTACAATCAGGTAATTGTCAAAGAATCAGAACAATTCAAGACAAATTTCACTACACCTTGGGGGACATATGTTTATGTGAGAATGCCTTTTGGTCTCACAAATGATGGTGCTACTTTTCAAAGGGCTATGGATGTTGCCTTTTCAGATTTTATTGATGATTTCCTTATTGTTTATCAAGATGATTTTGTTAGAAATAGGAAATAATGAGAGGGGGGGTGAATCAGTATTTCAAAAAAAATTTATTCTCCCCAATTATGGATATAACAGATTACTTTAGTGCATACAAAGATTATCAAGTTGATTAACAAACATAGCAGTAAATAGAAAGAACTCATAACACATGATATGTTCTTGAGGAAACCCTAGACAAGGGAAAACCCTGGTGGGGATGGTACCCACAAAGATCACTAATCAAAAGTATCCTATTAGGGATATTGGACCCTATTAGGAGTCAATTTACAACATATAGTAGATCTATCTTGGTTAAAGGACTTTAGGCCTTGTTAGAAGCCTTAACCCTATTAGGAGTTAGATTACAAAACCTGATCACCAGTTGAGCTCACTGCCCAAATAGGTAATACAAAATGTTTCTGACTATAATATGGTATTGCTTAAAACTTCACATCAATAGCCTTTGCTGCTATCACAATATATAACTATCGCAAGTTATCTTTTCTTTCTTTTTACACATCACATATATTTTTCATTACATTTCAAGTATGCCTAATATATGAGTTATTAGAGCTAATAACTTTACATGGTCGGCTTCCAAAATCTTTATCCAAGAGTAAACATCTAGGATGTCATCCCTTCATAATGTTAAGTCATTATTTTGACAAGCAAAAATAATCCCTTAACTCTTTCACTAATACTGTCTCCAAAACTATTTTGTCTGCAAAAATTGTCTTCGGTAAACTTTGAATAACTTTGTCCGTACTACTCCAAAATTTATGCACACTGAGATGGGGTATCCTCATAATTTTTAGAAGCTTTAGTTAACTACACAAACAAAAATATTGCTCCAGTGAACATCGCCAACTAAATCTTGATCAGGTGCTCTGTCAGGATCATTGTATCCATACTTAGGCAATTTATTCCTTCAACTTGCCATACTTGCATTCCAGATTATGTGCTCTCAATAGAGATCATATGTTGCCATAATGACAACATCTGTGCATCCACATTATCCAAATTGCCAACAATCTCCCCCTTTGTCATTGGTGGCAACATATGGGAAAATTGGCTAAGTGTGCAAACAAAACTTCAAAGTATTTACACAAAATTGTGGCCAAAAGTTATACAACACATATACAATATTGTACTCCATAGAATAGCTCCCCCTATGAGTATTCTTCCTCAACATATATTCAATTTTCTTCTATCTCTCCCCCTTTGACAACAATGACAAAGATAGGGTGTACAAAAATTTCAAAAAAAACTTTATACCTTGTTATCAGCTATTGCAAAGCTGGTAGGCTTGCAACACAGTCACCAAACTCTGACTTCCATGATTCAAAATCTTTCTCCCATACCTTCCTGATGGATTCAGCAACATTGAGTAGATTACTCAATCCGTATGCTGCTGTCTGACAAGCTTGCAGGGAATTGAAGCTAAACTTCTAAAAAGATGTCTTTGTTGAAAGACACTACTCAATTTGGTCTTCAACAATTGAGGTCTTGATTGAGATGTTCTCTCTCAAGATGTTAATCCTGAGCATCTTTCTATTCTTCTCCTTAGCTAACATTTTGATTTCATCATTTAACTTCCTTATGTTCTTCTCTACAGAACTTATCTTTATATTTGGGCTTGACAAGGTGTTTGTTTCAGCTGTAATTGCATCTATCTTCTCTCTGATCTTCTTATCTTCTTCAGCTGTTAGGATTTCTGATTTTGTGCATTGTATATACAAACTCTTTCCAGTCTCAAAATGTTTCCTCAAATTCTTTATGCATACATCCAAACTACCAATATCATTTTGAATATTTACACTAAAATTTTGTTGCATTTTTGCTTCAAAGTCTTCCTGAACTTTTATTCTAGCAATATCCTTTAAGTTAGAAAATTCAGAGTCAAAAGAGTTTATTACTATTTTAGCTTTCTCAAGTGGATCCGATTCAAATACCTTAGTGTTGATCACACTCTCAAGTTTCTTTGTCAAAACTCTAACTTTGCCTTCAAGGTCCTTCACCTTCTTATTATTTCCAATAATTTTATTAAGAGATGTGATGAACTCAAGTTGATCATCATCTTCAACTTCTTTTCCAAGGTCATAAAAAATTGAACCAATTTATCTCTTCTTACTGTCAGGTGCACTAGGGGTAGTGACCTCTGTCAAAATTTGTTTACCTTTAACTGTTTGTACTGCTAGGACTGATTCTAATACTGCTGGTGCTTCCACTGCCTTTGTATCCTTTTCTAATTTTGTAATCTTCTCTTGCTCTTCCAAAGCCAAATTGTCAACAATGTTTCCTAGATCATGAAATACAACATCATCTGACTCTAGTGTCACTTTGGTTCCTTCAATGTCCATTGATTCTTTGCCAATATTGATATGTGAAGAAGATGGAACTTCTTCAATACCAACTTCCTCTGCATGTTGTTCCTCTGATTGCTTCTGCTGAGGGTCTGATTCAACATGCTTTTCTGCAACTATATCTGCAAGAACTTGCATTAATGCTTGCTCTGTCTCTTTCTATACTTCCTCCTTTTTGCCTCCCATTATAAGGATTGTTCTTCTCTTAGTTCTCAATAAAGTTCCAAGAGACTTCAAGAATCTCTTCAAATGATCTTCATCCTCAACTTCACAGAATTGTCTGATTACATGTTCTCTCATCTTTATGTCCTCTTCTTGTGCTCTTTGTTTTCTATTCACAAGTCTATTATACAAATCTTCTGGGATCTTTCCATGAATAGTGCTAAGTTTCTTATCTATCACAATCATATGTGTAATCATTGCATTTTCAAAATTCAATCTATCAAATGATCCATATAGATCATAGAATTTATTCAACTTAGTGAAGTTTCCATGCTTCAATATATCTTCATTAACTCTTTCAATTCTTGGTTTCCAAGTTTTCTTCTTGATTGAAACTACATCATCATCTTTAATTACTACTACATTTCTAGGTACAGGTGGTACTATCACTTTCTGTCTCTTGCCAGGTCCTGTTGCACTCACTTTTACTCTTTTTCTAGGAATAGGAGAAAAAGATTTATCTCCTTCATCTTTTTCAGGTACTTGAACTTTTACCTTTACTACAATAGGATCAACAGGATCTACACTAGATGCCTTAGGTGAAATTACAAGATTTTCACTTTGCTTCAAGGATTTTGCAGTCTTCTTAGCTATGTCAAACTCATGACTTGACATACCTGATTCTTTCAGTATTTTCTTCATAGTAGATTCAACTCTCTTACTAGATTGCTTCTTTTCTCTCAAACTTATTGCAGAGTTGAAATTCTCTTCATAGGTTCCAAACCTATTTGCATGACCATCCAACTCACACTTTAACAATCTATTCACATATCCTACTATTTCTGCTTTAGATATTTCATAGCCAAGAGGGTCTATGAATTCCATTCTAGGCTCAACTACTTCAATGTAGGTGAAATCAGTGTTAACCATAAAAAAAATGTCATCTTTATGCTTTTGAACTAAGGATTGAGGAATCCTTGATTTGTTCTTAACAATATTCTGAAAAGTCTTCAATACAAGCTTCACACTGTCATTAACTTTATCAAAAAGGTGCTTCATGTAGACTAAGTTTATTCTTTCCATTGTGTTCACATTTTCACTCAAATCAACTGTGTAAGGAAATCTTCTCAAAATATGGAAAAACATATAGTTTATCAAAGATGAAAACCTAAACTGTGGGTACTTAGCCTTCTTAATCTTTTCTAAGTTCTCAAATAACTAAATTTTCAAAATTTCACATAGGTCTACTTGTTTCTTCTCAATACACATAAGATAAGCTACATCAACCATTCATGTAGCCATGTCATCTTCCCTTGAACTACCACAGAATTTAGTTGTTAGGATCTTGCAAAGGTACCTAACATCATCTTGCTTAATCTTACTTATCACAATTCTTCTACCATTATAACTAGATCCAATGTTATCTAAAAAAATATTTCTCATGTTCTTTTCATTTAGTGGAATCTCTCCAACTTTAGATAATCCAGTAACATCATGAATTAGGTCGGCAGTTATATCAATAACTCTATCCTCCATCCAGAATTTCCCATTGTGGATTCTACTTAAAATGATCTTGGTACATTCCTCATCATTGAATTCATACTTCATGGAATATTTGATAATTTCATTATTCTCTAGGTGCCCATAAGCTAGTTTAACTGACATGTCTTGATTGTACAATTTCTTGTAATCATCACTAAAATCTGCATCTTCCAAAGTTTCAAACTTGCAACCTAAATATCCTTTAATATTCTCAATGTGCAATACTCTGTCTGGTATGGATGATAATGCTAGACTGTTATCAATTTCAGTTGGTTCTACTAGTTCTTTCTTAATCTTAGGTCTATTCTTATCCTTAACATTATGAACCATAGAAATATCCATCTTATCAACTAATTAAAGATCAAAAAATACCTCAACTTTGCAAATCTAGGGTTTCGGTATGATCGTCGCTGCAAACTATTTCCAAACTTCTTCAAATCATCCTCAACTCACTTTTTCTTCTCTCAAATCTCTTTTCAATCACTTTTTAATCATGATAACTTTGATTTCAACCTTATAACACTTCACATTAACTCGATCTGACATCACATTCATTCATTTTGTCGCTAAAACCTTAAAAAGTTGATTCTGCAAACTTGCAACCATAAAACTTTCTGTGACCTTGCAAAACACAATATTTTCTTTTGCGCACTTAACCATAGCATTAGTACAACATAATAAACCTATATCTAACTACGCAAAACTTAACTCATTCAAATTCCTAATCTACACTAATCCTAAGTCCTAAACTAAAAAAACCTTACATAATTGAAGTACTTAAAGAAGGGTCAAGTAAAGATTCATCCTTACCATTAGTTACATTACCTTCCTTACTACTTTCAGTGCTAACTATACCTCCTTGATCTGTGCCTTTATCAAATTTTACTTCATCTTTATTGCTACAGCAACCTTTCTCTTTGTTTCCTGCATTTTCATTCCTTCTTGCATTGTTTCTAGGGTTAGGGTTGTGATGATAACCTCCATTGTTCATTCTGCAAAATCTTGCTGAGTGTCCAAACTTGTTGCATATCTGACAAATGATTCCATTGTTTCCAAATCTCTGTCCTTGCTAGTTAATCTGTGACCTACAATTTCTAGCAATATGTCCTACTTTGTTGCATCTAAAACATACTACCACTTTTCTTTGATTCATTTCTTCAATAGATTTCTTATCTACATTATTAGTATTCCCAATCATTCTATCATAATTATTCACAATTACTTTAGGTCTTCTACATTCATTAGCTCTATGTGTAAAACTATGACAATTATAACAATGTCCATTAAGAGGTTTAAATTGCTTACCTGTGCAATCTCTCTTCATGTGCCCAATAGTATTACAAGCAAAACATCTACCTTTGAATTCTCTTTGCATACCTTTAGATGATTCTTCCTATTTTGATTCTTCTTGCTTTGATTCTTCTTTCTCTCTAGGTGGTTCTTCTTTAGGTGGATCTTCCAATGTGTTCTCATCTAGCTTTATTTCCTCCACACTTTTAGATGTCTTCAGATCTGGCTTCTTACTTTCATGGATTGTTCTAAACATACTAAATCCAAATCCAGTCCTATCAAAGAATGGTTCTTCAAAAGAAATTTGTTTTCCAGTCTTATCACTATTTGAATATAGCCTTTCAAGTTGTTGTTTAGATTGAGTTAATTCACCTTTCACAATTTTATTATACTTCTCAAGTTCCACATACTGCACTTTTACTTTTTCAAATTCGAATGTTTCCTTTTCAAGTCTTGACCTCAGATCTTCATTCTCAATTTTCAATTTTTCATTATCGAATCTCAAATTTCCATCTTTCATACTAAGCTTCAGATTTACTATCTTCAACTCATGCTTAAGGATCTCATTTATTTTTCTAATTCATCACAATCTTCAACAAGCATATCAGATTTCTTTTCAGATTTTAGATCTTCAATCTTACCTTTCAATTTGTCAATAGCATTCTTTGCATCTTCATATTTTATTCTTAAGGAGTTTCTTTCATCAGTAAGCATATCAATCTATTCAAGAGCTTCTTCAAGATTCTTCTGAAGTTGATCCATATCCATAGAGATCTTACTCAAGCTGCTAAGCTTTCCTTGAATGTTCCTTCTTTGAGTAACTATGCTCTGATACCAATTGTTAGAAATAGGAAATACTGAGAGGGGGGGGTGAATCAATATTTCACAAACTTTTTCTTTTGCCCAATTATGGATATAATAGATTACTTTAGTGCATACAAAGATTATCAAGCTGATTAACAAACATAGCAGTAAATAGAAAGAACTCATAACACATGATATGTTCTTGAGGAAACCCTGGCCAAGGGAAAACCCCAATGGGGATGGTACCCACAAAGATCACTAATCAAAAGTATCTTGTTAGGGATATTGGACCCTATTAGGAGTCAATTTACAATATATAGTAGATCTATCCTAGTTAAAGGACTTTAGGCCTTGTTAGAAGCCTTAACCTTGTTAGGAGTTAGATTACAAAACCTAATCACCAGCTGAGCTCACTACCCAGGTAATACAAAATGTTTCTGACTGTAATATGGTACTGCTTACAACTTTGCATCAATAGCCTTTGCTGCTATCACAATATACAACTATCGCAAGTTATCTTTTCTTTCTTTTTACACATCACATATATTTTTCATTACATTTCAAGTATGCCTAATATATGAGTTATTAGAGCTAATAATTTTACATGGTCGGCTTCCAAAATCTTTATCCAAGAGTAAACATCTAGGATTTCATCCCTTCATAATGTTAAGTCATTATTTTGACAAGCAAAAATAATCCCTTAACTCTTTTGCTAATACTGTCTCCAAAACTGTTTTGTCTGCAAAAACTATCTTCGGTAAACTTTGAATAACTTTGTCTGTACTGCTCCAAACTTTATGCACACTGAGATGGGGTATCCTCATACTTTGTATAAGCTTTAGTTAACTACGCAAACAAAAATATTTCTCCAGTGAGCATCGCCAACTAAATCTTGATTGGGTGCTTTATCAGGATCACTGTATCCATACTTAGACAATTTCTTCCTTCAACTTGCCATACTGGCATTCCAGATTCTGTGCTCTCAATACAGATCATATGTTGCCATAATGACAACATCTATGCATCCACATTAGCCAAATTGCCAACAGATTTAACTACCTATTCCAAGAAGGAAGAAGGCCATTGTACTCATTTAGAGAAAATATTTGTAAGGGCTTTGGAATATGGCATTTCATTAAACCCAAGGAAATGTGCATTTGGTGTCACTAAAGGTAAGTTGCTTTGCCACTTAGTTGGGAAGCAAGGAGTGAGAATTGATCCTAAAAGGGTAGCAGCAATTGATAAAATTCATAGACCAAAGAATGTTAAAGGGATTCAGTCCTTCTTTGGTCAGGTCAATTTCTTAAGGAGGTTTGTGATAAATTTTGCAAAGGTTACTAGACCTATTTCTAAGATGTTGAAGAAGGGATCTGTAATCAATTGGGAGGGTGAGCCTGATGAGGCTTTCAAAATTATCAAGTAGGCTATCAAAGATGCACTAGTGCTTAAGGCACCTGATTATAATGTCCCAATGCACATCTTTTCCTTTGCATCTTTTCACACTATTGCTGTAGTGTTGTTGCAGAAAAATAAGGATGGTTTTGAGTAGCCTATTGCATTCTTTAGTAAATCTTTGCAGGCTACTGAATTGAAGTATGACATAAATGAGAAACAAGCATATGCACTTGTGAAGGTAGTCAAGGCTTTTAGGTGTTATTTGATGGGAGCAATTGTGATTTCTTTTGTGCCAAGTGCAGCTGTGAAGGATATTTTCTCACAGTGGGAGGTGTTTGGAAGAAGATGCAGATGGATCAATAGGATCCAAGAATTCAATGTTGATGTCTAGATTACCAAGTTGGTTAGAGGATAGGGATTGGAAAAATTGATGACTCAATCCAATCTTGATGAAAATCAGATAAATCAAGCTAAAATTGATTATACATGTGATATGGATGATTGTATCTGGTATCAAGATATTATCTATTACTTGAGAAATATGAAATGTCCAGCAGACATGGAGGACAATAAGAAGAGGACATTAAAATTGCAGGCCATCAAGTATGTAATTGTGAAATGTAAATTGTATAGAAAGAATTTAGATTGCATACTTTTGAAGTGTTTTGATGAAGATCAGGTTAACAAGTTGTTAAAGGAAATGCATGAGGGAGTTTGTGGTGGGCATTATATGGGTAAAACAACTACTCATAAAATCTTGAGAGCAGGATTCTGGTGGCCCATAGTATTCAAGGATGCAGAGAGTTTGGTGAGGAGGTGTGATGCTTGTCAAAGGTGCTCTGGTAAACTTAAATTTTTAGGTAACATGCCATTAAAACCAATAGAGGTACATGCTCCTTTCCAACAATGGGGGATTCATTTCATAGGGGAGATACCAAACAAGTCAAGTGGAGGACACTCTTGGATCTTAGTTGCCGTTGATTTTTTTACAAAGTGGGTAGAAGCTATACCTATAAGAAATTCAACTAGTAAGGTGGTGATTGATTTCTTATTGAACAATATTGTCACAAGGTTTGGTTGCCCTAAGAGAATATTCTACTGAATATAAGGACTTTTGAAAAGGTTTAGGAATTCAAATTTCTTTTTCCTCACCTTATCATCCACAAGGAAATGGTTAGGCAAAATCTACTAATAAGAGTTTGATTAAAATCCTAAAGAGGATTCTTGAAAAGAATAAGAGGGCATGGAATTCAAAATTGCCATTAGTTGTATGGGCTGATAGGGTAAGTGTGAAGAGGGAAATTGGTTGTGCACCATTTGACCTAGTATATGGAATACATGCAAGGATGCCTCGAAATAATCTGCTAGAAATATATAAATTTATGCAATTATATGATGATGAAATAGATGATGAGATGCAGTTAAGAATTGAGGATCTCATTAGGCTGGATGAAACTAGAAGAGAGTCGGTTGCAAGAAATGTCAAGTTGCAATTGCAAATCAAGAACCTATATGACCTAGTATTAATTTGGAATGCCAGACTAGAGGATAAGGGGAAACATGGAAAGTTTGATCCTATCTAGTTAGGGCCATATCAAATTCATGAAAAATGGGGCCAAGATTCATACATTGTCAAGGAACTGAATGGTGATATTCAGGAATTGCTAGTTCATGGACAATTCGTGAAGAAATACTTCTTTTGAGGTATTCTATTTTCCATTAATAGTAGCTTAGGTCTGTACATTCTATAAATTTTGTAAAGTTGCTTGCCCCTATCCTATTTTGTCCTAGTCTGTAAGGTTTTGGTCCTGTTGCTCTCTATTGTCAGTCTTTTCAAGTGGGATGGTCTGCTTTAACTAGTGATTCTAGATCCTTGTTATGCCTGCAGGAGGCATACATCCCTAGATAGAACCACTGTTAGCACATGTAAAAAATTCATGGCTCTGGCCCTTTTCTTCTGGTCTCTGCATCATTTTTCATGTCTCTAGCTAAAACCTTAAGCTTAGAAAATTCAAAAAACTAGCCATTGTGTTCAAAAAACCCTAAACTACCCTGGCCTTGTTCTAATTTTATGTTACTTTATTTAGGCCACTTAAAATTCTTTTAATACATGTGCTTAATTGTTAACCTCTTTGTCACATGATCACATGAACCCTTTTCATGTTATGTGATCTTGTGAATCATGTTTTTCTGCCCCCTTTGATTTATTTCCCTAAGTCATTTGGCTTTTATTTTCCTAAGTCAGTGTTTTAATATTTCCTAACCTTCTAACTTAATATTTCTTGGGCCCAGTCTCCTGACACCATCTAAATCTAATGATTGGTGTAAGTTCTCACGAGATGTGTTAGAGGTTTAAGATTATGGGCCAACCGTCGATTCAACCTTTTTCAAAGGGGATAAAGTGCAGTGGGTCCACATGCCAGGTGTGCTGATATGGTGGTATTTGATTGGTCTATGTAGTGTGACTAGACATGTTGTCAGTGGGGCCATTTTTTTTGGCGTTCAGTGGGTTTTGACACTTACAGAGCATTGACAGTTGGTGTGTAATCTGGTGGGTTTTTTCTGACACATGCAAACCTAAGACAGTCGTTGATCTCTTTCTGTGTCAGAGGGTTGTTAAGGCGGGAAAAGATTCTTCATCTGATAGTTGTCTTATGATCTGGAAGAATCTGGGAGGTCTATGCAAAGATAAGACAACCGTCAATTTTCTTGATGTGGGCCCAGTAAAGTTTCCTCACTCTTTTGGCAGTTCAGATAAAAGGTTTTGGCGGCCAGACAAATTTCAAAGGGGTTTCACTTGTTTGCTAAATAGAATAGCAGTGTTCTAAAAAGGCTGGTGATTTAGCGAATGTTGTGTTCACATAATCGCTAAAATATCTGGCAGTAGTATAAGGTATTCCATGAATGGTTGATTCCCATCAGTTGCCAATTCGCTAAATGTGACTGAGGTCATATTAAAAAGTAAAGACATAAAACCCGCAAACTAAAAGGATCGGATGGTCATGATATAAAGTTGACCTAAATTTAAATAAGGACTGGTGATTTGCTGCTGGCACTTTGAAACTAGCCATTTATTTTCAAATTCAAATTTGTAAGGGGTTTCCTACAACCAAAAGGACCAAAATGGAATGCAAAAGCGACTAGAGCTGGTAAGAGATGATTTGTTAACTACTACAATGTGGTCCAAGGTGTTCTATGATCATTTGCAGGGGTCTGTACTATGTTCTTTATGCTCAAGGCATGTTGCAGGTGGCCGAATAGGTTGACAAATTGGGTATTTTTGTGGTTCTCAATACCTTCTCAGTGAGTTTGTCATGATTGAGGATCACTCTGAGATTTGTCTTCTCTTGGTTTCCTTGGTTTCTTCCCCTGTAATAAATTTTTTGACTATTTCAATTGTTTTAGTGGGTGAAACCCTAACCCTAGTCATATGTAGCTTGTTGCAACCTATTTTGGGTTTCCAAGATGACTAGGGGGTATATATTGTAGCTTTTTCAATTTTGTAAGGGTTCCAAAACTTTCTATTTGGTCCCTAGTTGTTGATGGTATTATATTGAAAGAGGAGCTAGATTTTGAGTCTTTTTCCTATCTTTGTGTTGCTTTGATTGTGTATTGATCTTGAATATGTTAATGAGAATGCTATTGAGTTCCAATCTTGCACTTGTGTATGTCTTCTTATTTCAGTTCTGAGCTCATATATGTTAGTGTCACAAAGTGTATTAGCATATGGTAAACAAAGAGTATTGTGAAGTCATCTCTGAGTTCCTAACAAAGTTAGGATTAAAGTCTTTTAGGTGAGTTCAGTGAGTTTACAACCAAATAAGAATCTGACACCCTTGTGCTTGAGGGAGAGGGGTAATAGGAAAAGCACTTATCCTAAATTCAAGTGTGTTTGAATTAGGGTTCAGTTGATATATGTTATTAGGTGACTCTTTGCCCCTGGTTAAGGCACTGGTCCATTCTCTAGAAGCAGTCCATCATCATCAACCACACACACATTTAAATGATAATATCTTTCAGTTAGTTAGTAGAGGACATAGTTGTATATTGTTTTGAGACTCCTTTAGAGAAGTGAGTCAAGGGTACACCCACCTAAGCATTAAGGCTCAAAGTGTAGGAGGATCTCATCATTGATCCTTGTTAATTGGCCCTCTTCCTTGTGGATTTTGGAGTGGTGATAGAGTCAACGTATGATTAAAGTTATCCATTAAAGTATAAATCTATAAGTTGAAGATCAAAGGGAACTCCCAACACATTCAATATCCTTACTCCTTCAATTCTAGTAAATGGTGAAAAAGTCTCACCATAATAAATACCTTCTTCTTGTGCATAATATTTGCATACTAGTCTTGCTTTATTCCTAGTGACATCTCCATTCTCATTCAATTTATTTCTGAATATCCATTTGGTTCCAATTACATTTTTATCTTTTGGTCTTAGTACCAATGTCCATTTCTAATTTTTCTATATTTTCTCAATCTCTTCATTCATTTCCTTGATCCATTCATCATTTTCTAATGCATCTCTAATAGTTTTAGGCTCAAATTCACAAACTAAGCATGTGTTGTTCCTCAACTTACTTCACTTCATCATTCCTTCTCTTTTATCTCCGATTATCTAATTTTGTGGATGATGTCTCCTTATGTATCTTGCAAGTATAGGTTCATTTGTCTGTGATGCAATGGAATTCTAGGGTACTCAGTGAATCTATAGAGAGGTGTTCTTTTTTGGTTCTATGGTACTCGATTGTAGCTTTAACCAATGGTCTGAATTATTGAAGGAAGCTCAATCACTGAAGGAACTCAGTTAGACCTCTTGTGCTCGGTGGAACTAGTACTCGGCAATGCCTGTGGTGCTCGGTTGATGTACTTTCTCAATGATGCCTATGTTTATTGGTGTTTCTTGGCTTGGTTAGTTGTTTCACTAGTGCTTGGTAGTTCTAGTTTACTTACTAGAGTTCTTGGTGCATTTATTGTTGGTAGATTTTGTTGTATTCTCCTATGTAGATCTAGAAACCAACATGGGGAATTAAATGTTTGTAAGGCTATTTATGAGCTGACCATTGTTGCATTTAATATTTATTTGTAATAGGAGCTGACTTGGCTTAGGAGTTAATTGTTTCATCCAACCGACTTGTGGCTGAAGGTTAGTATTTAAGGAGTGTTTGGGTAGTTGTTTAGTAGCAGATTTGGGGAAGATAGAAGGATAGCATTTTGAATCCTGTGAGATCTTGAACATCAAATTGTTATCTGATAGTTTGTAATAGCAGAGCTAGTGGTTTTCATGCTTGGAGACAAGGAGATTTCTTAGAGGCTTGTGATCTCAAGTTCAGATCTACCTTAGGGTTTCTATCAGTTGCTGATTTGTTTCAAAACTGGACTAGCTGAGAGATTGCATAAATACTTTTGATTATATTGGGCCCTAACCCGAAAGGCCTTACAACTAAGCATGTTAATGAAAATTTAGTTGAAAACATTCTCTTGTGTTTTTCCACATTGTGGTGTTTGGCTGCATTTGAGGACTATCCTTAATTGGATCCTCCTTACCTATCATGCATCAGGTGGTATCAGATCTTAAAGATCTTGAGTGTGTAAAGTGATCTCCGGTTGAGGTTGTTTACACCAGGACCTTGGTTGGTGACATATTGCTTTTGGTTTTCAAAAATATTGAATGATGCCTAGGAGAATATTGGACCCTAGATAAATTACAGATCTCTTTGATGTTTTGGAATCGAAGATTACAGAGAAGGTGAAAGTTGATTTCAGATCTGAGAAGGAATCGATGAAGAATGACATGATCACTGAGGTCAAGAGAGCTATTGCTAGTATGACAATTAATCTTGGTACTAATGATGGTTATGAGGAAGCTGCTAAAGACTTTGAAGCTACTGGATCTAGTGGAGATGACCAGAGAGATAGATCTGGTGAAGACAGAACTGGTTGGTTACATAGATCTGGAGCTTGGTTAAGTACTAGTTACCAAATGGAAGTTTCTACTTTCTCTGGTACTTTGAGACCCAAGGACTTGATTGATTGGATTGGTGAATTAGAAGACTTATTTGAGCTTGAAGAAATTGAAGATCCTCTTAGAGTAAGATTGGCACAAACTAAGTTGAAAGGACATGTTGCTCTTTGGTGGAAAGAATTACAAAGAGATAGAGAGGATGAAGGTGAAATGAAGATCAATCAGTGGAGGTTGATGGTGATTAAATTGAAAGCTAATTTTATACCTACTGACTATGAGCTTGACTTGTTTAAGAAGTTGCAGAATCTGAAGCAAAAATATTTGAATGTGGAGGACTATACCGAGGAGTTCTATAAGTTGACTATTCGGTCTAGACATAGAGAACTTGGTACAGAAAAAGTAGCTTGGTATGTGAATGGTTTGAGATTTAATATTCAAGATAAGCTTGTTATGCTGAAGATTTATTTAGTTGAAGATGCTTATCAATATTCTCTGAAGGTAGAAGATAATTTGAAGAGGAGACAACATAATAATTCTCGAGGGAAGGCAAATATTGATCACTCGGTGAAGGATAAATTGACTATTGAAGATGAACTGAAACCTATGGAATTGAAAAGGAAGACATGTAGGGTTATCTTTAAGGGTACTTGTTATAATTGTGGTGAAGAAGAACACCATTCCTTTGAGTGTACATAGAAGAAGTTTGGTGACTGACAGACTGCTATAGTAAATGAGAACATTCAGAATGAACCTGAATCTGAGAACTTGCTGGTTTGGAGAACATTGCTCGATGCAAAGGAGGAACCTCTTCAAAGGAGTAATTTGTTTAGAACCTGGTGCAAGTTAGTAGGTAAACTTTGTGATGTAATTTTTGATAGTGGTAGTACTGACAACCTTGTTGCTGAGGATATGGTTCAGAAACTTGGTTTGAATAGAATGAAGCATCCTCATCCTTATAGGATTGGTTGGATACAAAATGTCCATGCTCTAGAAGTGAGGGAACAGTGCTTTGTTGATTTTTAGATTGGCCAGTGTAAGGATCTAGTGTTGTGTGATATTGTGGAGATGAATAATTGTCATATATTGCTCAGTAGACCTTGGCAATATGATTGCAGAGCTATGTATGATTGTTTCAAGAATGTGTTTACGATTGAGATGGATGACATGAAGCTTTCCCTGATGCATTTGCTAGATACAAAACATGATATGTAATGCCCCGCCAGGCAACCCAAGAGGACAAGACATAAAACCTCTATAAAATGCAAGTAGTGAATTTTTATTTTATTTTATTTATTTATTTTAACTAGAATAATATTCATCATTACACTTCATATTTCTAAAAGAAAAAATAATTTTCTACTACTTGAATGTAAGATTTATACAACTTAAGTCCTCCCGGGTTCCCTAACGTCGCTACTAAAGCAACATCATATAAACCATTTACATGCATAAGATATTCACGGAATCATGAGCTTAAAAGATCTACATTCATTTTAATGCACCAAATTAAATGTCCCTAACTTATTTCTTTTATTAAACATAGGTTAATCATCCAACATCATTATTCCTTTTATCAACTCATTCCATAAATTTATATTGATTTCATCTACATCTACTATCCTTTATATCACTTTTCTCTAATAATTTAGGTAAGAGATTAATATTCATTAAGGTAGGCATTATCCTAGGTACTTCATTAACATGAACCAAGTATTAACATTATAATCAAGTTACTATTTTATTTCATTGTTTCATAACCATTCATTGTTAATAATTCCAATCACTAACCTATCATTTCTCAATAATTTTCTTGGATCCTTTCATCAAGAGAGAATACATTATTTTTTTGTGATACATCATTATATATAACTATATTTAAGATCATTTCCTTTACATATGGACAACATAAGAGGATAGGAGAAATAACATAAACACTTTCTTTTAATGCTAGTAACATGTCTAATATTCCACATTCTTTTCCCTTTCTTTTACCTAGAACTACCCACTCCCTTATGCATTGCTTTGAATTGAGATTATATCAATACTACAAGACTCCTTTTAGGAGATTAAAATTACATGAATACAAATACATAAGTACATCTCATATTAAAATATCCAATAAGAAATCTTCAACTGCAGGTCTGGAATGGAATATGTGCTAGGATCATCCAAAGAATCACGATCAATACCTCGATATAAATATTAACCACCCAACCATGTGGAACCAATAGTCCCACTCCCCCGAGCTAGGAGATAGAACCAAAGGCCCATACAAGAGGTAACAACTAGGAAATTCCTAAGGTGGTGATAAAATTTCCCCAAAGTCACAACACAAAAGAAAAGACAAGAAGACCACAAGGACTACCAGAGGCATGATCAAATTTGGTAGAGACTCTAAGCTACAAGCTAGGTGAGTGTCATCGCATAGCCCTCACCCCTTGGGTTGTCCTGGTACTAGCCACTCTTGGCCCCGGCCCCCAAGTAGGCACATGCGGAACCGAATGCCTCTCGTACAGACAAGGTCATCCAGTCGTACCTACGCATAGATACCTTCTCCCACTCCCATCCTTAGTCTTTACTAGCACTAAAGGCATGGGCGAGGCACAATTAATCTTGATTAGTGTGTAATTTCCCATTCCAATCCCATTCCCAATTCATTTATTTAGGTTATCACTTGATTAAATAACTCATAGTAGGTTATCCTGGTACTAGCCACTTAGGGCCCCGGCCCCTCACTATGAGCCACTCACCTAGTGTACTTAGGTTCCCTAACATACATATAAAAATCATAATAACATAATAGATCCATCATCAAGAATTCATACCAACTCCATAACAACATTTGATTGAGTTTAGGAAAATATATGTTGTCCCTAGTCCACTTGACAACCCTAAACCCAATATGGCATACAGAATGTTCCAAACATATAAGAAGACATCAAAGTGATATTATAAACATATTAAAAGTATAAATAGATCCAATTAACCAAAAAATCATTCTAATAGCCTCTTGTGACCATACGAAACCTTAAAACTTAATGATGTTCTTAAACTGAATTATTTCAAGCAAGGATTAAATGCAAAAAAATAGTCATCATAGAACAGTCATCCATATCTTCCACAAATCAAATAATAAAGGAAATCTCTTCGGTGGAGATTTAGATAACATAATTATAGACTCTCAATTTGATTTTTAGAAAGATCCAACGGTGGGAAAGAAAGTTATGACTTCTGGTTTAAAACAGAAAATTCTGGTTAGGGTTCAGACCTGCCTTCACTAAAACGGTTGTAATTTTCACAAAACATAATAAAAATTCTCCAAAAAAATTGGAAATGAAAGATAAGACTTAAGAGAATATTTTATATCAAATTTAGACTTTTATATAATCATATCAGCCTGTAGCATATGAATACATTTGACAGAAAATTCAGAATCGAGAATGGACAGGCATAGTCTCCCAAAATGTCAAAAATAAGGCATTAATTCGACCCTAAAAATAAAATCAGAGAGATACCCATTTGAGATCTGTGAATTTTACTTCCATAAAATCAATTTAGTAAAATCCTAGATGCAATTTAAATTATTATAATAATAGATCTCCAAAAACGGGTTGCTAAAAACCCTAGGGAAACACATGCCAATTCTTACAAATAAAAACTCAAAACTTTAAAATAACCATAGAAATTAAAAGTACAGATATAATAAATAATTATAATATATAAATAGATCCATAATCTATCAGAGACATAAAGTAACTAACATATTCAATCCATACCTCATGTCCTACGAAGGTTGAATCGAAGAAGGAAGGAAACAAAAGAGAAGACAAATCCAAACTTGAGATGCATCCTTCAAACCCTATCCACTTTCAGAAATCTCCATGAAAGAAAGAAATAATTCCACAGCAAAGAATCCCTCTCTCAACTATTGAAATTCTCACAAAAAATGTCTCTCTCCCAAAAGCAAAGATAACCAAAAATTCTTAAAGACATATGCTTACAAAATCTCCCTCACATCTCCAAGTTTTCTCTCCAAAATCACCATGAAAATTAAGGCCATCCTCTCCTCAATGCTTCAGCCCCAAAATCCCCCCTTCTTCAAATGAGAAAGTAGTGCATATAAATAGATTTCCAAAGGTTGAGAGGAAAAGTAACCAACTCCCAACTAACTCTTAACTAAAGGGTATTATAAAATAACTTAATATCATACAACTATATTACTCAAATATACAATAAAAGATTATTTGTATTCATTCATACACATATGTAATATTATCCTAACATATATGCATATGCCATCATTAATTACATCAATATCTATATATATAACCTATCCTCATTATTAATAATTAATAATTGAGAATAATATACCTCGCATTATTTAATATTTAATTATTAATAATATTATACTTTACATTAATCCCAAAATATACACCATCAACAATATCTACAATAATTAACATATAATCACATATAAATTATATATATATATAAATACATATATGTGTGCACCCATATATATATTTCCATATATATATATATATATATATATTTATATTTATATAGATACATGCCAAATACCAAACACTATAATCTATAAGATTATGAAGTAATAGATCACAATATTATTACCTATTTATAATTACTATAGGATATAATCACTGAGGTAGAATAAAATCACACACCTCAAAATAAACCTAATCATCCAAAGAGGCCTTACAAATCATCTATGAAACATATCGAGAAAACCATAAGATCAAACAAAGTCAACCAAAGTCAACAAGGAAAGTCAAGCCAAACTCCTGAAACACAACATAGAAAGATTAACTAAGAATCATACCAAGAAGGAGAAATAAATAAAATGAGTGAACAAATCATACAATCAAATGAATTCAAGTGGTCACAAGGCACTAACTACAACCATGCCCAACCGGGTGCGTTGGATCTAGATTTTTGACCCAAAGGTTGACTGACAAAGAAGGGACCTTAATATTTCCAAATTGGAATAATGACAAAGGAAGACTCATGTAGGGGCCTTAGTACTATCTCCATAACAACAACCATCGAGGATTTGAGGGCATGCTCAGACCTGTGAAGCCAGGTGAAGTCGATGCCCGGTACCTGCAAGCCTGCATCACAAAGAAGAAATACATATGCACGGATATAAATATAAAAGAAAACATTGCAGACAGATGACCAGGATCGATACATCGTGTGGACCTCAGCTATGTGAGTAACTACGACTTCGTCCTGAATCATGAAAACACATCATGTATATATATACACTCAAAGCATGTAGCATCATCATAATGAAGGTTAGAATCTCAAGCATTGTGTTAGTCTCTTATCAATACTAATAATAAATTAACATAATCAAATCATTAAGTGAGATACAAGATTCATCTAAGGTAACCTTAATAGAAGAAAATATAAATAACCACTTATATATATCTATCAAGTACATATCATATAACATCCTAACTATGTTCATAAAGGTCTTGTAGGTACTCAATACATACATGGAGATAAATACATACAAAAATGATACCTTTAGATAGTATGTCTGATATTAGAATCATTGAGTACTAGCTTATGAAATTATTATAAACAACTATAGGAATAGATCAAACAAGTATCATGTACAACTTAAGCTGTAAGAAAACATCGAAGGATCTTAATTCTTTCAAAAACACAAAACTTATATTAGGGTTAGAGGGGTATTACATGATAGGAGGAGTTTGGGTATTGGTAGCTGAGTTGAGTTGTTGGATCTTGAGAAGAATGATGATTAGTATGGAGAAAAAGCCTGTGTTATCTAGGAAAGACTTGAAGAGATAGAGAAAGCTAAAGTGGAATAGTATGCAAATTGAAGAGTTGGAGGACTTATATGTTAAGAACCAGTTTGGGATTTATGTGCTGAATCTTGGAAGATGTTCTTCCATCCCATGAGAACATCTTTTCAAACCTTGGGTGTCTGATGCAAGGGAATTCTAGGGTATTCAGTGAATCTGTAGAAAGGTGTGTTGTTTTGGTTCTATGGTACTTGGTTTCATCTTTAACCGATGGTCTTAGTTATTGAAAGAAGCTCGGTCACTGAAGGAACTCGATGAGACCTCTTGTGCTTAGTGGAACTGGTACTCAGTGATGCATGTGGTGCTCGATCAATGTACTTGCTTGGTGTTTCTTGGCTTGGTCAGTTGTTTCACTAGTGCTTGGTAGTTCTGGTTTACCGACTAGAGTTCTTGGTGCATTTATTGTTGGTAGCTTTTGTTGTATTCTCCTATGTAGATCTAGAGGCTGACATAGGGAATTAAATGTTTGTAAGGCTATTTATGAGCCAACTAGTTGCATTTAATATTTGTTTGTAATAGGAGCTGACTTAGCTAAGGAGTTAATTGTTTCATCCAGCTGACTTGTGGTTGAAGGTTAGTATTTAAGGAGTGTCTAGGTAGTTGTTTAGTAGTAGATTTGGGGAAGATAGAAGGATAGTATTTTGGATCCTATGATATCTTGAACATCATATTGTTATCTGATAGTTTTTAATAGTAGAGCTAGTGGTTTGCATGCTTGGAGACAAGGAGATTTCTTGGAGTCTTGCGAGCTCAAGTTCAAATCTTCCTTAGGGTTTCCATTAGTTGCTAATTTGTTTTAGAACTGGACTAGCTGAGAGATTGTAGAACTAATTTTGATTATATTGGGCCCTAACTTGGAAGGCCTTATAGTCGAGCATGTTAATGAAAATTCAGTTGAAAACATTATCTTGTTTTTCTATTTTGCATTATGGTGGTTGGTTGCATGTGAGGATTGTCCTTAATTGGATCCTCCTTACCTATCCTGCATTACTCTACTCTTCAATGTGTTCTCCACTCAATGCATGATCATGATCTTTATCGGTAACAGTTTGTTGATTCTTGGTCTATAAAGACTATTTCTCAAGTAGAATGTCAGGTTTCTCAATGTAAACAAATCTACCATAGTCTTCTGGTTCGTTTTCACTTTCTTCATCCAAATTCATCAACTCTCATATTTTCACATTCAATCATCTTGTTAGTAGCCTTATTCAAACATTTATAATATTTTCTTTTAGTATAATATCCAATAAATATTCCTTCATCACCTTTTGAGTCAAATTTTTCATTTCTATCATCTTTCAGAATGTAACATCTACTTCCAAATATTCTAAAATATCTCACATTAGGTGTGTAACCATATCATAATTCATAAGGTGTCTTATTTGATTTTTTCTTTAGTTGAATTCGGTTCACTATGTAAACAACAGTACTCAGAACTTCTTTCTAGTACATCTATGCTATATCTTTTTCAGTCATCAATGTTCTAGCATAATCCACAATTGATCTATTTCTCCTTGGAGCAATTCCATTCTACTAGGATGTCCTTGGTGCAGAAACCTATCTCTTAATTCCATGCTCATTACAAAAATTAGTGAGCACATCATAAATAAATTCACCACCTCTATTTGATCTTAGGCATTCCATTTATTTACCAGTCTCTTTTTTGACTTTTTCTTTGTACCACTTAAACATTTTGAAAGTTTCAATTTTTTCTTTCAAGAACAAGACATTCATCATTCTAGAGAATTCATCAACAAACAAGATAAAATATTTGTCTCCATAATAGCTCTGAGTTCTCATAGGACCACACAAGTCAGTATGAACTAACTCCAAAATAGCATTATATGAAAAATGTTTTCTCTTAAAACTAGATTTTGACATTTTGCCCATTTGACATTGTTTGCACATAACATGGTCAAGTATAGATATGATCGGTAAACCTCTAAATTTTATTTTCTTAATGATCTTAACCATGTTTTCAAGATTCACATGACATAACCTTTTGTGCCATAACCATACATCTTCATTTTTAGCCAGAAAACAAGAAGTTTTAGCATTGTCAAGATACAATAAATTACATTTTGATTGTTCACCAGTACCAACTAACTTTCTTGTCTCATAATAGATTTTCACCTTTCTTTTCTCAAATGAAAATCAGTGACCCTTTTTATTCAGCTACGCTACACTCAATAGGTTATAACTAAGTCCTTTCACCCAATATGAATGCTCACATTTGATATTATAGTTCAACAATATATAGACCCTTTTCCTTTCACTAGACAAGGTGTATCATTTCCCATTTTCCCAAATCCACCATTATAATGTTCAAGATATTTAAATTTTTCTTCATCACTAGTCATATGATGTGTACAATCACTATCAATAATCTAAGTATCATTCTTACTAACTTTAAAAATAAGTGTTGTTTCAACATACCTTTCTTCTTCTTCACATGATCTTCTTTTAAAGCCACAAATACCACTTCTATGTCTTCATCAATGTCATTGTCGGTGTTATCATCATCTTCTTCAACAAGGTAACATGCCTTCTTGTCTTTATCTTTGTAGTCTCATTTATCTCTCTTACTATACTATTGGTTATCTCTTTGATCTTGGTTATCTCTTTTGTAATACTTCCTTTCATTAGATCTTTCATTTGTTTTCTCATCTTCTTTCCTATCAGGACATCTAGCATCAATATGAACAATCTCTTTATATTTGAAACAAACCAATCACAATTTACCTTTATATCTTCCTTTATCTTTTTGTATTCTTCTAGCCATTAATGCTTTAATTTCATCCTCTTCACTTTCACTATCACTTTCATTTCTTATCTTATGTTTGTTGCTTAATTTGCCAATTTTAAGAGATGACATAAATGCATATTCAATAGTAGGAATAATACTATTGTCAAAGTTGTTCAAATCAAATGCAGCTAGTCTAACAATTAGAATATCAAGTGTAATATTATTACCATGAGATTCTCTCATTTCATGAATTGCAGAAACTCTTATAGCATAGGTAGGTAACAAGGTTCTAAGAATTTTACTTACCACACTATCTTCATCAATAATCCCACCTGATCCTCAAACAACATTCAAAACCTCCTTGAGTCAGTTACTGTATTGAGATATGTCCTCACCTTCTTTCATTTTCATGTCAAAAAACTTTCCTCTTAGACTTTCATCTTTGGCCTTTAGCACATTCACATCTCCTCCATGAACTAGTGCAAGCTTGTCCCACATCTGTTTAGCAGTTGTACATGTCTTAACATCTTCAAATTCAACATCTAAGAAGGAAGAAGCAATCTCTATCATTATAGCATTATGTTCATGTATTTCTCTCATCTGATCAACAATCAAAGGTACAACGGGTAAGAGAAACTCATTTTCCAAGTAGTATGTTATAGACTCACCAATTCCTAATACATACCATTTCATTATTCTTTACCATGTTGATAAGTTATCCTTATTAAACTTTGGCACCTCTCTCTTATACATCTTCTGATATTTAAGTTAAGTCCTTCAATTTTTTATTCAAGCACTATATGCTCTGATACCAACTATTAGATAACTGAGAGGGGGGGTGAACCAGTTAAGTCTAGTTATTCTGAAGTCCCAAATACAAGAGTTTATGATGTATAAAATAAATATTTCAAATAACTTAACCAAAATAATAATATATCAATTGTGTCTTTCTATTCATCTACCAAATAGTAGTAAATTAACTAGTGTATTTACTAATCAATCCAGCTATAGTAATGTGTAAAGTAGAATAACAATTCACCACATCCTTACACATATAACACTTTAATTTTTAATGTGTAAACCCTATTAGGGGAAAAACCACATAGGACTGGTAACCCAAAATATTTCACTCTTCTAAAGTGACCTTGATTAAGAGCCAACCCTATTAAAGGTTACAATAACACACTGTGAGGTGTTACCTTGTTAGAGGATTTATCACTAACAGTTCTCCCTTGACCAAACATTCACAATGGGGTCAACAAGAAAACAATCAACATTCATTGAATGTAATATTAAAATATAAAGACTATTAAGTCCCACTCGGTTAAGAGATTTATCAGTAACAATGGTTAGAATGTTATAGTAATGATATGATTCAAATGCAACTTATTTTGCAAATTTTTAAATCTATGCTAAGCTCAAAATATGTTTGGCCAATAATCTCAATTCAATCTTTTTGTTTCCTCCAACTCTATCCTGCTCGTTAATTTCTTACTCTGACGCTCAGTGTTGTCAACAGAATTGCTCGGTTCTGTCTTCAACTAGTTTGACCAGCTTCAGATGGATGAAATCTCCTCATGTGCATTCAAGAATTTATTTTGAATCTCTTATCTCCTTTAATAGACATAATAAACAATTTTATTTCCATCCATAGATTTTGCCTCTTAATCTTTACTGTTGATTTTTCTGCTTTAACCTTCCTTAGTAGTTGTGTTAGTAACATGTTTCAATCTCCTTCATCCAATCATTTTTTAATGTGTCCATCATTTTCTCATCATAACAAACATTATATTTTACCTCAAAATCATCACTAATTGTCTAGCTCATCATCTTTAGTCGACAGTCATTAGTTCCATTTATTTATTTCACTTGGTCAATACTACAATGCATCGGTGATAATTATCTTGGTTAACACTATACTTGGTATACACTACGATTTCTCAGTGTACACTATTTTAACTTAGTGTATGCCAAGTTCTTCATTTACCAACCACATAAAATTGTTCAATCTTGATCTTTAATCCATAAAAAAATCATGTAAAGAAATCAATTCACTTACATAGCATCATAGACTCGTCAATAAGTTACCCAATGACTACCATATCCATATCTTTCTCATACATCTCATCTTTATGTAGATATCTCATTCCTTCACCATTATTTCCTTCTTAAGATGTTTGTAACCATCATGATAAGTACAATCAAAACTAGATGACATCAATGACAATACATTAACCCATTTAATGTCTCACATATACCTTAATAGCTCTATGATCATCAATCACTATCTTTTGAAGTCTATCAATCTCTCCTTTAAGATATTTGATCAATTACAGTCTATCCTCATCCTCATTCTCCTGCTCCTCCTCCTCATCCTCATCCTCATCCTCGTCCTCCTTCTTCTTCTTCTCCTTCTTAAGAGTAATAGGTAGTCCCACAGTAAACAAATCTAGTTCATCAATATCAATTTTTTCTTCTCTCCTCTTTTTCCTTGGCTGATGCAGGAGCATCCTTGGGAAGTTAGCTATCCTTCAAGTTGGAGTGTTTTTTCTTATTGTTTCTCGATGGTAGTGTTGACCTAGGGGCTCAATCATTGAAGGGCTTGGTTGCTGAAGGATTTGGTAATTGAAGGAACTCAGAAAAAATTATGGTGTTTGAGAGAAATTATGCTTGGAGATGTTTGTGGACCTCGATTGATGTGCTTGCATGACAATTCTTGGCTTTCTCAGTATTTTTCTAATGCTCAATAGTTTGGGCTTGCCAACATAAATAATTAATTATTTAAGGCTATGTGAGAGCTGAATATTGTTGCATTTAATATTTGTTCTTTTTCAAAAGCTGAATGGGTTTAGGATTTATTTATTTCTTCCAACTGACTTGTGGTTGAAGTTGTATAAAAGCATGGGTTGCATAGTTATTAAAGGTAGTGGTAGTGAACCACATATTCAAGGTAGGAATCTAAAGCTATGAATTTGTGAGCAGAGCTAGTGGTTGAGGCTTAGGAATAAGGAGATTTCTTTGTGGCTCACAAGGACAAGTTTAGGTCTCGCTGGATGTTTCTACCAGATTATAGTTGCCCATTTTTACAAATGAGGCTATCTAGGGTTAGGTTTTGAATTGAATCTTGAGGCATCTTATAGAACTATTACTTTCTTTGTAATTGGTCATAATCAGGAAGGCCTTACAACCTGACACATTACATGTAATCAATTATTTTATGAATAAAGATTTCATATTGTTATCATATCTTGCTTTATTGTTGGTTCCATTATGTGGTTGTTTAGTTGGGGGCTTGGAAATCTCCTTTTTGGACTCTCTTAGCCTTGCACTACATTAGGTGGTATTAAAGATGAAGTCCTTGAATGTGTGGACAGATCATCGTAGGTGAGGTAGTTTGCACCATGACATTGGGTGGGATTGATCTGATGTTAATTTTTTTGCCTTGGATTTATGAAGATCTTGGAAGATGCCTCCAAGAAGATTGGACCCTAGGGTGATTGAAAATCTTTGTGATGTTGTAGAGCTGAGGATTTCTGAGAAGGTTAGATTGGATGTTAGATCTGAGATGTAATTGATGAAGAATGACATGAACATTGAGATTATGAGGGCTATTTCTGGTATGTTGAGGAATCTCGGTACAAAGGATTGACATGAGGAAGTTGTTGATGATTTTGAGGCTATTGGATCTAGTGGAGATGACAAAATAGATCAGAGGGACATATCTGGTGAAGACAGAACTCATCAATTATAGAGATATAGAGCTCAGTTAAGTACTAGTTACCGAATGGAAGTTTCTAACTTCCTTAGTAATTTAACACTTGGGGACTTGATTGATTGAATTGGTGAGTTATAAGACTTCTTTGAGCTTAAAGAAATTGAAGACCCTCTTATAGTGAGGTTGGCACAGACAAATTTCAAAGGACGTGTTTCTCTTTGGTGGAAATAATTACAGAGAGAAAGAGAAGATGAAGGTAAAATGAAGATCAATCAGTGGAGGTTGATGGTGGATAAATTGAAGGCTAAGTTCATACCTTTTGACTATGAACATGAGTTGTTTAAGAAGTTACAGAATTTGAAGATGAAAGAATTGATAGTTGAAGAAGTAATTATAGATTGGACCCTAGGGTGATTGCAGCTCTTTGTGATTTTGTAGAGCTAAAGATTTCTAAGAAGGTCAGATTGGATGTTAGATCTAAGATGGAATTGATGAAGAATGACATGAACACTGAGATTATGAGGGTTATTTTTGGTATGCTAAGGAATCTTGGTATTGAGGATGGATATGAGGAATTCATTGATGACTTTGAGGCTATTGGATCTACTAGAGATGATAGAACACATCAGAGGGATAGATCTGGTGAAGACATAACTCATCAGTTGTAGAGATCTAGAGCTGGGTTAAGTACTAGTTACTGAATGGAAGTTTCTAACTTATCTATTACTTTAAGACCTAGGGACTTGATTGATTGAATTGGTTAGTTAGAAGACTTATTTGAGCTTGAAGAAATTGAAGACCCTCTTAGAGTGAGGTTGGCATAGACAAATTTGAAAGGACATGTTTCTCTTTGGTGGAAAAAATTGTAGAGAGAAAGAGAATATGAAGGTGAAATGAAGATCAATCGGTGGATAAATTGAAGGCTAAGTTCATACCTATCAACTATGAACTTGATTTGTTTAAGAAGTTACATAATTTGAAGAAGAAAGAATTGATTGTTGAATAAGTAATTATAGATTGCACCCTAGGGAGATTGCAAATCTTTGTGATGTTGTAGAGTTGGGGATTTCTAAGAAGGTCAGATTGGATGTTAGATCTAAGATGGAATTGATGAAGAATGACATGAACACTAACATTATGAGGGATATTTTTGGTATGCTAAGGAATCTTGGTACTAAGGATGGATATGAGGAAGTTGTTGATGAATTTGAGGTTGTTGGATCTAGTGGAGATGACAGAATAGATCAAAGGGATAGATCTGGTGAAGACATAACTCATCGGTTGCAGAGATTTAGAGCTCGGTTAAGTACTAGATACCGAATGGAAGTTTCTAACTTATCTATTACTTTAAGACCTAGGGACTTGATAGATTGAATTGGTGAGTTAGAAGACTTCTTTGAGATTGAAGAAATTGAAGACCCTCTTAGAGTGAGGTTGGCACAGGCAAATTTGAAAGGATGTTTTTCTCTTTGGTGGAAAGAATTACAGAGAGAAAGAGAAGATGAAGGTGAAATGAAGATCAATTGGTGGAGGTTGATGGTGGATAAATTGAAGGCTAAGTTCATACCTTTTGACTATGAACTTGAGTTGTTTAAGAAGTTACAAAATTTGAAGAAGAAAGAATTGACTATTGAAGACTACACCGAGGAGGTCTATAAGTTGAATATTTGGTCTAGACACAGAGAACTCAGTAAGGAAAAGGTAGCTTGGTATGTGAATGGATGGAGATTCAATATTCAAGATGAGGTTGCTATGTTGAACATTGATTCAGTTGAGGATGATTATCAGTATGCTCTGAGGGAAGAAGATAAGTTAAAGAGGAGACAACATGGTAATTCTTGAGGGAAGGAGAAATAGGATCACTCAATCAAGGATAAGCCAATTGCTAAAGATGAACCAAAAAAATTTGAACCAAGGAAGAGGATAGGTAAGGTTTCCTTTAAGGTTACATGTTTTCATTGTGGTGAATAAGGACATAGAGCTTATGAATGTTCCTAGAGGGCTAGTGATCAAAGAGATGATGTGGTGAATGAAGCTAAAGACTTGATGAATGAACCTAAATAGGGAGGAGAAAATTTGTTGGCTTAGTGAGTACTTTTTGGTAAGCATGTATTGGAACCTTGTCAAAGGATTAATTTGTTCATGACTCTTTGTATGTCTACTAGTAAAATATGCAATGTGATTGTGGATGGTAATAGTACTGATAACCTTGTACCTGAGGAGATTGTTTAGAAACTTTGTTTGAAAAGAGTGAGACATCCTTGTCCTTATAGGATTGGTGGTTTTAAGACGTACATTCTTTGGAAGTGAGGGAGAAATGTCTTTTTGACTTTCAGATTGGTTAGTATAAGGATCGAGTGTTGTGTGATATTGTGGACATGAGTAGTTATCACATATTGCTTGGTAGACCTCTATAGTATGATTACAGGGCTATGCATGATTGTGTCAAGAATGTGTCTAGTGTTGGCAAGGGTGGCAGGAAGTTTTCACTGATTCCTTTGCAGAATGAAGAAATTAGTAGGAGGAACTTGAGCTTTGGGAGAAGAGTTGAGTTGAAGGATCCCTAAAAGGGTTATAGATCAGTGTGGAGAATGGAACTATGGATTGTTGAGGAAAGACTTAAGAAGGAAAAGAAAGAAGAAGTGGATCCAGGGTAAGAGTGTTGAAGACTTGGAGGACATGTATGTGAAGAACCAGTTTAGGGTTTATGTGTTGAATCCTACAAGATGTTCTTCCATTCTTTAAGAACATATTTTCACACCTAGAGTGTTGGATGCAAGAGCATCCTTTCAAAGTTAGCAATCCTACATGTTGGAGTATTTTTTCTTAGTGTTTCTTGGTGACAGTGTTGACTAAGAGGCTCGGTTGTTGAAGGGATCGATCGTTGAAGGATTCTCTCACTGAAGGAACTTGAAAAAACTTCTAGTGCTAGGTAGAACCTGTGCTTGATAATGCTTGTCAAGCTCAATCAATATGAATACTCAGTGATGCCTGCCTTACTCAGTAGTTTTGTTGTCGCTCAATAGTTTGGGCTTGCCAACATGAAGAATCAATTATTTTTAATGCTATGTAAGAGGTGAATTTTGTTTCATTTAATATTTGTTTATTTTTAGAAGCAGATTGGGTTTAGGATTTATTTCTTTTCACTATCCAACTTGTGCCTGAAGTAGTATAAAATAATAGATTGGGTAGTTGTTGAAGGCAGTGGTAGAAAACCATAGATTCAAGTTAGGAATCTGAAGCTTCAAATTTGTGAGTAGAGCTAGTGGATTAGGCTTAGGAACAAGGAAATTGGTTGGTGTCTTGTGAGCATAAGTTTAGATCTTGCTAAATGTTTCTACAAGATCGTTGTAGCATCTTTTTATAGATCTGGATAGCTAGGGTTAGGGTTTTAATTGGATCTTGAGGGATCTTGTAGAACTATTACTTTCTTTGTAATTGGTCATAACCATCAAGGGCTTATAGCCTGTCACATTACATGTAATCAATTATTTTATGAATAAAGAGTTCAAATTGTTATCAGATATTTCTTTGTTATTGGTTTCATTGTTTGGTTGCTTAGGTGGGGGCTTGGACATCTCCTTTTGGGACTCTCTCATCCTTGCACTATTTCATTGGCTACTTCTTTGGTGCATCTTGTGTAAACCAAATTATCATCTTACTAACTATATCCTCTATTTCTAGAATGATATTGTTTGTCTCACCATCCATCAACATATTAGTTCTCATCTTCGTAAAAAATGTCTTCTTGGATTCACAAGGAAAATTTTTCATATCATCATTTATGATAATAAGGAATATCTTAGAGATAACTCCCTGTCTAATTCTTTAGTCTTCGTCAAGAGAAACTTGTCTCCTCTCGTCCAAACTTATTATAGAAATCATCAGGAATCTGGTTGTTAATTTCAAGTAATTCTCTACTAGATTTTTATAATGAGAAATTGTGCCTTTCTCAAGTCTTTGTTAATCTTTCTCATCAAATAAATTATAACACTTTTTCAATTCAACCAAAATTTCAAGTTTAATTAATTTATTCAAAATATTCTCAATGGGATTTTCATTCTTACAAATACTAATAGCTCAGTCCTACAAAATTATTTCTATTGATTCCCCTTCAGTCTTGATTTTGTTCTTGGATTTATCAGAATTTGTAGAAGAATCCTTCTTATCTACATTTTCCCCTTTTAAGGTCCTTTTCTCTTTTCCTTTGATCTCCTCTTTATTGGTTAAAACTATGGTTTTAGTTATTAGGCTTTTAAAATTTTACTGTAGATGTCTTCTCAACTAATGTTCTACTAGTCTTCTTCTTAGGAGGTGTGGGTGTACCTTTAAATGCAATCCTTATTGTCATCTGATCAGATGACATCAAAATAGGTCAAGGTGTAGGCTTTTCCTCTACATCTATGTATGCAGCTTGAGCGATCTTTCTCTCCTTATTCTCCTCTTTCTTGCTATTGGTCTGAGCCATCTTCTCTTTGTTGATTCCTTCCTTTTCTATAGTATTATCAACCATTTTCCTTATTTCCCTGGTCCTTGTAGCTTGATTAAGTTCATCTTGAACTTTTTGGTACTTCTCTGCATAAGTTCCAAATCTTTCTACATTAGGATATCTAGGTTTAGAAATAATGTTATCAATATTCTTGACAATAATTAAAGAGTCAACCTCATATCCCATGGGTTCTATCCATGAGGTTCCAGGATCCACTACCTCCATACAACATGTATTGATCTAAACCATAAAAAAAAATTGTATTTATATAGTTTTCAACCAAATTGTTAGGAATTATTTCCCTATTTTGCATTTTCTTTTGAAACATCTTGAAGTAACCCTAAATCTCTTGATCAATATATTCCTTCTTTTGCATTCAGTAAAATTGGCTGATTTGAATAATTGTAGGTATATCTTTTTCCAATTTACATGTCTGATCACCATGGAAATAGTTCATTAGATAGAAAAATATGTTAATTACCAAGGAACCATATTTACATATCTATGTTCTATCCTTCTTAATCTTACTTAGGTTCTCAAAAAATTGTCCCCTGAAAATGTCACAAACATTGATTTCAGTATTCTCCTTTAACATTATGTAAGAACTATGAATGATAGTAGCAGTGATAGAATTTATTTTGTTGGTATGATTAATTTTTTAACCTAGTACCATTGAGGAAACCTTGATATTCAGTTGCTTGATATCATTCACTATCGTAGCTCTCTTATCCCATTTTTATTTAGAAAGATGTTCAACCATATTATTCTTAGAATATTTTAAGGTTCAGGTTTCACTAGTTGTATTAAAGAAAATAATTTCATGAGTCAACTCCTTAGTGATCTTAATACGACATTTCTCAAGATCCTTTTTAGGACAATTCTCACCCACTTTGTTTATCAATTCCATAAAATTCCTTGAAATGAGCTAGAATGATTTGTTTAGCCTTCCTAAACTCATCCTTTAATACCCCATCCACATAAAGAGATTCATACTATTTAAAATTTTCAAAATCACCCAACTCCTCAATCTTACAATAAATCTAAGCTCTTATATATTAAAGATGAAGAACACCAAGGGGCACATGTAAAAGTGCACATTCTCAATTATCTTCCATTGACTAAAATGGATGTTTCTTAAAATGATAGCTAGGCTTCTCAACAATATCAAAAATCCATTGTCTATCGATTCTTGTTTGATAAATTTAACAAGATTTTGAAGTGATAATTACCTTTTTTTGTCATTCTAGAATTTTCTTGCAAAATTTGATGGAATTCATAGTTTGTTGTTAGAGATCCTTCTGCTCAGGTAATTGTTACCCAAATTTTCATGAGCATTCAAATTTGGCTAAAATCCTTTCCAGGGCCTCTATTTTTACCCTATCGAGCCTCACTAAAAATTTCATGAAGTTATGTCTTGTCCTCTGGCCTCTGCAATTATTTCAAGTCCCTGGTCTACAGGTCCTAAAATTTGAAAAATCTAGCCATTTGAGCTAAATACCCCTGCAAAACCCTAAGCCTCATTCTATTTTTGTGTCACTTTTTCTATCTAGCAACCTGGTGACTGCAATGGTTCTCATAATCACTAAGTGTTTTGCGGTTAAGCCTTAACATCCCGTGACCCAGCGAATGGTTAGCTTTTCCTTCAGTCGCGTAATCACTATGTCTTCTGGTAGCCTCAATAAGTGGGGTCCTGTTTGAGATGATCAGATGGTTGTCATTATTTTGCAAAGGATTTGTTAGAGCCTTGTGAAATTGCAGCAACCGTTGATCTTTCTTTAACTCTGCAGTGCTTCAAACTTTAGTGGGCCCAGTGCCACATATTATGATGCAGATGCTTTTCATTGGTCAAGGGTTTGTGACATGCAAATCTATCAGAGAGGGCCTAGCGAACTTCCTAGCAAGAGATCTAATGACTATCACATGATCACAAGGAATATTCCTTTCCTTTGCGATCATCCACTCACCATTGATTTTATTCCACTGTTAGACCTTCGTTAGGTGGGTCCTCATTCACTAACATGCTCATTTCTCATTGGTCCACATGTGCTGAGTTGGATTATCTATAAGTGGGGCTAGATTTCTTAGACGTATCAGTGGGGTACCAGAGGAAAAGAGATCTATGGTGGTCACATGTTCACAAGGAATATTCCTTGCCTTTGTGATCATGTGACCACCATTGGATTGGAATCTAAGTTGTAGTGGGACCGTGTCAGAACTTGCTGAGGTGTATGCCTACAGAGCAGTCAAGGGTGAATGATATGAGGACAGGTGGAAATGTAGACCTAGGTTTATGGATTCAGTCACATAATTGCCAGGAAGAGCCGACGTTAGTTAAAAGGTTAAGTGATTCAGCGACCAAGGAAATTGAAACCCGAGGTAGACTTAAGGTTAATTTTCAATCAAGTGCCGAGCCTAGGTAAAGAGGGAAATCTAACGGTCATGTTTTAAAGAAAGATTAATTTTTGAATACTGATCGTCGATGGGAAATTTCAGCACCGCCTGTGATCATTATATCAATTTTTAAATTCAAATATCCAAGAGATCAGATTTTCACAGTTATGGCGAGCCCAAGTTGCAAGAGGGTAGATGGATCATGGTGGCTGGATATTTTGCAAGAATAAACATGAAATGGACATGCAAACACAAGTATCTAATTAGCTAAGATATTTTCATGTACATTTATGGCCAGATTGGATAGAATTAGGGTTGGATATTTTATTGTAAACCTCTATAGCCCTAATTAGATATTTTGCTCCTGCCTGCGTGTAGTGATGTATATAGTTTATTTTTGGAGCTTTTGAGCTCAGAATGGAATAATTGTAAAAAAGAAAGTTTTCTTTCTCAGAGACCAATCTGTAGCAATTTTTGCCCCTTTGGCTTTTTGCAGTTGTAAAATTCCCATTGATAATTCATATATTGAAGTACCTTGTGACATTTTCATGTCCTTATGCTTTCTTATGTGAGTCATCTCTTAATGAGTTTAGTATTTCTATGTTTCTTAGTGATATCTTAGGGCTCTTAATCCTTCTTTCTTTCTACAATTCATGTGTATGTTTGTGGATGATTTGATGTGAATGCTTTTGTGGGTATATCATAACCCCTTAAACAATCTTGTCGCATTCCTGTACCTAGTTGCAGAGGTGAATGTTTGTTTGCAGGTCATAGATTGTTTGTCTAATTCTAAGAGTGTTATCATTTGTGAAAGGATCTTTCTCTTTCCTTGAATACCCTCTTTTATTTGCAGACCCTTCTATGAAATACTTATGCAAGCCTATTTAGTGAGTTTTGATCTCCTAGACCTAAGTTCATTCATTGAATCCATCCTTCATACTACAATTCATATCATAATTTTGGTGCATCACCTATTAGGTAGTTTTCTTTTATTCATTTCCCTTTCCAAGCATTCCTTCTATCCCTTTCCCTCAAAAGTTTTACTTTTTAGTTAAGAAGCAAATTAGGGTGATTATCCAAGAGGAACCAGCCTAAAACCTAGAGGTCTTATCTCAGTTGGCATAGGTTCCACAACCTGGAGATGATTTCCATGTTATACTAGGTTATCAAGACTACGAGAGCTTGAGACAAGGGTGCAAACGTAGTGCATAACAATTCTGGGATGCTCGGTGGGATAGTAAAAGAAGTTCATTATTGAAGGTTATGTCATCTCCGATATGTAGATTGCATAATATAGACCTTTATAGGTTGTTTTACCAAGTATATCTGGTGACTCCACTAGTTTCAAAGATTTAGGCCAACCTTGTTTAAGGTTTATGAGAAAGATTGAGACTAGAAGCTCAAAACCCTCCAATTTTTTAGAGTTGCCTTCAAAAATAAGTCACAAAGGTAGGTCAACTCAAAGAGAATCTCCTGCAAGGAGAGTTCAATCTACACCTCCTGATACTTCAGAAAGGAGACCTTCTCCCTTTCATTCCAGAAGAAGAGGAAGATCTGTAACCAGAGATCTAGAAGAAGATTCAAATCTAGCAACAAATACAACTCATTTAGTTGTTAATCTTCAAGTTTCAGCTCCCACAATGGCTAGAAATTTTGCCTTTGCACCTTTCAATCAGGGGAGTCCATTAAACTTTGCAGTGCATCATGATGTGCCTTTGGTAGCATTGAAGAGCTTACTTGATTTCATAGGTGAAGGGTAGACTACAACCTTTGAGCACATAAGGGATGTGACTACCATCTGCAGTATTCACAATATAACACAAGAAGATGTGGCCACCAAATTATTAGTAGCCTCTCTAAAAGGTAAGGTTCTTGAATGGTTCAAAACTTTAACTATTGGTTCCATTAATTCATGGGATGGATTAGGGGATGCATTAAGTAAGTATTTTGAGGATAAATCAGATAATTTGTCTCTAGTTGAGCAATTAACAACCATTAAGAGAGACCCTCAAGAGAAAATGATAGATTACAATAGTAGATTCCTTCAAACATGGAATAGAATTCTAGTCTTAGTGAGACCATCAGCTAACCATGCTTTCCTTTATTATTTACAAAGTCTAAATGGCCAAATATCTATCATGATCCAATCTATGGGTGGTACTTCCTTACCCCAAGCTTTTGACATTACTGTCAGGGTTGAAAATTGTTTGATTCAGGCAGGCATGATACAAAGAAGACCACCTATGCCTATCTTTCCTAGTCTTTAGCCCATTGCACCTACCCAAGTTCCCCCATTTACCCCTATCCCTACCTTACTAGCACCTTAGGATAGTACCAATGGTCAAGAGCTAACAACCAATTTCTCTCAAGAGCTACGGGAGATAAAAAATAGCCAAGAAACTAGTGTGCAAGAGATGACAAATTTGTTGCAGATTCTAACTAAAGAGGTCACAAATTTAAAAAAGAAAAATCAAAGAATTAGACCACCTTTCCAGCCATAAGGCCAAGGGCCTTATCAAAAGAATAGGCCACCTTTCCAAGGAGGCTATCAAGGACAAAGAAAAATTTTTAATCAAAGACCATTCCAACCATACAACCCTGCACCCCTAAATTATGCAAATCCAGTGAGGGAAATGGTACCTAGTCAAAATAATATGGCTATGGAGAATGAATGGTGCTTTCCTTGTAACCAGCCTCACAATCAGGCCACATGTTCAAATGGATGGATGAACTAAGCCTTAATGGTTCAGAATGCCTCACAAGCTCAGTCAGAGGCCTCATCTAGTGGATCAGTTCCTCAACAAGAATCACAAAAGAATGAGACTGCTCTTTTCAATTGGGAGCAACCAGACTTCAATGGAGTCAATGATGAGGTTTCTTTTGTTGCCTATACAAGAGAAAAGAGAAGAGCTCAAGACATGGAGAGAGAAAATTCCAATGCCAAAGCTACCACATCTACAGAGCCACTGTAGCAAGCCCATCCTACCACATCCAAGGAGGTCCTTGCAATTACAAGTAAAGAGGTCCAGACTCCTAAGGAGGTAGAGCCTGTCATACCAAAAGCACAACAAAGAGTACACACTATGACACCTTATAATATTTTAGACAATATGAAGAAGGTGAATGTCACCATGTCCATGTGGGACTCTTTGGCCATTCCAGGACAACCTGAGATTTTGAAGAAAGCTATGACTGAGGTAGCAACTCCTCAACTTGAAAAAGAAGTTGCAAAGCCAGTGTTAGTTAACACTGATCAAGAAAAGGAGACTCCATGTAGCAACTCCAAGGGAAATACCATGAAAGGTAGGAATTCAAAGACACCTCCCTTTTATGTATCTTTAATCATTGGAAAATCTTTAGTGCATGAGTGTATGGTAGATAGTGGAGCTACTAGCACTGTAATGCCCAAGAAAGTAGCTAACCAAGTAGGAATAAGATATGAACCCTTTCAAAAGAAGGTTACACAACTTGATGGATCCTCAATCAATACTATAGGTGTGGCAAAGGATACCAGTCTAATCCTCCATGCTAGTCCTAATTTTTCCATCCTCCTTGATATATATATCATAGATCTCCTTGCATTATTTGCTATATGTTTATCAAGGGAGTTCATAGCCAAGATAGGAGGCTATATATCTTTTGATTGGTCTCACATGTTATTTCATACAAGATATGGTACCAAGGTTACCATTAGATCAAATAAATTGGCAGCACACCATGTAGAGCCATATGTATCCAACACCATCAACGTGAACTGCCCTATATTTGATAGCAGTGACTTCCAAACCATTAATGAAGCAAGCACAAAGATAGAGAGTATCCATGATATTCTTCTAGATGAAAGAACTTCAGAGACCCAAGAAAATCTTGTTTGGGATTTTGGTCTTGGGAGTTATTTGATACAATAAATTGGATCCATAAAGCCAAGCCTTCTCAAAGAAGACAATGATTTAGAGGATCAAAGCAATCAAGTCTAGGAGCTATTCTTTGATGGAGCAAGAAGCAGACATGGTTTTGTTGGTGGTGCTATGCTAGTGTCCCCAAAAGGAGAAAGGTATTATACTACCTTTAGATTCAGTTTCTCCTACACTAGCAATACTGCAGAGTATGAAAGCCTAGTCAACGGACTAGAGTGGGCTAGAAAAAGAGGGTTTAAGGCTTTAAAATTTTATGGTGACAGTGAGTTAGTTGTTAGCCAAGTAAGAGGGATAAGTGCAACCAAGAATGATACCATGAAAGCATACAAACATAGAGTTTGGGATGCAATTGAAGATTTCCATGCTTTCAATATTGTTGCTATCCCTAGGAAATTAAATCAAAATGCAGACAGGTTAGCTGTTGTTGGATCCCAATATGACATTCCAAATAGCATTTCAAAAGAAATAGATTAGTAGCATATCAAAGTGATTGTCAAACCTTCTATTCCTAATAATAATCTCAATTGGCAAGTGTTTGACAATGATGAATAAATTTTGCAGTTCTTGTTTGAAGAAGATGTTTTTTCAAAGCATAATCAAGATAGGCTATCACAACACTATGGTGATCAAGTGATACAACTCAAGTCCAATAAGATTCCTAGAGGTCTTGTCACCTTAGAGACTATCTTCAACAAGGATGATGAAGTCAAGAAAAATAAAGGTAGCTTGGTAGTCCAACAAGAACATTGTGTTGAACTAGAGTTGGAACTAGGTAAGAGTTTACAATTTGGAAAGGTAAACACTAAATTGGAGAAGCAAGCTTACACTTAGTTATTCAAAGAATTCAATAATGTTTTTGCATGGAAATATGAAGATCTCAAAGGTTTTGATCCTACCCTTTCTCAGCACACTATTGAATTGGAGCCAAATGCTAAACCAGTGAGGCAAAAGCAAAGGCCTGTTAATCCCAAGCTTGAGTCACTTATGCATAAAGAAGTACTCAAACTAATAGAAAGTGGTATCATCTACCCCTTTAAGCATACTAGTTAGGTTTCCAACCTTGTTCCTATCAGGAAGAAGAATGGGGAGCTGAGGTTATGTGTTGACTTCAGGGATTTGAATAGAGCCTCGTTAAAAGACTGCCATCCACTACCTTCAATGGAACAAATCCTACAATGTGTCTCTGGATCTGAGAGATTCTCATTATTGGATGGCTATTCAGGATACAATCAGATCTTGGCTAATGAAAAGGATCAATACAAGACAACATTTACAACCAAGTGGGGAACCATGGCATATCAGAAGATGCCCTTTGGTTTGTCAAATGCAGGTGCTACATTTCAAAAGGCAATGGATATGGCCTTTAAGAGCCTCATGTACAAGTTTGTGTTGGTTTACTTAGATGACATAACTATCTATTCAAAGCATGTAGTAGATCACATCAAGCATTTGAGGCATATTTTTGAAAGATGTAGAGAATTTGGGATATCTCTTAATCCCAAGAAATGTGTATTTGCAGCTCATGAAGGAAATTTGTTAGGATATGTAGTATCCAAACAAGGAATTATAGTGGATCCTGAGAGAATTGCAGCCATCCTGGATCTACCATTGCCACACCATAAGAAAGGTCTCCAATCTTTCATAGGAAAGATTAATTTTGTTAGGATATTCTTGCCTAACATCACAGAGTTGCTCAAGCCTTTGACAGCCATGCTAAAGAAGAGTTCAACTTTCAGTTGGACTAAGGAAAGAAAAGCCAATTTCCAGGCTATCAAAGAGGCCTTGACAGAGGCTCCTGCCCTGCTAAACCCAAATTTTAGTAAGGATTTTATCCTTTATGCTTATGGAGGACATGATGCCATATCTACGATGTTAACTCAAGAAAATTCAGATGGATTGGAGTAGCCTATTGCTTTCTTTAGCAAAGGCTTAGAACAATATGAATAGAGGTACTCCTTTGTGGAAAAACATGTTCTTACTATGGTAAAGAGCCTTAAAAATTTTAGATATCTATTGACTCATAGCAAGGTACATTTAAAAATTAAACATCCAAGTGTCAAAGAGTTTTTGCTTTCCAAAGACCTAAATGAGAAAAGAGCTGGTTGGATCACCAAGGTGATGGAATATGACATAGATATTTAGACTACCAAGCTAGTTAGAGGAAGAGGTCTCTGTGAGCATTTGGCAGGGGGTGAAAGTTCAAAAGAATCAGAGCAATTGGATGCATCCTTGGTTATGCATTCTACTGAAGAGAAAACTAAGGCAACCAACTGGTTGCCTAACATGATTCATTTTTTGAAGACAGGACAATGTCCTACAGGTTTGGATTCAACCAAAAGAAGATATTATAGACTGCAATATGTTCCTTTTGTGTTGATTGATGAAGTTCTTTTTAGGAAGGATCACAATGGTGTCCTTCTAAAATGAATAGATTCAGAAAAGGTAGCAGACATCCTATTTGAGTTTCATGATGGTCCCTCTGGTGGCCACTTTTCTCCTAGGACTACTATTTATAAAATCATGAGGACTGGGTACTATTGGCCATCTATCTTTAAGGATAGCCATGATTATGTAAGGAAATGCATCAAGTGTGCCCTATTCGCAGGAAAAGAAAGACTTGCAACTTTGCCTCTACAACTTGTTAAAATAGAGCAACCCTTCATGAAGTGGGGTATTGATTTCATTGGTATGATTAACCCTCAATCTAGTGTAGGTCATAAATAGATCATTACTGCAACTAATTATTTCACTAGATGGACAAAGGTAGTTTCCTTAAAAGAATCAAATGAGAATGTTGTTTTAAGTTTTTATGATGATTTAATTCATAGATTTGGCACTCCTGATTCCATTATTTCAAATAATGCACTGGCATTTACAGGCCTCAAGGTCTCAGAGTGGGCAGTCAAAAATGGCATCTATCTAAATACAAGTTCAAACTATTACCCTCAAGGGAATGGTTTAGTGGAATCAACAAACAAGATCGTGATCAAGATAATAAAAAAGACTCTTCAAGAGAATCAGAGGGATTGGCATACTAAATTGAGGTCTGCCTTGTGGTTAGACAGAATTACCCCAAAGAAGATCACTGGTAATTCCCCATACATGTTGGTGTATGGAAAGGAGGCCAAGTTTTCTATCTCAGTTGAATTGCCTGCTCTGGACTTGGCTACTTAGTATGCCCTGTTTGAGGAAAGTGATCATCTACAAATTAGATATGCCCAGTTGATGGAGTTAGAAGAACTCAGAGAGAAATCAATGCAGGATATGGAGTTCCATCAGAATCAAATAAAGAAGAGCTTTGACAAAAGAGCCAGGGTCAAAAACTTCAAGGTTGGTGATATAGTCCTTAAATGGGATGAATTTAAGTCAAGACCTGGCAGACACACAAAATTTGATTCATTCTAGAGTGGACCTTTTGTTATTATAGAGTGTAAGGGATCTAATGCTTTCTAGCTATCAGATCTTGAAGGCATTCCCTTGCCTATATCAGTGAATGGTTTCCACCTGAAACCTTGTTTTGAGGTTAATCCCTCTTTGTGAATCTTTGTATATAAGTTCCCCTATTTTCTTTCTTTTTTTTCTAGAGTAGTTTCTAGTTTTCCAAGAAGTGCCCTGAGCACAATTCCTGTTCCGCTTCTGAGAGAGTTTTTTTATTTTTATTTTTGACCCCATGCCCAATGGATATGTCAAGGCCACTGATCCATGTCTAGCAGGCTAACATCTAATAGAAATCACCAAAATGTTACCCAAATTTTCATGAGCATTCAAATTTGGCTAAAATCCTTTCCAAGGCCTCTATTTTTACCCTACCGAGCCTCCCTAAAAATTTCATGAAGTTATGTCTTGTCCTTTGGCCTCTGCAATTATTTCAAGTCCCTGGTCTGCAAGTCCTAAAATTTGAAAAATCTAGCCATTTGAGCTAAATACCCCTACAAAACCCTAAGCCTCATTCTATTTTTGTGTCACTTTTTCTATCCAGTGACCTGGCGACTACAATGGTTCTCATAATCTCTAAGTGTTTGGTGGTTAAGCCTTAACATCCTGTGACCCAGTGAACAATTATCTTTTCCTTCAGTCACGTAATTGCTATGTCTTTTGGTGGTCTTAGTAAGTGGGGTCCTATTTGAGATGATCAGATGGTTGTTGTTATTTCACAAAGGATCTGTCAGAGCCTTGTGAAATCATGACAACCGTTGATCTTTCTTTAACTCTATAGCCCTTCAAACTTTAGTGGGCCCAATGCCACATATTATGATGTGGAAGCTTTTCATTGGCCAAGGGTTTGTGACATGTAAATCTGTCACAGTGGGCCTAGCAGACTTCCTAGCAAGAGATCTAACAGCTGTCACATGATCGCAAGGAATATTCCTTGCCTTTGCGATCATGCGCTTGCTGTTGATTTTATTCCACTATCAGACCTTCATCAGGTGGGTCCTCATTCACTGACATGATCCTTTCTCATTGGTCCACATGTGCTGAGTTGGATTATCTATAAGTGGGGCTAGATTTCTTAGACATGTCAGTGGGGTACCAAAGGAAAAGAGATTTGCGGTGGTCACATGTTTGCAAGGAATATTCCTTGCCTTTGCGATCATGCGACCACCATTGGATTGGAATCTAAGTTGCAGTGGGACCCTGTCAGAACTTGTCGAGGTGTATACCTACAGAGTAGTCAAGGGAAAATGATATGAGGATAGGTGGAAATGTGGACCCAGGCTTGTGGCTTTAGTCACATAATTGCCAGGAAGATCTGGGGTTAGTTAAAAGGTTAAGTGATTCAGCGACCAAGGAAATTGAAACCCGAGGTAGACTTAAGGTTAATTTGCAGTCAAGTGCTCAGCCCGGGTAAAGAGGGAAATTTGACGGTCATCTTTTAAAGTGAGATTAATTTTTGAATATTGACCATCGATGGGAAATTTTAGCGCCACCTGTGACCATTATATCAATTTTTAAATTCAAATATCCAAGAGATCAGATTTTCATAGTTATGGCAAGCCTGAGTTGTAGGAGGGTAGATGGATCATGGTGGCTAGATATTTTGCAGGAATAAACATGAAATGGACATGCAAACGCAAGTATCTAATCAGCTAAGATATTTTCATGTACATTTATGGCCAGATTGGATAGAATTAGGGTTGGATATTTTATTGTAAACCTCTATAGCCCTAATTAGATATTTTGCTCCTGCCTGCGTGCAGTGATGTATATAGTTTGTTTTTGGAGCTTTTGAGCTCAGAATGGAATAATTGTAAAAAAGAAAGTTTTCTTTCTCAGAGACCAATTTGTAGCAATTGTTTCCCCTTTGGATTTCTGTAGTTGTAAAATTCCCATTGATAATTCATATATTGAAGTACCTTGTGACATTTTCATGTCCTTATGCTTTCTTGTGTGAGTCATCTCTTAATGAGTTTAGTATTTGTATGTTTCTCAGTGATATCTTAGGGCTCTTAATCCTTCTTTCTTTCTATAATTCATGTGTATGTTTGTGGATGATTTGATGTGAATGCTTTTGTGGGTATATCATAACCCCTTAAACAATCTTGTCTCATTCTTGTACCTAGTTGCAGAGGTGAATGTTTGTTTGCAGGTCATAGATTGTTTGTCTAATTCTAAGAGTGTTATTATTTGTGAAAGGATATTTCTCTTTCCTTGAATACCCTCTTTTATTTGCAGACCCTTCTATGAAATACTTATGCAAGCCTATTTAGTGAGTTGTGATCTCCTAGACCTAAGTTCATTCATTGAATCCATCCCTCATACTGCAATTCAGATCATAGTTTCAGTGCATCACCTAGTAGGTAGTTTGCTTTCAGTCATTTCCCTTTCTAAGCATTCCTTCTATCCCTTTCCCTCAAAAGTTTTACTTTTTAGTCAAGAAGAAAATTAGGGTGATTATCTAAGAGGAACCAGCCTAGAACCTGGAGGTCTCATCTTAGTTAGCATAGGTCCCACAACCTCTAGATGATTCCCATGTTATACTAGGTTATCAAGACTACGAGAGCTTGAGACAAGGGTGCAAACTTAGAGTATAATAGTAATAACTCATTGTCTGGATTGAAATATGTGAAACAAAGTCATAAAATGCCTTTTTATCCTTGAATTCATTCATTTCATCCTTATTTAATTCAGTGCATACCCTAGCTTCCAAATAGCTAATATTTCTAATGAATTACATCTCACTTGCGATACATGATAAGTTCATGAAATTTTTTTCTATTTGAAATATTGACTTGAAATTCCATTCTTCAACTCATGCTACCATCATATCTCCTATTGTATGACCTTTAGGAAAGGATATAATTTTCTTATAAGAGCTCCCACTTAGGACCTCAGACCTAATTAGTTTAATGATAAGGTGTCCACACTAGGAGCTAGTGTGACCTCTCCAATAGCATTAAGTTTTTCTTTCCTCACCCATTTGTTATCCATTTCCTTCCTTACTTCTTCAACATCAATTGATTTTCCTTTATTGTCATTTTTTGCACTATTCTTCTCAACTGATCTATTTCTCCTCATTCCAAAATTGTTATATATAAAATTTATAGCTAAATGACTAGAATTGTTGCATTTGTAACAAATAACATTTAGATTTACATATCCTTATTTAACTGGGTTTGCCTTCAATTTGCATTCCTTCTCTATATGTCAAAAGTTATTTCATTTGAAGCAAGTAATGTTTTTTGGTTCATGGGATTTTTCATCTTAGATGTGTATTCATTTCATTTGTGTTAATATTTGTAGCCATTGAAACAATACCATGAAAATACGTTAATATTAATTTTTCATTCCTTCACTTTTTTCCCAAACCTACTACATGTATATAATCTTCCATTGAAATTTTTTATAGGTGTCTTTTTAGGTTTTTCCTTCTTTCTATCCAAATCACTTGTTTCTTGGCCATATCAAGAGCTTTCACCTTTCTCAAATCCTAGTTCTTTCTTTTCTCTAGGTGCTCTCTAATTTGTAATTTTCTCACTAAGTTTTACAATGATAGACTTGAACTTTTCTTGAATCTCCTTAGCTGATGCAATCTCTCTTCTCATTAACCTTGCAACTAGATACTCTATGTAGTTGTTGCTCATTATGTTTATATTATGGAAGTTAAACTTGTAACTAAATGACTTCATCATTAACCTTATAGCACTCTTCAATTTTAGCGTTCAAGAATTTCTCAAGAGTCTTCTTTGCTTCTATTTCTACATTCATTTGGATTTCCATGGATTCCATCTCATTCTTTAGATTGTCTCTCTGTTTCACAATCTACTCATACTCCTTAAGTTTTTCTTCTTCAATAGGTGAAGAGTCACCACCTTTCTATAATAACTGATTTAGAAGGTATCTTCCTTTCTTTCTAGATTGCCTCAATTTCTCATTTAGATTGTCAATGAATTTATTATTATTTTTTAATTTTTCTTCTAGATCAAGGATGCATGCTTTCGATTTCTACATCCTTAAGTAGATTCAAATGATGCTTCTAAATATTTCTAGATGTCTCCATTAGGATCTCCCTCAAGTCATTAAACTCTTTAAAAGTAAGTAGGCCCTATGTGATCAAAATTGTGACACACTTCTATCAACCATTACAATTGAGAGAATCCATGGAATAGGAAATCTCAAGAAGTGGCTCGTAGCTTCCTAGTTGTAGCGATTTTAATCCTTCTCATGATGCTTATCAAATTGGCATAGAGGATTTTTTACTTGAATACTCCAAAATGGAAGATTCAAAGCTAAGAATGAAGCTAAGATGCAAGAATGCAAGCTAAGGATGAGAGATTAAGCTAAGAATAGATACAAGCAACTAGTATACTAGGAATGAATGTGCAAGAGCTATTCTATGAAGCAACGTAATAAAGAAAATAGATTAACAATGCAAGATTAAGCTAGAAATAGAGCTAAGCTAAGAAATGAAAGCAACTAAGAGATAAGAATTCAAATTTGCAACATTATTCTAAGAAAGCAAGAAACCTAGAATGCAAGAATGCAAGATTAAGATGCCAAAATGATCAAGATAAGGACCCTTGAGAAAGGGAAGAGATTCCTTTTAAATAAATTGCCTCAAGAATGAAGGGTGGAGACTAATAGGAAAAATAATGAGTGATTGAGATGAAGAGGCAAAAGCATATGCAAGCTTAGGTAGAGATGAGTGTCAAGAATTAAGAGGAAAAAAGAAAATGTTAGGTAGAAAAAGACAAAATAGAATTTTTGAAAGCACAAATCCCTTTTAATTGCTAATTAATCAAGCTTAGGTGGGTTCAAACATGTGAATGTGTTCTTTTAATAAAAGTGTTGAAACTTTAAATTAAAATTAAGGTTTTAGAAATTAAATAAATATGCAAGCTCTAGAAATTAGACCATAGAATAAGCTTTCTATAAGATTTTTTATTTAATTATGTAAAGGGGATTTTAAGGGTTACTTTTCATGATTATGTGTAGAAAAGGGACAATTTGATCAAAAAGGGGGCTCAAGTTCTACTAGACCAATTTTAGGTGATTACATTTTCCCATCTTTGACTAATGTGTGAGCGATCTAGGAGCATATTAAGTCAAAGAATAGATGATGTCATGGTAGCCAATAGAGATCGGACTTTGAACCTGGTTGAACAAAGACCGATAAGAAAGATGAGAGTATCTAGCCTGATATGAAGTGATGAGACTAAATATTTGTCCAAGGAGATTGAGATAGCTAATCATTTAAGAGATAATACTAGATTGATATGGGTCCTGATGAACCTGATATGCCCCAAGAGATCAAAAAGATGTTTGTCTAAGTGAGAAGATATGAAGCGACGATAACACTCTTTCAGAAAGGAGATTTGGGGAGTCTCAACATGATATGAACTGATGAAGCCAAGATGCCCCAAGCGATGATGTTTTAGTCCTGATTAAATTGATCAATTTAAGATTTAGTTTGATTACTAGATTTTTAGATTAGGAGATTTGATTAATGGAAATATTTTCTATATTGTCATGCTCCATCAGGATTGAAATGGAAATGTTTTAAAAAAGGAAAAGATTAACCTCAAAGATCTAAGAAATGAAGGCAAAAGCGAGCTAGAAGTGATAGCGTAAGCACTCAACTGTATTAGGAGTTTTGGAATTTCAATTTCAATCTCAAAAATAGGATAAAAAATAAGGATTTACAATTGGACATTTCGGAGAAGAGAAAGGAAGAAAAAGAAAGAATAGCTCAAGGGGAACCATAAATGCACATCTAAAATGCAGCCTAAGAATGTAACCTAAGACATGAGAGTAGTTAAGTTACTGAGCCAGTAGCCATTAATTTTCATCATTTGAGAATTTGGGACATCAGAGGTCAGTACAACCTTCACTGGTGCGAGACAAACCATGGAGATATGAATACAACCTTATTGGATATGATGTAGGAAATACACGTAAGCATTGAGGCACAAGTCAAGATGAGCTAAACATGGTTTCCAAGTTAATGTTGTAAGATAACACACATATCGAAGGACAAACTGCCAAGATAACTAGGAGTGTTGACATACATGCTACACACAAGAAATAAATAAGGAGATAATTCCAACCTCACCTAAGTGTCCAAATAAAGAAGGTTAAGGTATGTGTTGCGTTCCAATCATGATGGAGGCTCTTACCATAGACACCTAGTTTATTAGATAACTTAGGAACATTGAAATCACACCATAAGAAGAAATCAAAGAAAACATGTTATGCCTCAGTCATGAATATCTAGTCAATTATATATTGTCAAGCAAATTTAGAAGACATAGAAAGAAAAAATTATTGATAACAAGCAACACACAAGAAAAATGTTTCAGCATAGCTTAGTCATTTTTAGTTTTTCTAGGATGTAATTTGTGTTCAGTTTTAAGGAACACCTTTGTGCTAGTGTCAAAGTTTAAGTGTGGAGTGAATAGTGCAAGAATCTGCTATGTGTTGATAAATACAATGATGTCCAGATTGGTAGTATTAAGAAACACTAAAGGTTTGGGGTGTTGAGAGACACCAAGAAGTGTCAGTGATAAATTGTCCATAGGGAAGGACTAATAAAGTAACTCAAGTTAAGCTCAAGAGGTTGACCAAGTGATAAAACACTAACAACTCAGATAGGCGTACGATTGCCCCTAGGTGCCAGATAAGAACTGAGGACAAGACTAAGACAAGTTCCAACCCATGATGACACAAGGAAAAATAAAATGAGATGGATGGAAGGAGACAAAGATCAACCACAGGTTGATAGATAGAGCACTGATTACAAGTAGTGTATGTTTTCCAGTTTTTCACCACTTGGGATTATTGCTATTTTTTCTATTGAGGTGCTTATTCCAGGTTTTCACCAAAGCATGACTTTTTCATTTTTTTTATTTTATTTTTGTATTTTTTTTATATTTGATATTTTTGATGGATACATCAAGGCACCTGTTACCATGTTTTCACCTAGATGGTCATTTTTTTCAAGACTTTTACAATTTTTAGGATTTTTTCAGAACTTTATATGCTTTTTAGAATTTTTTTAGGATCATAGATTGTTGTACAAGAAGTAGAGTAGATAGCTATAGAGTTTTTGTAGATGAAGAACACTGAGAGGTTATTTGAGAATACTACTATAAGCTTCAGAATCAGATGTTGTAGTAGTGATAAGAGGATCCAACTAGTTGTGTCCAACTGTCGAGAGTTTCATAGCCAAGGAAATATCATTTGAGTGAGATCCATAAATACCCTAATAAACTTCTCTAAATGCTTTGTCTGATTCCTCACATTCAAAATGCCTAAGGAGAGTACCGTCGAGATGTTTCTGAAGTAAGTCATTAGTGATGATTAGATAGCAATGTGCACTTCTTGAAAGGAAATGATGGATTGGAGAGTAGCATGAGGTATGAAAGGTAATGATGGTGTGAAGAGTTTTGGAGTGAAGTGAGTCATATGAAGGAGATAGAAGTTGGAGTGTCAACATTGATTTTTCTTTTATATCCAAGTCTTTTAGCTTGGGAATCCACAAGGCCTTTGATAGTTCTTTACTTGGAGGTACTTTTAATTTTAGTTCTTTTATGATGGATTTTGGAATCCATATTTTCTTTGATTTTCTTGTTTTATTTTAAAGCACTTTTGGTCTCTTGAATATTTCTTTGTTCATGGTAGTCACATGTCGATTTGATAGGACATGGTGATCTTTGTATGTAAGTGGATTCTTATATTTGTGATTTTTGTGTTGCACATCCAAATTGTTTCCAAAAGACTCAGGAATTATGGATGAACGAGGCTAATATGGCTAGTTTAGATGTAGGGATGGATAGTAAGTTGTCCAACCACTTAACTTGAGAAGGATGAGGGATAAAGGTGCAAAAGGTTCAAGTGCAAAGACATTGGTATTGTCTGTATCATTCATGAATGAAATAGAGAGATCAAGAAAGTTATCTTCGACAGAGAATTTTTGATCATGAGTTTTCCTAGAAGAGTCAGAGAAGTTTAAAGGAGTATTATGTGAATCTAACCCAGATGGTCCATTCCAAGAACCAAGTCCACTTCTGGTGGTAGAAGTGTATGAATAGGAACTAGCTCAATCCTAGACCTTCCTAAGTTCCATGAAGGTGTCGTAGGATGAGGTCTTATATAACCATTATTTTCTTGAAGTTGAAGTGCTTCTTTGATTATGATTAGATGGCCTAGGATCTATAGGAATGATTTCCATATAAGGATGAAAAGGATCTTTGTTGTCAACTTGATCTTGAGAATTGGATCTTTCTCCTCTTTCATAGTTCATAGTAGGAGCATATTTGTGTATGACATCAACTTGTATTTTCATTGTAGCATCTGATAATGATTCCCCCTCATATTCATGTGAATCTATTTCACTATTGTGATATTGTCTGATGTAATCAGCTAGAGTTATTGTAGGAGGTATATTTTCATCAGCACTTTCCTCTATTTCAGGAGGTGTATTTTCATTTGCAAGAGCTTGTTTAGTAGTAGTAGTAGCAGAATCGTCTAGAATAGGCATACCTTGAGGCATATCCAAGATGTGGGAGATGTTAGCTAGTTTCCCCCAATTAGGATGTGTGTGATTAGAGTTAGTTATATGTTCAAAAGTATCAATAGTAGTAGTATTAGTAGGAGCATCAACAAGAGTAGGAGTCTGTTGAGGTTCATGTTCTATTAGATCTATAGGATCATTCTCCTAAGGATCTTGAAATGGCATATAAGGCTCTCCTTGATAGTTTGGATTAGATTTTTGGATATGTAAGATCCTTTCATATGTCATTGGTTTTATTTATGCTTCTTCTTTGTCATCTGAGTCCTCATAGGGGTGGGTTTTAATGCTAGGTTTGTCAAACTTACATTCACAATAGAAAACACTAGTCTTGTCCTTAGGATTTCTGAATTCAGCATGTAGAGGTTCAAGAAGAATTTTTCCTTTTCCAAGAGGACATTTTCCATCATATCCCATTTTTTGCATAATTTGATACCCCATACCATACTTTTTGCATGGAATTTTAGTATGTTTGATCTCTTGTTTGAGTTCTTCTCTATTGAAGAGTCTTTGTAAGATATCACTTTCTTCTTGATCTCATGTTCGGGTTCTTCTCTGTTGAAGAGTCTTTGTAAGATATCACTTTCTTCCATTTCTAGTTCTAGGAGAGTTTTATCTTTAATCTTTTAAGTACCTTCATGTATAGCAGGTGTTGTTATAGTTATAGGAATGAATGAGAGATATGATTTTCAATAAGATTTTGAAGAAATGAGAAAAGTTTCCACTCGATATTCTCTTGTACAAGTAGGTTTGACAAGTATTCTTTTCCCATGATCTGATAAAAGTTCTTTTTCCTTTATTTCTAATTTGTTAGTAGGTGATCCTTCTTTTTTATGAGGAACCATTAGATTGTCTTGTTTAAGATTTATAAAGATGTATGTTGACTCTGTAGGAATAGTGACCTCATTCCATCATGAGGGAATTTAATACATCGATGATATGTAGAAGGAACTAATTGCATTGCATGGATCCAAGGATGACCCAAAAGTATGTTGTATGCCAAAGGAATATCCAGGACTTGACAAATGACGTCCCACTAAATAGGTCCTACTTGAATAGGTAATACTATAATTCCTTTATAAAAATGTTCTTCTTCATCCTATTATTTTATCATTATTTTGTGTCGGGGATCAACAACAGGCTCTAAGAAACTAAGAGATTTAACCAAACTAAAAGTGTAGATGTTCAAACCCGCACCTCTATCTATCAAAATTCACTTAATTCTACATTGATGCATAGTGACTTCAATATGGAGGGGCTGATTATGAGGATGGATAACATATTTTTATTCCATTTCAGAGAAAGTGAGATAAGGAGGTGAAGCAAGGTGACCAACCATAGATTTTACCTTGTCAATTTCTAGGTCCTTAGGTATGTTGTCTGCAAGAAGGGTTTGATTAATAATCTCCCTATGAGAAGGAGAGATTTGTAGTAGCTCAAGTATAGAGATCTGAGTTGAAGTATGTTGAAGTTGGTCAATCGGGTTGTAATCCTGTGACTTTCTCTTGAGATCTAATTACCACATTAGATGATTTGGCTATAGCTTTTCCCTTAGTATGATTAGAAGATTCAAGCATGTTGATCACATTATGACTATGAGAATAGGAGTAGGAAACCTTATTATTCCTTTCCTTAGAAGACTCCCTTCTCTCAAATTTAGGAAAAGGCTCCTTGAAAGCCTTATGATCATTGTTCACTTGTGGGGGGTCAACTATAATAGTTTCATTATTGATTAGATCCTGGATGATATTTTTAAGTTTCATGCATTCATTAGTCTTATTATTTTTATTGTGATGATAATCACAATAGTGGTTGTTGTTCCACCATTTAGGCTTGATCTCAAGATCACAGGGTCTTGATTTATCAAGAAAAGTAATAATCTGTTCAAATCCAAAAGTATCTTTAGAGTGTTTTCAATATATTCTCCAAGAGGAGTGAAGTTTCTCTTGGGCTTAGAGTCCCAAGGCTTATCAATTTTAGCTTTCACAGTAGTAGATAGATTGAAAACTATCTCTTTAGCGGTGGTAGGCTTTGAAGTTGTAGCCACAATTCCATCATTGGCGACATCTTTAGTCTTGTTCCAAAAAATTTTGTTATCCTTTCTATGTTGGTTGTTAGAAGAGGATTTAGGTTGAAGTGTGATATTTCCCTAGTGAAAGAGGATATCCTCTATGTGAATATAATATTCAACCATTCTATCAAATGAAGCATGAGTTTGCATCTGTAATGCATGATTCATTTTAGGAACCAAAGCATTGATGAATATATCAATCTTTTCAATTTAAGGAATCTACGGTTTTCATTAATGATGGTGAAAGATCAAGCATAGTGATAGTATGTTGGATTTTATAGGAGTATTTTTTAATGAATCTTTGCACTATTTGGTCAAAAGATTTAAGAGGAGGAGATAGTTTAGTGAACCATTCCATAGCTTGACCATTATGACTCCTATGAAAGAATCTCATAAGATAGACCTAGTTTTGTGCAAGAACTCCATCCTCAGTGTGCAAAATTTTATAATATGATCATCAAGATCTCTACTACCATCATACTTTTTGTACTTAGGAAATTCAATTTTTCAAGGAAAATGATGCATGTATAGATCTTTGTCAAAATGAAATGAGCATATAGCCTCAAGTAAAAAGGATGTGCTTAGTTGTTCCTTTTCCTTTTCTAAGCATAGAATTTGTTTCATCATATCTTCCATCTGTCTCCTCATGATTTAACCATTTTGGATGGTTCCTCTTTATTAATTAGATTGACACTGTCAAAGTTGTGAGGTAGCTTAACTCCTTGTGAGACTAAATGCAAGAATTATTGATCTTTGTTTTGACCTAAGGTCAACTTCATAAGTCTTTGCAAGTGTTTATATTGTTGAAATTGCAAGATATCTTCCTTGGTTATTTTGTTATCTAAATCTCCACCTTGTGAACCATGTGATCTAGGTCTAGTATGTTGAGAGCCATGTTGTGAACCATGCCTAGAGTTGTGATGCTTTTTTTTATTTTTCCAAAATGCTTGTCACTCGATTATTTTAGGAATTCCTCAATCCTTTTGTTTCATTCTTCTATGATTGGAGTGTAAGAAACACTATGTGCCAACCTAGGAGAGGATAGAGTACATTCCCTAGAGATATTATAAAAAGGGTTGAAACCCAAAGGTATAGGACCTTCTTTAGACAATTTTTCAAAGGTAGTTTTGAGTTTCTTTCCTTCATAGATCTAAGATCTAGTTCTGACCTCCATGAAACAAGGTTGTCAAAAGTCAAATAGGATGACTTAGGATGACTTTATGCTCAAGATAGGTAAGTAAAATTGTTCACTTTTCCAATGTGTAACAGTGTGTTCAAGAGATATAGTAAAGATAATTTTCCATAAGATTTGCAAGCTATGGGTAGATCCCTATGTATGACACTTGTGAACAAGAAAGAGATAGGATAGAACATCCAAGAGAATTGATCAAAGAGATGGTGGATAAGTGAACATTCTACTTGCCAAGAATGTAGTCAAGAGACCAAAGTAATATTTTATAGCTAGAGGAAATTCCTATCATGTTTGAATGTACCAAATAATGAGATGAGCTAAGGATAAAAAATGAGAAGAAACATTGACAACACTTGAGATTAGTCCAAATTTTTTAATCTAAAGGATTGCCAAGTTCATTGACAAGTTTGGAGAATTTCTTAGACAAGGTTTGTTTTGAAAGAAAGTAGTATGAGAAAGAAATATTATTCAAACAATCCAATAAGGAACAAGAAAACCTTGTGGATACAAGCGTATGTGAGGTATTTCAAGGGATACAAATATGTCAATTTTATAAAGTGTATGTTCAAAAAATGTTTTCATAAGTCTTAGCACATTAAAGCACATCAAGAAAAACTACCTAAGATCAAGCAGGAAGGGTTCTCACCTTTTCCCACAACTTGGTACCCCTTTGCCTCACACAAAGTGATGTTGGCTTTGTTATGGATTTGCATCTAAGGGAGTACATATGGTGAGTATCTTGGGTTGATCTGTGTAAATTCCACTTGGATCGATCATTGCAAAAAGGAAGTCACACAACCAAAAATGATAGCCTCTAAGTCCTAAGGTGTTTAGTGAAATATATGTTCATGATTACCCCTAGTAGTTTCACAAGAGAAATTAAGGCCTATAGCCCTACAAGCACCAAAAATGCATAGTCTGAGAAGCAATATTTAGAACTATTGGCCCTACACAAAGTGAATGTACTCCCCTTGTAGTCTTGTAAACAAGATTTAGACTAAGAAAGTGTTACAAGCACCCAATCAAATGTAGTATTTCTTAGCAAGATGTAGGAAACAAGGCCCTACACATGAAGAAGCATTAGAACTATAAATATCAAAGTCTTCCCTCTCTTTAGATTGAAGAAATATTTTAATTATAGTGGGATGGAGAAACCAAGTTCGCTTGTTCCCCACTTGGGTTGTTCCCAAAAGATTGCTCTCTTGGAAAACCCTCTAAAGGTAAATGCAAGAAAATAAATGGATAGGTAGTGGAGGTCTAGATTTTTTATTTTCCATGAGGGAAAGAACATACTCTCCTACTCCATAGTGTCTCCCAAACACATCAAGCACATGTTCATTTACCTTAGACTAATTGTAAGTGATCAAATAAATAGGTCAACATTTTTTATTTTCCAAAAGGAAAATAGCATAATCTTCTACTACTCAACTAATCACAAAACAAGAAGCCTTATAGTTAAGCTAGGTGCCTAGAAATAAAATGTAAGAAAACAAAAAATTTATTTGTATCTCCAAGGAAACCTACAAGAAAAATAGCATTAGTAGTTTCAAGATTGAGTTTTTGACAAGCATCCTACATCACAAAGCATTAGTAGGCATGAAGATATTGAGATCTTTTTGACAAAAATATCCTATAAAACCATAATTTAGGGCATAAAAAGTATGGAAATGGAAGCAATAGCCCTACAAGATCACTTGCTATTTAATTTTAAAAGACCACAGAATCTGAAATTGCAAGAAAAAGAAAGCAACCTCAGCTAGAACTCGGACTATGATAGAAATTAATTATGGGTGACAGTTAATCATTCTATTAGAAAATTGTACATTAGACCATAAAGAAGCCAGATGACATTTCAGGTCTAGACAATGTACCTTAGAATAGAAGAATGATATTTCTCTCTGAGACAAGTGATATTTTACAAAAAGACAGAATGATATTCCAGAGAATGGAAAATTTCACCTGGCAGTATACTGGAATATTTCCTAGGTACAATATGAAGTGTTGTATGCCTCTTTATCCTAAAAAATCAAAGTGACAAATGTGCAATAGAAAAGAACAAAAAATGTAAGAAATGAAGCTAAATTTTAGAAACCAGTCCCACGGTGGGCGCCAAATATATGTGATCAAAAGTGTGATACAATTATATGAACCATTACACTTGAGAGAATCCATGGAAGATGAAATCTCAAGAAGTGGCTCATATCTTCCTAGTTGAAGTGATTTGGATCCTTCTCACGATGGTCATCAAATTGGCATAGAGAATTAGTGACTTGACTACTCCAAAATGGAAGATTCAAAGCTAAGATGCAAGAATCCAAGCTAAGGATGAGATATTAAGCTAAGAATGGATGCAAACAATTAGTATACTAAAATGAAAGTGCAAGACCTATTCTATGAATAAATGCAAGAAAGAAACTAGATTAAAAATGCAAGATTAAGCTAGAAATGGAGCTAAGATGAGAAATGAAAGCAAATAAGAGCTAAGAATTCAAATTGGCAAGATTATTCTAAGAAAGAAAGGAAGCTAGAATGCAAGAATGGAAGATTAAGATGCCAAAATGATCAAGTCCTTTAATATGATGACTTCTTAATTGTAGTTTTAAAATCCTCTTGGGAGGTAGATCCTTATAGGTCTTTTGGTACTTCTAACAAGGTACTAACCACTTCTAAGTGGGTGAGCCCCTAACCGGGTATTGTAATCTCCTTAGAGGGAAAATGTCTACTATAGTGAAGAGATTTGTGAGCTTCCTCTCATACCTGGTGTTTTCCCTCTTACAATGGTTTCCATGAGAAAATTATGGTGTTATACATGTTATGATTTTGTATATGTTTGTATTACTTTACTTTTATTAAATAGTTACATTTGCATGTTACAAATTATGGAAGTGGTTTAAAAGAGTAATTAGATTTGTGGTTGAATTGGTTCAGTTCCTATCTACACTAATTCACTCCTCCCTTTTAGTACCTCCTATATCTTACAAAAACATCTTATAAATTTTACTTAGTGGAGAAAGGGGAGGTTTTTATGGCAATGATGTCTCAGATAAAGCCGATATGGATTCTGAATAGGTCTCAGCCTCAAATGATTCACTAGAGATTGGTATATTCTCTTGATCAAAAGAGAAGGATCACCATTCAAAGGATGCTCAGGATTTGAATACAAAAACTCCCAAAAAAATTAACCATACTCTAATGATAAAAGGAGGCTGATAACATAAAGTCTACTTAGGATAGGAAATATGCATTAACTATTGGGGCTAGCCATGCCTTTCCTCCTTTGGTGGTTCATAGAAGGCATAATGAACCCATTAGAATGAGTAATTTTGGACTTGGTGGGTGTCGAAGTAGTGATTGATGTCTTTGTCAGAAGGACATTGTGATGATCGAGGATGGATGTAAAGTTGTTAAAGGGAAAAGGGATATGAGAGAATAGAGAAAGGTCTCTTTTGACATGGTCTTAAGGTCCTATTGTAATGGGGGTATGCACTAGTGACTCCTAAGTGTATAACATGTTTAAGGGTTTGGTTTTTTTATTGCCTCTAGGGAGGTGGATCACCCTATTGTATCTACCCCTAGTTGGGCCAAGATAGATGTCATGCCCAAAAATAAACAACCAAAAATGTAACAAATTTTTTTGAAGGGTGAAATGTAATAAAATATGTCATTGTCACGTACTTTGATCTACTTAGCCAAAGATCAACACGGATACGCCTATGCTGAAAATGGTTAGGAATATGCTTGCAATGATAGTAACAAAAAGTGGATCTGTCAAGGGGGAATCTATCTCAACTAAGCCCTCATCAAGAAAAAGTTGAAGGTCCTGTTATCAGAATGAACTTTAATTGAATTGACTATTATCTTGTTAAGAAGTTCCACTGCTAGATGTGTATGAATATAAACCCGACAAAAATACTAGATTAATCATTTAATTCATTCTTAGTTAGGTTGGAACATAATACTGCTAACTAAAAGTCTAATCCATTAATTACCAAAATTAGAATTTAATGGCTAAAGGATTATAATTGGCATCTAAATAACTAATGTCCTGCTCCAATAAACCCTCACCTAATGATTCACCATACCTATCACTTCCTAACCAATTGGTTAATTGATGGTCTAACATACTAATACTATGTTCTCTCCTCTAAAAAAATCTAACATAACAACAAGTAATTATTTCCTAAACATCTTGTACTCATCCCCTAATTAACTAATTGATTTATTTATTGAACCCATGACCTACTAAAACATTTAGTAAGTAATTAGACAATCATCTTAAGTGTCAATAAGTCTCCGAGGTTTAACATAGCTGGTCTAATATAGACAGGTCACCAAATTAATTAAACTTAAACATTACTTAATATTTTAACACATTAAAAGTTAAATAAAGGTATCATCTCCTAACCATATCCTAACATTATAAACTATCCCTATAATAATTTATCCTTAATAAGGAAAGTTAGTGCATAATCCACTCTATACACAACTCATCTAACCTATAACTTAATTACCCAGTTACTAATAATTACAAGGAAAGGAATAAACATATCAACCTTAAGTTCATAACAAATAAATGGTTGATAAACTATTTCTACCATGCTATTCCAATCAATAATAAAAAAGAATAATAACACAATTATAAATATCCTATCCTATAAACCTACGCACCCACTGCCCTAGCCTAAGCTCCTACTTAGAGCAAAACAATGGTTTAGCAAGAAATTCAGTTACTTAAAGACATGGGATAACAAATAATTAAAATTAGCAAGGGGGGGAAAATTCAAATTCTAAAAAGGCTAGTCTACCCCCTATGCTAACCTACATCACCCACTAGCCAATCATAAAGCCAAGGGGAGCGCACTTTTAAGAGGAAAAAAGGGAAGACAAGGTTTGAGGGCCCCACCAATCTCATGGATGGGATTTTCACACAAACCAAGGCTAGAGAAGTTAAGAAAATGTTTAAAGTCAATGCAACAAACAAGACAAGTGTGCTGCATTCCCCAAGAAGATGACCAAGTGGGTGGTGCGCCTAGCAAGGAAGAAGGACTCTTTTTATGACAAAAGAGAAGGTGTCAGATTTCCAAGTCAGAGTTAGGTGCATTTGCAAGGAGGTAACTTGAAGGATTAGAGAGTTTATTAAAGCCATGTCAGCCCAAGAGAAACAAGGAACTAAAGTAAAAGAACAATGCATTAAATCTCCTTTGTTGTTAAGGGTCACTTCTCAAGGCCCCTGTTTACCCACGTAGGGAGGTGTTTGACTAAGCATTAAACATAATGCTTTCCCATGCCCATCACCTATGCCTAGGAAGAGGGATTTGGTGGGGACCACTAGCAAGTGGGGAGAACTTTATAGCAATTCTTTATAGTAAAGTTTATTTAGACTCAATCAACAACATAGTATTGACCTAAGCATGGGTTAAAGTGTAGATTAGTCTAATAAATTCCATTAGATGTTGATGTTAAGAGGAAAAGGAGAATATTCTCTATGGTAAGGGAATATTTTCCTTCTCCATACAAAATCCAGAGAGCTAAATGCTCAAACAAAATTCTGGAATGTCATTTTTTTACAATATGGCTAATACTTCATCAGCTTGATCTCTTTATTTTATTTACTAGTCATAGGTGAGGTGTTTAGAATGCAATTAGTAGTTCAGTTTAAGAATTGCTCAGAGAAGGTAATGAGTAAAGTCTAGAATGTATATATGTCTCTTCATTGATATTTCATCTTATCAATTATTCCATGGATAATTCATTTGAAAGAGAATAAGAGGAGACCAAGTTTCTTCATCCAAGTATAGTTTTATTAAGTATGAGTTTGGTCTAAAATTAGATAGATTGCAATGAGCTTACAACTATGAATCCAAGTATTAAGAGTTTCATGGCTATCCATATTAATGCAATTTTACATACTATTGAATGATTTCATATCTTCTCTTGCCAACTTTGAATAACTTTTTTTTAAAAAGAAAATAACTCCACTATCTTAAGAAGCAAAAATCAATTAGACAAGATAGAAATACATTGCATTTTCATTATAGACATCCTATCAATTTCATTACATAATCTCTATGATGAAGAAGCATTTACATTACAATTATATATTACACTTTGATGGAATACTCAATGAGAGATCAACATAAAAGAGCTATTTCACTTCATCATATTACATATACTCTTTCATATACATCTACTATTTTACAATGAACTCAATAATGGAAATTCTTTACAATATACAAGAGAGAAAGATCTCCTTCAAGGTCAATAATACAACAACTTAGGAGAGTTGATACAAGCTCAACAAGAGAAACTTCTTCAAGCTTTTCCACTTGGGTGTTGACCTCAAAACCTGCAACAAAGGAGAGAACCATGGGTGCTCACCACCCAACCAAGGTCTCTTATGAGACCACCCCCAAGCTTGGAGAACCAAGGCTAAATGGGTATGCAACAAGATCAACAAGATGCTCACAAACAATTTACACAATGCACATACAACAAATTACTCCCTTCCAAGGTTACACAAATGAGTCTTACAAGCTCATTGAGAGGGTGGAGGTGGGCTTTTCCAAGGGGAGAATGCCATTACATACAAATTTTCTCACCATGAGTATTCAAATGCCTCTTCAAGGCTACATATCCATGCATATCCAAATGCCTCTTCATACACATACTTTGCTTAACATCCTCTTCAAAATACAAGAATGCAATGGCTTCCATGGTGCCCATACACCATGGACTTATCCCTCTTCTCCAAGAGAAGAGACTCTCACCTCATGGAGAGCCCAACTAACCCCTCCACCCATAGGCCACTTCTTCCCTTCCCAAAGGGTGAGTAATGCCTCACACCCATAAACAAGAACTCCCTCAATCAAGCAAAAAGAACAAGATCAAACCATGAAATCAAACCCAAAATCCCTCCCTTACAACACATTGCCACAACAAGAATCAAGATTCATATACATGAGAGGGAAAGATACAAGCTAATCTAATGCACAAGTAGAAAGACTTCCATGAGAAGAGTAACCAACCTCCACAAGTGTGATGGGAATGGAAATTTGAGAAGAGCTTATCCACTTTTCTTCCTCCTCCAAAACGCTAAAGTCTCTAAAATTAGAGAGTGGGTGAACACCCTCTAATTCTATCCAAGGCCTCTAAAAAGGGCTCCAAATTCTACCCACCCACCAATCATAATTGTAGATTTGACTCTAAGGTCTCCTTGATTTCCCTTGTCCCCCCATGATTAATGCTTGATTGGAAGGAAAGGTGAAGTTGGGTAAGGGTCAAGATCCATCCAATCTCGTAGGTAAGGGTAAATGGGTCCAAAAAAAGGGTTGCCAAAGTCTCTAGGGGGTTTAGGATATGCTCAAAACCTTCCTAACCCATACCCCTAACATTAAGATACATAAATTATGCCAAAAATGACCCCTAGAACTTCTTATTGGCCTCTAGAAGTGGCTGGAATAAAATAAATTTAAATGAGTACATTACAAGTGTCAAGTGACACTAACAATTGCACATTACATACAAATGCCAAGAAAGACAACACGAAGCTAACTACTAATGCACATGAAAATTCACTTTTACGACAAGTTCACATTACAACAAGGCTTTGTAATCCCACATTGGACTAAGCCTTGGTTTACTCAGTTCACATGTGTTTAACCTTGGTTCTCCGATAATTCCCATGGTTCTCATACCTACACACTTCACATCGAGCATCAGTAGTTCAAGATGATAACATTACATGAAATATACATATTCAATTTCCTATTTAGTATCATAACTCAATATGTATAGCTCAATTCAAATCACAATTTTCCATTCAATAATATTCGAACATCATAAGTACATAATCATCATGTGCAGTAATCAAATCTAATCATGAATAATTCACTTAATCCATGATGCATAATAAAAATCATGATGTACTCTGGATTCACATCCACACATACATAATATAATAATCACCATCAAAATATCGTATCTCGAGTCTCAATCCAAAATAGATCAACAAGTGTATCACTGTATAAAAATGCAAAAAAAGAAAGATGCTATGACGGGTCGGGGTGAGGCCTCACATCCTCCCCCCCTAGGCATGAACTTCCTCCTGGAGTTCATCAAAAAGGTATGGGTACTTTGATCTCATCTATGCTATATCCTCCCATGAAGTCGTGACCTCATCATAACAATCCCACAAGACCCTAACCTGGTCCAGCTCTCTGCCTCGTAGTGCCATGGTCCGTCGGCCCAAAATGTGAATGGGCTCCAAAGCTATCTGTCTGTCTGACTCCACCTGCAAGGCATCCCAGTCTATAATGTGAGACTCATCATAAATATATTTTCATAGCACAGATACATGAAACACATCGTGGATGCGTGACAGGCTGGGTGGCAACACTAAATGGTAGGCAACTGGTCCTATCCTCTCCAAAATCTCAAATGGTCCAACAAAGTGAGGTGCTAACTTAGAGCCCTTTCCAAAGTGGATTGGACTCTTATGCGGTCGCACTCTCAAGAAGACCCTATCACCAACCATATACTCGCGGTCTACCCTCTTTGCATTAGCATATTTCTTCTGTCAATCCTAGGCCTCTCTAAGGCGTTGTCTAATCAAGACCACCTGCTGCTCCATATCCTTGACCAACTGAGGTCCAATAGATATCCTATCCTCAATCCTATCCCAACTCAGTGGTGTCCTGCAAGGTCTACCATATAAGGCCTGATATGGTGGCATACCAATAGAGGAATGATGCCCATTGTTATAGGCAAACTCTACCAGATGTAGGTATTCCTCCCACTTGACTTGATGGTCCATCACATACATACGTAACATATCCTCTAACACCTGGTTAACCCTCTTTGTCTACCCATCTGTCTGAGGGTGATATGCCATACTAAAATTGAGCCTAGTGCCTAATGCTGCCTGCAGCTCTCTCCAAAAAGTTGATGTGAACAAGGAGTCTCTATCAGAGATGATCTTACAGGGAATGCCATGAAGTCTGATAATATCCCACAAAAACATCTGTGCTACATCTCATGCTGTGAATGTAGTACGCATGGGTGAAAAGTGGGCAACCTTGGTCAATGTGTCGACCATCACTAAGATGGCATCATGGCAGTGAGAAGACATAGGAAGACCTACAATGAAGTCCATGGATATAGTATCCCACTTCCACTTGGCAATCTCATGTGGCTGTAGGAGCCCACCTGGATGCTGTGCTCAGCCTTAACTCTCTGACACTCTAGGCATCTAGCCACTAAGCTAGCAATCTGCAATCTCATGCCCGGCCAATGATACAACTATCTCAGATCAGCATGCAGCTTCTTAAATCCTGGGTGAGCTACATAAGGTGCTCTATGTGCCTCAAGTACAATAAACTCTCGCAAGTCTCCCGAAGAGCGTACATAGATGTGTCCTCTATGACATAGGAGTCCGTCGGACTCTAAAGAATACTCTGCAAATCTCCCCTCAAGGGACCTCTGAGCACGAACAATCTGACAAACCTCTACATAGAATCCATCCTCTGGAAAGTGATACAAAATGTGCTCCCTCAAATCTGTACTAGAAACCATAGAGGAGAGCTCATGTCGCCTCCTACTCAAGGCATCTGCAACAACATTCTCTTTCCCCTTGATGTAATGAACATCAAAATCATACTCACACAAAAACTCCATCCATCTCCTTTGCCTAGCATTAAGATTGGGCTGTGAAAAGATGTACTGAAGGCTCTGGTGATTTGAATGGAGCTCAAATCGGTGACCTAGAAGAAAATGTCACCATCTCACCAAGGCATGAACTACTGCTACAAGCTCTAGATCATGAGTAGGATAATTGAGCTCATGGGTCTTTAGCTTCCTTGACTCAAAAGCTATAGGATGCCCATCCTGCATAAGAACCACTCCTAAACCATCTAAAGATGCATCAGTGCACACAAAAAAGTCTACTGAAGGATCTGGCACTGCTAAAATCGGAGCACTAGTGAGAGCTCTCTTGAGCTCTTGAAAAGCCCTCTCACACTTCTCTGTCCATTCATACCTTTTCCCCTTTCTCTGAAGGGAAGTAATGGGATGCACTATCCTAGAAAACCTTGCCACAAAGAACTTGTAATAGCCTGCTAAGCCCATAAAACTCCTAACCTCGGTGACGCTGGTGGGTGCTGGCCAATCCATAATGGCTCTAATCTTCGATGGGTCTACAGAGATCCCATCACCAGATATAACATGACCAAGATAATGTACCTCAGATCTAAAGAATGCACATTTTGACAAGCTGCCATATAACTGATTCTCTCTCAAACATTGCAAAACCTACCTCAGATGCTCCTCATGCTCCTCCTCATTACGAGAATATATCAGAATATCATCAAGGAATACTACCACAAACTTATCCAAGAATGTACGAAATACTCCATTCATGAGGCTCATGAACATGGCTGGAGCATTCGTGAGGCCAAATGGCACCACTGTGAACTCATAGTGACCATACCTCGTACGAAAAGTAGTCTTGTGGATATCACTCTCCACAATCCGCAACTGATGGTACCCTGACTTCAGATCTATCTTTGAGAATACTCGGGCACCCTGCAACTGATCAAATAAATCATCGATCCTGGGGAGTGGGTATCGATTCTTAATTGTTACTTTATTCAACTGTCGATAATCAATGCACAATCTAAGTGATCCATCCTTCTTCTTCACAAAAATCACTGGTGCACCCCAAGGTGATACACTAGGTTGAATATGCCCTTTCTCCAAGAGCTCTTCTAACTGAATCTTGAGCTCATTGAGCTCATGTTTGGTCATCCTATAAGATGCTCTAGATACAGGCTCGACTCCTGGTACAAGGTCTATATGAAAATCAACTACCCTAGGTAGAGGCATACTAGGTAACTTGGTAGGAAATACATCTGCAAACTCCTAAAGAATAGGATAGTCCTCGACTGAAGGCTCCCCCTCTGAATCCTCCTCTCTATCACTAATGGTGATGGCAAATAACTGACACCCTTTCCGCACACACCGCCTAAGCTTCATAGCGGAAATCATGTGAAGGGATATAGGTCTCTGTACTCCAAATATCACCATAGAAGTACCATGATCATCAACGCACTCAACCCTCTTCTGTCGAAAATCCATCTTGGCGCTGTGGGCATATAGCCAATCCATGCCAAGGACTACATCATAAGAACCTAGAGGGGTGATGCGGAGATCAGACATCATGACTAAGTCTCCCATCTGAATCTGACAACTATGAACTAAGGAACTAACAGACACCCTAGCTCCTGAGGCTAACTTGACCTCCCAACTGACATCCTATCTAACTACCACCAGCTTGCAATGCTCCACTACATATGGGGAAATAAAGGAGTATGTGGCTCCTGAATCAAATAAGATAGATACACTGATACTCTGAATCATACCTATAGCCTCTATGACCGTGGCCTGGTGCTCAGCCTAGCAGTTATCAACCACTGCAAACACTCTATGGGATCTACCCATATCACCGACTATAGGCTCTGAGGTAACTCCTCTCTGACCACTGGCTAACTATCCCTGTGGGCACTCTCTCGCAATATGACCCATACCAACACAAGTGAAACATGGTCCTCAGGTCTGCATCTGTACTCCCTGTGTCCTAGGCTGCTGTGACCCTCCAGTCCTACTGGAACCACTATATCCACCCCTAGAGGAACTGTTGAGTCCTAGCTGGCTATGCCTGAGGGGTCTGTGTCCTTTGATCCTGTCTAGGGCCCTGAGACTGCCACTGTTTGGGCTTAGAGCCTTGATAACCCTATGAATGTCTCTGTCTAGAACCCTGCTGAGATCCCTACTGCTGAGACTGTTGACCCTTAAAGGATCCTGCTGAATGGTCCTGTTTCCCCTTCCAAGTGTATTTCTACTATCCTGACTACTGGGATGAAGGGTTTCAGTGCTGAGACCGATCTTGAGACTCCCGTCTAGTGCAAAAATCCTTGGCTACAAGTGTCGTCTCAACTGCATCTCTGAATGTGGGAGGAAAAGCTAGACGTACTGTCTCCTAGAGAGACATATTAAGTCCCTTAATGAAATGATGGATACACAGTTTCTCGTCCTTCATATAATCTACATATGGAAGGAGCTCAAGAAACTGACTCTCATACTGGGCCACTGTGAGGCCTCTCTGCTGGAGATCATGGAACTCCTCTATCTGTCTTTGTCTGAAATGCTCGGAGAGATACCTCTCTCAAAATCGGGCTACAAAAGACTCCCAAGTGAGGGTGTCAATAGCCACTCCTCCAATGGACTCCTCCTGCTACCACCAAATGGAGGCCTTATCCTACTACTACAACATTTTTAGAATAAAAAACTCCCATGTCTGACCACCTTAACTCATTCAAAACTTTACAAAATTTAATTTTTATTTTTTTTTCCTTATAGTAGGCGAAGCATAGAATGTGACACATTTTTTGGATTTCAAAAATGTTATACCGTTTGAAAGTTATAGTCATTTTTCAATCAGTATATAAATCAGCACTTAAGAGGTAGGTTAATTAGAAAATAACTAATAATTATTTACCGTATTCAAAATTTGACAGCAATTATATCGATAGAAAGCTGATAATCTCCTTAAGATACCCTTTTCATTTTATCAAATTCGGGTGAAAAAAAGTCGTCAGCTACATTGTCAAAGTCTGGAACTTAGAGAAATAGGGGAAAAACATGTATTTGAGACATTCCAATAGTTGACCATGTAGGCTTGGTGCACAAAGCAATACCAAGCCTAATCGAGTACCCGATATTTTTGGGTACCCAATATTCACCCGGATTTTGAATTTTCATTTTGCCCTCACTTTCTCCCTCCCATTTCTCTATCCTTCATAAACTATATATTAGTTATATATTAGATATATATTAGATATATTAAATATTATATAATATCAATTATATATTAAATGTTATATAATATATATTTTACATTAAATATTATTTAATATATATTAATATTAAAAACTATATATTAGATTATATATTAAATATTATATAATATACATGCTACATTAAATATTATTTAATTATATATTAATATCAAAAACTATATATTAGACTATATATTATATATTAAGTATTATATAATATACATTTTACATTTTAAATATTATTTAATATGATTCTAAGCACGAGCATGAGTCCCTATAGGGGCATAGTTGTGCCTTTTACAGGTGTCGAAAACCCTAGCTACGTAGAAATGGAAGCTTTGAAGAATAGTTCACTAGAAGTGGATTATAGAAGCAGAGGGCAAGAGAATCACTCTGTTTCCACCGCCTGTGGCTGTGAAATGGTATATTTCCCTACTTTTTCAACCAGAATGCTAAATTACAAAGGTTCTCGAAATAGATTCTAGTCACCGGACAATTGTAAACATGGCTGTTGATAATTCGACAGCTCAACAGAGTCATTGGGAGGTTAAACAAGAACCAGATGGATCTTTGAACCGGTCAAAGATTATGGAGAGTGGGGAAGGGTTTGGTAAAATGAGCAATTGTACTAGAAATTATGCAGGTGCCGTAGAAGTGACCACATTAATAAATTTAAAGAAGAGATCAGCGGTGGATTAGTGGCAGTGTGACATTATGATGAAATCCTTGCCATTTCGATGGCACTACCCCGTTATTATGAAGAATGTCTTGCCGCTTCAATGCCAGCACCACCTCTATCTCAAACTTTTGCCATTGCTTCTCATCAGTACTCTGACATATGGCAGCCCGGATTGCGGGATTTTGCATAGCATAGTCCATCATAAATTCTCTATAAATCACCATGCATTATAGTATTATGTGGGTTTCTGAATGACTTACTCAAAGAATTTAATTTTTACCGTAATTTTGGATCCATGGATTGTCATTTTGCGCTCGGAGAGAAGCTACAGATTGCAAGAATTTGATAAATTTGGTTTATCTCATTTTCTTTCTCTGCTATTTTTGAGTAATATGATTTTGTTTTTGTCCGTCTTAAATGATTTTGCCTGAAGTTAATAAATTTTTTTAGATGATTTTGTCTGAAGTTTTAATGAAATTTCTTCCATGGATGCTAATGAAATCTCTTCCATGAATGTTGATAAGACATTTAAATTCAAAGTTAATAAATTCTATAGCTTGAATGTTCTTTGTTGTAGAAGGTTATTTTCATAGTTTGTGATTCATGACATTCCTTAATAGTTTCATTCTTAAGAGAATTCATAACTAGATTTTCCATAGCCAACTTTCTTCTTGATCATTGTAATATTTTCTCCTCAACTAAACATTTTGTAATAAGTTCATATACAATCACATTTTTCTCTTAGCCAATTCTATGGGCTTGCAAATGAACCTATAGATCCACAAAAGGGTTGAAATCTAGATCTGGTGGAAGAGTAGTATTAGCAATCTACGTCATTCACTAACATCTCATTTGGGTCATGGGGAATCCCTAGGGGTCTTAGTACGCCTTATCATGCATTAGGACCCCTAGGAAGTCCCCATGACCCCTTTTGACACATTCGAATGCTCAAGTGTGTCTTAAGGGGTCGTAGGACCCCTTAAGACAAACTTGAGCATTCCAATGTGTCAAAAGGGGTCACGGGGACTCCTTAGGGGTTCTAACACATTATCACGCGTGAGGACCCCTAGGGAGTCACCGTGACCCCTTTTGACACATTGGAATGCTCAAGTGTGCCTTAATGCAACCCCTTAAGGCACACTTGAGTATTCCAATGTGTCAAAAGGAGTCATAGGGACTCCCTAGGGGTCCTAGTATGCCTAATCATGCGTTAGGATGCCTAGCGAGTATCGGTGACCCCTTTTTACACATTGCAATGCTCAAGTGTGTCTTCAAGAGTCCTAAGACCCCTTAAGACACACTTGAGCATTGCAATGTGTCAAAAGGGGTCACGGGGACTCCCTAGGGGTCCTAGTATGCCTTATCACATGGTAGGCCTCCTAGGGAGTCCCCGTGACCACTTTTGAAACATTGGAATGCTCACATGTGTCTTAAGGGGTCATTGGAATGCTCAAGTGTGTCTTAAGGGGTCGTAGGACCCCTTAAGACACACTTGAGCATTCCAATGTGTCAAAAGGGGTCACGTGGACTCCATAGGGGTCCTAGTACACATTATCATGTGTTAGGACCCCTAGGGAGTCCTCGTGACACCTTTTGACACATTGAAATGCTCAAGTGTGTCTTAAGCAATCATAGGACCCCTTAAGACACACTTGAGCATTCCAATGTGTCAAAAAGACCCCTTAAGAACCACTCAAGCATTCCAATGTGTCAAAAGGGGTTACAGGGACTCCCTAGGGGTCCTAGTACGCGTTAGGATCCCTAGCGAGTCCCCGTGACCCCTTTTGACACATTGGAATGCTGAAGTGTGCCTTAAGGGGTCCTATGACCCCTTAAGGCACACTTGAGCATTCTAATGTGTCAAAAGGGGTTAGGGGGACTCCCTAAGGGCCCTAGTATGCCTTATCACATGTTAGGACCCCTAGCGAGTCCCAGTGACCCCTTTTCACACATTGCAATGCTCAAGTGTGTCTTCAAGAGTCCTAAGACACCTTAAGACACACTTGAGCATTGCAATGTGTCAAAAGGGATCACGGGGACTCCAAAGGGGTCCTAGTATGCCTATCACATGTTAGGACACCTAGGGAGTCATCGTGACCCCTTTTGAGACATTGGAATGCTCTAGTGTGTCTTAAGGGGTCGTAGGACCCCTTAAGACACACTAGAGCATTCCAATGTCTCAAAAGGGGTCACGATGACTCCCTAGGGGTCCTAGTAAGCCTTATCACATACTAGGACCCCTAGGGAGTTCCTGTGACCCCTTTTGACACATTGGAATGCTCAAGTGTGTCTTAAGGGGTCGTAGTGACCCCTTTTGACACATTGGAATGCTCAAGTGTGTCTTCAGGGGTCATAGGACCCCTTAAGGCACACTTGAGCATTCCAATGTGTCAAAAGGGGTCACAGGGACTCCCTAGCAGTCCTACTATGCCTTATCACATGTTAGGACCCCTACGGAGTCCCCATGACCCCTTTTGAAATATTGGAACCCTCAAGTTTGTCTCAATGGGTCCCCACACATTAGGACCCCTAGGGAGTCCCCGTGACCCCTTTTGAAATATTAGAACATTCAAGTTTGTCTTAAGGGATTGTAGGACCCCTTAAGACCAACTTGAGCATTCCAATATTTTAAAAGTGGAAATGGGGACTCCCTAGGTGTCCTAATACATGACAAGGTGTACTAGGACCCCTAGGGAGTCCTTGTGACCCTTTTTGACACATTGGAATGCTCGAGTGTGTCATATGGGGTCCTACGACCCCTTAAAAGACACTTGAGCATTCCAATGTGTCAAAAGGGGTCACTATGACCCCTTAATACACACTTCAACATTCCAATGTGTCAAAAGGGGTCACGAGCACTCCCTAGGGGTCCTAACATGTGGTAAAGCATACTAAGACCCCTAGAGAGTCCCCGTGACCCCTTTTGACAAATTGGAACACTCAAGTGTATCTTAAGGGGTCCCCTTTTGACACATCAGAATGCTAAAGTGTGTCTTAAGGGGTTGTACGACCCCTCAAGACACACTTTAGCATTCTGATGTGTCAAAAGGGGACATGACAACTCCCTAGGGGTCCTACTATGCCTTATCACATGTTAGGACCCCTAGGGAGTCCTCGTGACCCCTTTTGACACATTGGAATGCTCAGGTGTGCCTTAAGGGGTTGTAGGACCCCTTAAGACACACTTGAGTGTTCCAATGTCTCAAAAGGGGTCACGGGGACTCCCTAGGGTTCCTAGTATGCCTTTTCATGTGTTAGCACATCTATGGAGTCCCCGTGACCCCTTTTGACACATTGGAATGCTCAAGTGTGCCTTAAGTTGTCCTAAAACCCCTTAAGGCACACTTGAGCATTCCAATGTGTCAAAATGGGTCACGGGGACTCCCTAGGGGTCCTAATACACCTTATCACATGTTAGGACCCATAAGGAATCATCGTGACCCATTTTGACACATTGGATTGCTCAAGTGTGTCTTAAGGGGTCCCCTTTTGACACAATTGAATGCTCAAGTGTGTCTCAAGGGGTCGTAGCACCCCTTAATACACACTTGAGCATTCTAATGTGTCAAAAGGACCCCTTAAGACACACTTGAGCATTCGAATATGTCAAAAGTAGTCACAAGGACTCCCTAGGGGTCCTAGTATGTGTTAGGACCCCTAGGCAATCCCCCTGACCCCTTTTCACACATTGGAATGCTCAAGTATGCCTTAAGGGGTCCTATGACAAAAGGACCCCTTAATGCACACTTGATCATTCCAATGTGTCAAAAGGGGTCACGGAGACTACCTAAGGGTTCTAGTATGCCTTATCACATGTTAGGACCCCTAGCGAGTCCCTATGACACCTTTTGACACATTGCAACACTCAAGTGTGTCTTCAAGGGTCCTAAGACCCCTTAAGACACACTTGACCATTGCAATGTGTCAAACGGGGTCACGGGGACTCCGTAGGGGTCCTAGTATGCCTTATCATGCGTTAGGACACCTAGGGAGTCCTTGTGACCCCTTTTGACACATTGGAACACTCAAGTGTGCCTTAAGGGGTTGTAGGACCCCTTAAGGTACACTTGAGTGTTCCAATGTGTCAAAAGGGGTCGTGAGAGTCCCTGTGACCCCTTTTGACACATTGGAATGCTCAAGTGTGCCTTAAGGGGTCCTATGATCCCTGAAGGCACACTTTAGCATTCCAATGTGTCAAAAAAGGTCACCGGGACCCCCTAGGGGTCCTAGTATGCCTTATCACAAGTTAGGACCCCTAAGAAGCCCCCGTGACCCATTTTGACACATTGGAATGCTCAAGTGTGCCTTAAGGGTTCTTGGGACCCCTTCAGGCACACTTGAGCATTCCAATGTGTCAAAAGGGGTCATGGGGGCTCCCTAGGGGCCCTAACATGTGATAAGGCATACTAGGACCCCCAGGGAGTCCACGTGACCCCTTTTGACACATTAGAATGCTCAAGTGTGCCTTGAGAGGTCATAGGACCCCTCAAGGCACACTTGAAAATTCCAATGTGCCAAAAGGGGTCACGGGGAGTACCCCTCAAGGCACACTTGAGCATTCCAATGTGTCAAAAGGGGTCATGGGGACCCCCTAGGGATCCTAGTATGCCTTATCATGCGTTAGGACTCCTAGGGAGCCCCTCTGACCCCTTTTGACACACTGGAATGCTCAAGTTTGTCTTAAGGGGTCCTAAGATGCCTTAAGACAAACTTGAGCATTCCAATGTGTCAAAAGGGGTCATGGGGGCTACCTAGGGGTCCTAGTACATCTTATCATGTGTTTCGACCCCTAAGGAGCCCCTGTGACCCCTTTTGACACATTGGAATGCTCAAGTTTGTCTTAAGGGGACCTAAGACCCCTTAAGACAAACTTGAGCATTCCAATGTGTCAAAAGGGGTCACGGGGGCTCCCTAGGGTTCCTATTACACCTTATCACACGTTAGGACCCCTAGGGAGTCCCCGTGACCCCTTTTGACCCTTTAAGACACACTTGAGCATTGCAATGTGTCAAAAGGGGTCACCCCTTAAGACACACTTGAGCATTTCAAAGTGTCAAAAGGGGTCACAGGGCCTCCATAGGGATTCTAGTATGCCTTATCACACGTTAGGACCCCTACGGAGTCCCCGTGACCCATTTTGACACATTGGAATGCCCAAGTGTGTCTTAAAGGGTCATTGGAATGCTCAAGTGTATCTTAATCTGTCGTTGGACCCCTTAAGACACACTTGAGCATTCCAATGTGTCAAAAGGGGTCACGAGGACTCCATAGGGGTCCTAGTACGCATTATCACATGTTAGGACCCCTAGGGAGTCCCTATGACCCCTTTTGACACATTGGAATCCTCAAGTCTATCTTAACAGGTCGTAGGACCCCTTAAGACACACTTTAGCATTCCAATGTGTCAAAAGGGGTCACAGGGACTCCCTAGGTGTCCTAGTAGGTGTTAGGAGCCCTAGGGAGTCCCCGTGACCCCTTTTGACACATTGGAATTCTGAAGCATGCCTGAAGGGATGGTACGACCCCTTAAAGCCCACTTGAGCATTCCAACATGTCAAAAGAGGTCAAGGGGAGTCCCTAGGGGTCCTAGTATGCCTTATCATGTGTTACAACCCCTAGCAAGTCCCAGTGACCCCTTTTCATAAATTGCAATGCTTAAGTGTGTCTTCAGGGGTCCTACGACACCTTAAGACACACTTGAGCATTGCAATGTGTCAAAAGGGGTCACGGGGACTCCGTAGGGGTCCTAGTATGCCTTATCACATGTTAGGACACCTAGGGAGTCCCTGTGAACCCTTTTAACAAATTGGAATGCCCAAGTGTGTCTTAAGGTGTCATAGGACCCCTTAAGACACACTAGAGCATTCTAGTTTGTCAAAAGGGGTCACGATGACTCCCTAGGGGTCCTAGTATGTGTTATCATGCATTAAGACCCCTTGGGAGTGCTCGTGACCCCTTTTGACACATTGGAATGCTCAAGTGTGTCTTAAGGGGTCATAGCAACACCTTTTGAGACATTAGAATGTTCAAGTGTGTCTTAAGGGGTCGTAGGACTCCTTAAGACACACTTGAGAATTCCAATGTTTCAAAAAGGGTCATAAGGACTCCCTAGGTGTCCTAATACCCCTTATCACATGTTAGGACCCCTAGCGAGTCCCAGTGACCCCTTTTGACACATTTCAATGCTCAAGTGTGTCTTCACAGGTCCTAAGAACCCTTAAGACACACCTGAGCATTGCAATGTGTCAAAAGGGGTCATGGGGAATCCTTAGGGGTCCTATTACACCTTATCATATGTTAGGACACCTAGGGAGTCCCCGTGACCCCTTTTGACACATTGGAATGCTCAAGTGTTGCTTAAGGGGTCATAGGAGCCCTTAAGGCACACATGAGCATTCCAATGTGTCAAAACGGGTCATGGGAGGGGTCCTAGTATGCCTTATCACATGTTAGGACCTGTAGGGAGCCCCTGTGACCCCTTTTGACACATTGGAATGCTCAAGTCTACCTTAAGGGGTCCTACGACCTCTTAAGGCACACTTGAGCATTCTAATGTGTCAAAAGGGATCACTGGGGCTCTCTACAGGTCCTACTACACCTTATCACAGGTTAGGACCCCTAGGGAGCCCCCGTGACCCCTTTTGACACATTGGAATGCTCAAGTTTATCTTAAGGGGTCTTAGGACCCCTTAAGAAAAACTTGAGCATTCCAATGTGTCAATAGAGGTCATGAGGGCTCCCTAGGGTTCCTAGTATGCCTTATCATGTGTTAGGACCCCTAGGGATTCCCTGTGACCCCTTTTAACACATTGGAATGCTCAAGTGTGCTTTAAGGGGTCCTACAACCCCTCAAGGAAACCTTGAGCATTCTAATGTGTCAAAAGGGGTCACGGGGACTCCCTAGGGGTCCTAGTACACCTTATCATGTGTTAGGACCCCTAGGGAGCCCCCGTGACCCCTTTTGACACATTGGAATGCTCAAGTTTCTCTTAAGGGGTCCTAAGACCTTTTATTGCAAACTTGAGCATTTCAATTTGTCAAAAAGGGTCACAGGGGCTCCTTAGGGGTCCTAGTATGCCTTATCACATGTTAGGACCCCTAAGGAGCCGCCGTGACCCCTTTTGACACATTGAAATGCTCAAATTTGTTTTAATAGGTCCTAAGACACCTTAAAACAAACTTGAGCATTCCAATGTGTCAAAAGGGGTCATGGGGGATCCCTAGGGGTCCTAGTACATCTTGTCATGTGTGAGGACCCCTAGGGAGTCCTTGTGATCCCTTTTGACCCCTTAAGACATAATTGAGCATTGCAATGTGTTAAAAGGGGTCACCCCTTAACACACACTTAAGCATTGCAATGTGTCAAAAGGGGTCACGGTGACTTCCTATGGGTCCTAGTATGCCTTATCACATGTTAGGACCCCTAGGGAGTCCCCGTGACCCCTTTTGACACATTGGAATGCTCAAGTGTGTCTTAAGGGGTGATTGGAATGCTCAAGTGTGTCCTAAGCAGTCGTGGGACCCGTTAAGACACACTTGAGCATTCCAATGTGTCAAAAGGCATCATGAGGATTCCTAGTACACATTATCACACGTTATGACCCCTAGTAATCCCCGTGACCACTTTTGGCACATTGGAATGCTCAAGTGTGTCTTAAGGGGTCGTAGGACCCCTTAAGACACACTTGAGCATTCCAATGTGTCAAAAGGACCTCTTAAGACACACTTGAGCATTCCAATGTGTCAAAAGGGGTCACATGGACTCCCCAGGGGTCCTAGTAAGCGTTAGGACCCCTAGGGAGTTCCCGTGACCCCTTTTGACACATCAAAATGCTGAAGTGTGCCTTAAGGTGTCCTATGACCCCTTAAGGCACACTTGAGCATTCCAATGTGTCAAAATGCGTTAGGGGGACTCCCTAGGGGTCCTAGTATGCCTTATCACACATTAGGACCTCTAGCAAGTCCTAGTGACCCCTTTTCACACATTGCAACACTCAAGTGTATCCTCAAGAGTCCTAAGACACACTTGAGCATTGCAATGTGTCAAAATGGGTCACAAGGACTCCTTATGGGTCCTAGTACACCTTATTATGTGTTAGGACACCTAGGGAGTCCCCATGACCCCTTTTGACATATTGTAATGCTCAAGTGTACATTAAGGGGTCCTATGATGCCTTAAGCCACACTTGATTTTTCAAATATGTCAAAAGGGGTCATGTGGACTCCATAGGGGTCCTAGTACACCTTATCACGCATTAGGACCCCTAGCGAGCCCCCGTGACCCATTTAAACACACTGGAATTCTCAAGTATGTCTTAAGGGGTTTTAGGACCCCTTAAGGCACACTTGAGCATTCTAATGTGTCAAAAGGGGTCACGGTGTCTCCCTAGGTGTCCTAGTACACCTTATCACATGTTAGAAACCCTAGAGAGCCCCTGTGACCCCTTTTGACACATTCGAATGCTCAAGTTTTTCTTAAGGGGTCTTAGGACCCCTTAAGACAAATGTGAGCATTCCAATGTGTCAAAAGGGCTAATGGGGGCTCCCTAGGTGTCCTAGTACACCTTATCACGTGTTAGGACCCCTATGGATTCCCCGTGACACCTTTTGACACATTGGAACACTCAAGCTTGCTTTAAGGGGTCCTACAACCCCTCAAGGCACACTTGAGTGTTTTAATGTGTAAAAAGGGGTCATGGAGAGTCCCTAGGGGTCCTAGTATGCCTTATCATGCATTATGACACCTAGGGAGCCCCTGTGACCCCTTTTAACACATTGGAATGCACAAGTTTCTCTTAAGGGGTCCTAAGAGCCCTTAAGACAAACTTGAGCTTTCCAATGTGTCAAAAGGGATCATGGTGGCTCCCTCAGGGTCCTAGTATGCCTTATCACGTGTTAGGACCCCTAAGGAGTGCCCATGAGCCCTTTTGACACATTGGAACACTCAAATTTTTCATAAGGGGTCCTAAGACCCCTTAGGAAAAACTTCAGCATTCCAATGTATCAAAAGGGGTCACAAGAGCTCCCTAGGGGTCCTTTTACGCCTTATCATGGGTTAGGACCCTTAGGGAGTCGCCATGATTCCTTTTGACCCCTTAAGACACACTTGAGCATTGCAATGTGTCAAAAGGGGTCACCCCTTAAGACACACTTGAGTGTTGCAATGTGTCGAAAGGGGTCACGGGGACTCCCTAGGGGTCCTAGTATGCCTTATCACACGTTACCACCCCTAGGGAGTCCCCATGACCCCTTTTGACACATTGAAATATTCAAGTGTGTCTTAAGGGGTCATTAGAATGCTCAATTGTGTATTAAGGTGTCGTAGGACCCCTTAAGACACACTTGAGTGTTCCAATGTGTCAAAAGGGTTCACAAGGAGTCCATAGGGGTCCTAATACGCATTATCACATGTTAGGAACCCTAGGGAGTCCTCGTGAGCCCTTTCTACATATTGGAACACTCAAGTGTGTCTTAAGGGGTCATAGGACCCTTGAAGACACTTGAGCATTCCAATGTGTCAAAAGCACCCCTTAAGACACACTTGAGCATTCCAATGTGTCAAAAGGAGTCATGAGGACTCCCTAGGGGTCCTACTATATGTTAGGACCCCTAGGGAGTCCCTGTGACCACTTTTGACACATTAGAATGCTCAAGTGTGCCTTAAGGGGTCCTATGACCGCTTAAGGCACAATTGAGCATTCCAATGTGTCAAAAGGGGTCAGGGGTACTCCCTAGGGGTCCTAGTATGACTTATCTCACGTTAGGAGCCCTAGAAAATACAAGTGACCCCTTTTCACACATTGCAACACACAAGTGTGTCTTTAGGGGTCCTGCGACACCTTAAGACACACTTGAGCATTGAAATGTGTCAAAAGAGGTCATGGGGACTCTCGAGGGGTCCTAGTATGCCTTATCACATGTTAGGACACCTAGGGAGTCCCTGTGACCCATTTTGACACATTGGAATGCTCAAGTGTGTCTTAAGGTGTTGTAGGACCCCTTAAGACACACTAGAGCATTCCAATGTGTCAAAAGGGGTCGGGATGACTCCCTAGAGGTCCTAGTATACCTTATCATGTGTTAGGACTGCTAATGAGTCCCGGTGACCCCTTGTGACACATTGCAATGCTCAAGTGTGTTTTAAGGGCTCATAGTGACCCCTTTTGACACATTGGAATGCTCAAGCATGTCTTAAGGTGTTGTAGGACCCCTTAAGACACACTTGAGTATTCCAATGTGTCAAAAGGGGTCACGGGGACTCCCTAGGGGTCCTTGTACACCTTATCAAGCATTAGGACCCCTAGTGAGTCCCATTGACTCCTTTTGACATTGCAATGCTCAAGTGTGTCTTCAGGGGTCCTAAGACCCCTTAAAACACACTTGAGCATTGTAATGTGTCAAAAGGGGTCACGGGGAATCCTTAGGGGTTCTAGTACACCATATCATGTGTTAGGACACCTAGGGAGTCCCCGTGACCCCTTTTGGCACATTGGAATGCTCAAGTGTGCCTTAAGGGGTCGTAGGACCCCTTAAGGAACACTTGAGTGTTACAGTGTGTCAAAAGGGCTCACGGGAGTCCCCATGACCTCTTTTGACACATTCAAATGCTCAAGTGTGCCTTGAATCTCATGACCCATTTTGACACACTAGAATGCTCAAGTGTGCCTTAAGGGGTCCTACAACCCCTTAAGGCACACTTGAGCATTCCAATGTGTCAAAAGGGGTCACGGGGACCCCCTAGGGGTCCTAGTATGCCTTATAATGTGTTAGGACCCCTAGCGAGCCCCTGTGACCCCTTTCGACACATTGGAATGGTCAAGTGTGCCTTAATGGATCCTACGACCCCTTAAGGCACACTTGAGCATTTCAATGTGTCAAAAGGGGTCACGGGGGCTCCCTAGGGGTCCTACTACGCCTTATCACGCGTTAGGACCCCTAGGGGGACCCTGTGACCCATTTTGACACATTGGAATGCTCAAGTTTGTCTTAAGATGTCCTAAGAGCCCTTAAGACAAACTTGAGCATTCCAATGTGTCAAAACGGGTCATGGGGGCTCCCTAGGGGTCCTAGTATGCCTTATCACATGCTAGAACCCCTAGGAAGTCCCTGTGACCCCTTTTGACACATTGGAACACTCAAGTGTGCTTTAAGGGGTCCTACGACCCCTCAAGGCACACTTGAGCAATCCAATGTGTCAAAAGGGGTCACAGGGACTCCCTAGGGGTCCTAGTATGCCTTATCATGTGTTAGGACCCCTAGGGAGCCCCTGTGACCCCTTTTGACACATCAGAATGCTCAAGTTTGTCTTAAGGGGTCCTACAACAAAAGGACCCCTTAAGGTACACTTCAGTGTTCCAATGTGACAAAAGGTGTCAAGGGGACTTCCTAGTTGTCCTAGTATGCATTATCATGGGTTAGGACCCCTAGGGAGCCCCTATGACCCCTTTTGACACATTGGAATGCTCAACTTTGTCTTAAGGGGTCCTACAACAAAAGGACCCCTTAGGACACACTTGAGCATTTCAATATGTCAAAAGGGGTCACGGGGACTCCCTAGGGGTCCTAGTATGCGTTAGGACCCCTAGGGAGTCACCATGACCCCTTTTGACACATTGGAAAGCTCAGGCATGTCTTAAGGGGTCCTATGACAAAAGGACCCTTTAAGGCACACCTGAGCATTCCAATGTGTCAAAAGGGGTTAGGGGGACTCCCTAGGGGTCCTAGTATGCCTTATCCTGCGTTAAGACCTATAGTGAGTCCCAGTGACCCCTTTTGACACATTCAATGCTCAAGTGTGTCTTCAGGGGTCCTAAGACCGTTTAAGATACACTTGAGCATTGCAATGTGTCAAAAGGGGTCACTGGGACTCACTACAGGTCTTAACGCAGGATAAGGCATACTAGGACCCCTAGGGAGTCCCCCTAACCCCTTTTGACACATTGGAATGCTCAGGTGTGCCTTAAAGGGTCCTTTTGTCCTAGTATGCCTTATCACACGTTAGGACCCCTAGAGAGTCCCCGTGACCCCTTTTGACACATTGGAATGATCAAGAGTGTCTTAAGGGTTCATTGGAATGCTCAAGTGTGTCTTAAGGGGTTGTAGGACCCCTTAAGACACACTTGAGCCTTCCAATGTGTCAAAAGGGGTCACAAGGACTCCATAGGGGTCCTAGTATGCATTATCATGTTTTAGGACCCCTAGGGAGTCCTTGTGACCCATTTTGACACATTGGAACACTCAAGTGTGTCTTAAGGGGTCGTAGGATCCCTTAAGATACACTTGAGCATTCCAATGTGTCAAAAGGACCCCTTGTGACATAGTTGAGTGTTCCAATGTGTCAAAAATGTTCATGGGGACTCCCTAGGGGTCCTAGTACATGTGAGGACCCCTAGGGAGTCCCTGTGATCCCTTTTGACACATTGGAACTCTCAAATGTGTCTTAAGGGGTCCTAGGACCCCTTAAGGCACACTTGAGTATTCCAATGTGTCAAATGGGGTCAGGGAGACTCCCTAGGCATCCTAGTATGCCTTATCACATGTTAGGACCCCTAGCGAGTCCTCATGACCCTTTTTCACACATTGCAATGCTCAAGTGTGTCTTCATGGGTCCTAAGAGACCTTAAGATATACTTAAGCATTGTAATGTGTCAAAAGGGGTCAAGGGGACTCCCTAGGGGTCCTAGTATGCCTTATCATGAATTAGGACACCTAGGGAGTCCCCGTGACCCCTTTTGACACATTGGAATGCTCAAGTGTATCTTAAGGGGTTGTAGGACACCTTAAGACAAACTTGAGCATTCTAATATTTCAAAAGGGGTCATGGGGACTCACTAGGGGTCCTAACATATGATAAGGCATACTAGGACCCCTAGGGAGTCCCCGTGACCTCTTTTGACACATTGGAATGATCAAGGGTTTCTTAAGGGGTCATAGGACCCCTTAGGACACCCTTGAGCATTCCAATGTGTCAAAGGGAGTCACAGGGACTCCCTTGGGGTCCTAACACATGGTAAAGCATACTAGGACCCCTAAGGAGTCATCATGACCCCTTTGGACACATTGGAATGCTTAAGTTTTTTTTAAGGGGTCCCCTTTTGACACATTGGAATGCTCAAGTGTGTCTTAAGGGGTTGTAGGACCCCTTAAGACACACTCAAGTGTTCCAATGTGTCAAAAGTGGTCATGACAACTCCCTAGGGGTCCTAGTATAGCTTATCATGTGTTAGGACCCCTATGGAGTCCACATCACCCCTTTTGACACATTGGAACACTCAAGTGTGCCCTAAGAAGTTGTCAGACCCCTTAAGGTACACTTGGAATGCTCAAGTGTGCTTTAAGTGGTTGTAGGAAACCTTAAGGCACACTTGAGCATTCTAATGTGTCAAAAGGGGTCACGGGGACTCCCTAGGGTTCCTAGTACACCTTATCTCATGTTAGGACCCCTAGAGATTCCCCGTGACCACTTTTGACACATTGTAATGCTCAAGTGTTCCTTAAGGGGTCGTAGGACCCCTTAAGCCACACTTGAGCATTCCAATGTGTTAAAAGGGGTCACGGGGACTCCCTAGGTGTCCTAGTATGCCTTATCACATGTTAGGACCCCTAGGGAGTCATTGTGACCCCTTTTGACACATTGGAATGCTCAAGTGTGTCTTAAGGTGTCCCCTTTTAACACAATTGAATGCTTAAGTGTGTCTTAAGGGGTTGTAGGACCCCTTAAGACACACTTGAGCATTCTAGTGTTTCAAAAGGACCCCTTAAGACACACTTGAGCATTCCAATGTGTCAAAAGGGGTCACGGGGACACCCTAGGGGTCCTAGTATGCGTTATGACCCCTAGGGAGTCCCCCTAACCCATTTTGACAAATTGGAATGCTCAAGTGTGTCTTAAGGGGTCCTTTTGACACACTGGAATTCTCAAGTGTCTCCTAAGACCCCTTAAGACACACTTGAGCATTGCAATTTGTCAAAAGGGGTCACGGGGACTCCCTAGGGGTCCTAGTATGCCTTATCATGCGTTAGGACACCTAGGGAGTCCTCGTGACCCCTTTTGACACATTGGAATGCTCAAGTGTGCCTTAAGGGGTCCTAAGACCCCTTAAGACAAACTTGAGAATTCCAATGTGTCAAAAGGGGTCACGAGGGCTCCCTAGGGGTCCTAGTATGCCTTATCATGCGTTAGGACCCCTAGGGAGTCCCTGTGAGCCCTTTTGACAAATTGGTATGCTCAAGTGTGCTTTAAGGGGTCATAGGACCCATCAAGGCACACTTGAGCATTCCAATGTGTCAAAAGGTGTCATGGGGACTCCCTAGGGGTCCTAGCATGCCTTAACATGCATTAGGACCCCTAGGGAGTCATTGTGACCCCTTTTGACACATTGGAATGCTCAAGTGTGTCTTAAGGGGTCCCCTTTTGACACAATTGAATGCTCAAGTGTATCTTAGTGGGTTGTAGGACCCCTTAAGACACACTTGAGGATTTGAATGTGTCAAAAGGACCCCTTAAGACACACTTGAGCATTCCAATGTGTCAAAAGGGGTCACAGGGACTCCCTAGGGGTCCTAGTACGCGTTAGGACCCCTAGGGAGTCCCCCTGACCCCTTTTAACACATTGGAATGTTCAAGTGTGCCTTAAGGGGTCCTACGACACCTTAAGGCACACTTGAACATTCCAATATGTTAAAAGGGGTCATGGGGACTCCCTTGGGGTCCTAGTTTGCCTTATCACGCTTTAGGACCCCTAGTGAGTCCCAATGACCCCTTTTGACACATTACAACACTCAAGTGTGTCTTCAGGGGTCCTAGGACCCCTTAAGACATACTTGAGCATTACAATGTGTCAAAAGGGGTCATGGGGGCTCCCTAGGAGTCCTAGTACAGCTTATCATGTGTTAGGACCCCTAGGGAGTCCCCGTGACCCCTTTTGAGACATTAGAATGCTAAAGTCTACCTTAAGGGGTCGTAGGACCCCTTAAGGCACACTTGAGTGTTATGATGTGTCAAAAGGGGTCATGGGGACTCCCTAGGGGTTCTAGTATACCTTATCACATGTTAGGGCCCCTAGGGAGTCCCCATGACCCCTTATCACACATTAGGTCCCCTAGGGAGTCTCTCTCTGCCTCCTGTGAACTATTCTTCAAAGCCTCCATTTCTACGTAGCTAGGGTTTACGACGCCTATAAAAGGAACATTTAATACAAATATTTAACCAACCACATTACTACATATATAATATATATTATATATATCATATGGCTATTTTATATATATATATATATATATATATATATATATATATATATATATATATATATATATATATATATATATATATATATATATATATATATATATATATATGTAAAAGTTCAATTGTTTTCATTTGCTCCCGCTATTTTTTCATCAGTCAGGGAATATCAGGTACCTGATATTTTCGAGTACCCAATTTTTGCCAAGCAATATTTGACCAAAATATTTCTTGTTCCCACAAAGCAGACAATCACAGGATTTTATACTTTTTTCACGCATTCCAAAGCAAAAAATGTGATTTGGGGCCCATTGTTTGATTTTTGTCAACTTGTGGTCTCACCAGTCATCGAAAGGCTAAACGCAAGAGGAAGCTGACAGATTTCAAAATTCAAGCATATAGGGAAAAAGATAAGGAAAATCATCGAAGAAGGAGAGAAGGTATGTTAAATATTAATCAAGGTGACCCCGTAAATGTATTTTTAAGTGAAGAGGACATTCAATTTGAAATTGCACAGATGGAGATTGAAAATGTAGACTTTGGGAACAAAAATGTTGCACAAGAACCACATGAATGTTATACATCTCCAAATTATATGCGTAATGAAGTCCCTTGTAATAAAGATAATCAATCTTAAAATTAGGGGCTTTCAAGAACACCTAAATGATTAATCAAAATTGAGGAGAACATTATGAATAATTGGGAAGGAAAGAGGTCACATAGAACCATTAGGTTGTGGGCTTCAAGACTTTATGATCAATTTTTTTGAAACAAGACATTGGTTGAGAAATGTCAAATTTTTGTGCAGTTGTTAAAGATGCAAAAGATGAGACCTGTGCTTGTGAAATTGAAGATTCATGTGAACAAGAAAATGGAGAGAAATGCCATTGTTGTAAAGAATATTTTCAATTCTCTCAATAGCATTGGGAAGACTAGTAGAGAAAAAGACAAGAGAGTTTCTCGGAGGGTTATTACAACCTCCTTAGTAAGTCATTAGTTGAGAAAGACTCGTTTGATGAGACAAACTTGTGTTGACTTTAATATAGACCGTAAAACTTTGGGTAGAGCACTTACAAGAAGAGAAAGACTTGATGATCCACTTCAAATTGATACATGGGCTTATGGTGGGAGACTTCCATGTTTCAATAAGAAGCTAACAGATGTTGTCAAGGATGAAATTCAACAATTTTGGGATGCTAACTCAAGAGTGTCACCAAATGTGAAGGATGTCTTGAAGTTGAGATTTGGCAATTGAGACCGCACTCCACATCCTAAACATTATGTGGAGGTAAGTCAAACAATGTTGTATAAAAAATTTTGTGAGACACATCCAACATTGAAAATATCACAAAGGTCTTTTGAATCCATGAAGTGATTTTATTGTGTACCCCTTAAGATTTGAAATACATGTTGCAAATATCATGTTGAGTTTTCAATGCATCATGAATTATTATGGTCCATTCATTCTACTTTGCATACTAATGAAAATTTAGAGGATTGCGGTGCAAGTGGTCTTCCCAAATCATCAAGAGACTTGCTAGATCAATTTTTATGTCATAAAGATGATGGTTGTTTATTTTATAAAAAAGATTTCTTAAATGCCAAGTGCTCAGAATGTGGTGGCTTGTCCAAGTTTAGAACATGTTTTCATGAGGGTTTGCAACACAATTTTGGAAAGACTCTCATCCAAAAAAAGGTATATGAAATAGTGAAATATACATTGAAGAGTGGAGGTTAAGGCTCTAGATGTGAGTTAGTTGCAAATGAATACAATGTTGCTGATTTTATCTCAGATTTGAAGACAAATTTTTTTTACAAGTATGCAAGGCATAGTCACAGGTCTCAATGGTTGGATCAACAATTCAAGACATATAAGGACACTTTCCCCATTGGAACTATTATATCCATGCTAGACTTTGCAGAGAACTATACATTGCAGCCCCAAAATGAGACTCAAGCTCAATATTACAATTCGATTCAGGTTGCTATTTTTGTACACATCACATATAGACATTCCCCTGATAGCACAAAAGATGAGTGAAAGATAATCAGAGAGTACCATTTTTATATGAGTGATGACAGGTCTCACTCTCATGAGTTTGTTCAACATTGTTTCCAGAACTATTTTGACTTCTTGTAGGAAAATGGTATTGCTATGGATAGGCATCTCATTTGGTCGGATAATTGTACCGGTCAATTTAAGAATGCCAGAATGTTTTATTGGTTGTGTAGAATGCATGTGGAGAGAGGTGTACCTCATATTTGGAGTTTTTTTGAGTCAGGGCATGGGAAAGGGGAGCATGACGGAGCAGGTGCATGTGTGAAGAGAGCTCTAGTTAAGGAACAATTGAGGATTTCAGGTGCTGTACTTCTTGATGCTTGTTCTATTGTTGATTGGTGTACTTTAGCATTGTCACAAGGGGGACTCTTGATTCTATAGTGCATAGAATCTTTTGGTTGGTTGAGGAGGGAACTATAGGAGATAGATTGGATTGTCAAATAGTGAAAGACTCTTCAAAAATGCATTCATTTCGAAGCTCCAATAGTAGTACATGCACCATTTGGACATGAGAGTTGGCTTGTTTTTGATCCATGTTTTTTTAGTATGATTGGGATCATTGTGAGTCAAGTGAGTGGGTGGATACATGGGTTCCATAGTATCTGACTCCTCTATCTTTGACACTCTCTATAAGAAATGATGACATGGACACTTCAATTGACTATGACCATCTTTCAGATCTTTTGAAGCCAGGAGATGTTTTTGCATTGGTTGCACCATAGGGGAATGGTGAGAGGTCAGATTATTGGTTAGCACATTGTGTACAAGGTAAATAGAAGCTTGTACAACCGATGACAGATGGTCATGGGTTCATATATCCTACTGGTTCAGTTTTTGTTGTAGGAACATGATTGCAAACATACATGATTAGAAAGAATGGAGTTCCCACATTTGAAGACTATGAGAAGCACAAAACTATTCTTATGTATTCACACCTTGTTATAGCAACAAATGTCAAGTTGTCAAAGCATCAAGGAAGACCAAAGACAAAAGAACTTTGGACTATTACTACTGCTGACCAGGAAGCACTATTGGAGACCCTGAAGCAAAGAGATGACCCTTCAGGAACACTTGACTAGGTAATAAGTTAACTTAGTGCATTATTTTCTAAGTTTGTTAAGCTTAATTTCAATACATTAATTTGACTTTTCTTAGATTGTATTTTGAGTCAATAAACTTGGTTTTGTATGTGGAATGTAACTTGTGTAGGAGCACCTATGAAGATGCCTACGGTCACCATGGATCCAATCAGAGATAGAAGGACAAAAGGATCCTTAATGGTTAATTGAGATCTTTTGAAGCCTATAATGGAAATTTGTAACAATCAATTTGATTTAAAAGTTAAATGTCCTAAAACTCTTCATAAGGACTTATGACCAAAATCATGTATGGGTGGCCAATAGTGCCAAGAAGAGATCTTACATGTCATATACTTATGTCATTTGCATGGTTTGAATTCTTACATGTTTGATTATTGTTTGTAATGCTTTAAGGATATTATTTTTTTATCATTTCAAAAAATCTATAAAAGTTAAACCTCAAACATAATAAGCTCCACAGTTCAAATTTAACAAGCTTAGTCTTCATTAATTTCACAATTCAAATTTCAAACATACCACTAACAGTCAGTTGAAAGTAGATCATATCTCAGACCTCATGAGAGGTATTGAAAAACTGTCAGGTGCTACAGGATCATGTTTTCAAGTTCTACAATAACCTCACTTAGTTTTGTGCAATTCGACTTCATTTTCATTTGGCAAGGTGATCTCAGTTGATGCCAAAACTTGTAGTGAGGGTCAGTTGAAAGTGGCTCAGCAGCTTATCTTTCAAACCATCTGACCTGGCATCGAACCATCTACTCCATCAGCTTCAGTTGGCTTGGTAAACACTAGTGACAACCTCATTCTACCCATAGAGTCATTGGAACGCTCGCGACTATGCTCGACCTAAGTGACCCCAAGGTGCACTAAGCATGATTGGGCAGTGATCTTCTAGGACTCATATCTTAGACCTCAAGAGAGCAATTGAAAAAAAATCAAGTGCTACATGATCCTATTTTCAAGGTCTACAATAACCTCTCTTAATTTTGGGTGATTCAACTTCGTTTGCATTTGGCAAGGTGATCTTAGTCGATGCCAAAACTTGCAGTCAAGGTTAGTTGAAAGTGGCTCAGCAGTGTATCTTTCAAACCATCTGACCTGGCATCAAACTATCTCCTCCATCAGCTCTAGTTGGCTAGGTAAACACTAGTGACAACCCCGTTCTACCCACAGAGTCATCAAAATGCTCGCGACCACGCTTGACCCAAGTGACCCCAAGGTGCACTAAGCATGATTGGGTAGTGATCTTCTGGGGCTCATATCTCAGACCTCATGAGAGCTATTGATAGACTATTAGGTGCTATGGGATCATGTTTTTAAGGTCTACAATAACCTCTCTCAGTTTTGGGCGATTCAACTTTGTTTGCATTTGGCAAGGTGATCTCAGTCGATGCCAAAACTGGTAGTGAGGGTCAGTTGAAAGTGGCTCAGCAACATATCTTTCAAACCGTCTAACCTGGCATCAAACCATTTTCTCCATTAGCTCTGGTTTGCTAGTTAAATGCTAGTGACAACTGCATTCTACCCACAGAGTCACCGGAGCACTTGTGACCACGCTCGACCCAAGTGACCCCAAGGTGCACTAAGCAGGATTGGGCAGCGATCTTCTGGGGCTCTTATCTTGGACCTTGTGAGAGCTATTGAAAAAATGTTAGGTGCTACAAGATCATTTTTTTGAGGTCTACAATAATTTCTCTTAGTTTTTGGTGATTCGACTTCGTTTGCATTTGGCAAGGCGATCTCAGTCGATGCCAAAAATGGTAGTGAGGGTCAGTTGAAAGTGGCTCAGCAGTGTATCTTTCAAACCATCTAACCTGGCATCAAACTATCTACTCCATCAACTTTGGTTGGTTGAGTAAATGGTAGTGACAACCTTGTTCTTCCCACAGAGTCACCGAAACACTTGCGACCACGCTCAACCCAAGTGACCCCAAGGTGCACTAAGCATGATTGGGCAGCGATCTTCTGGGGCTCATATCTCAAACCTCATGAGAGCCATCAACAAACCATTAGGTGCTACAGGATTTTGTTTTCAAGGTCTACAATAACCTCTCTCAATTTTTGGTGATTCGACTTTGTTTTCATTTGGCAAGGTGATCTCAGTCGATGCCAAAACTTGCAGTCAGGGTCAATTAAAAGTGGCTCAGTAGCGTATCTTTCAAACCATCTGACCTGGCATCAAACCGTTTGCTCCATTGGGTCCGGTTGGCTAGGTAAACACCAGTGACAACCCTATTTTTCCCATAGAGTCACCGGAATGCTCGCGACCACGCTCAACCCAAGTGACCCCAAGGTGCACTAAGCACAATTGGGAAACAATCTTCTAGGGCTCATATCTCAGACCTCGTGAGAGCTATCAACAAAATATCAGGTGCTACAAGATTGTGTCTTTGAGGTATACAATAACCTCTCTTAGTTTTGGGTGATTCGACCTTGTTTGCATTTGGCAAGGTGACCTCAGTCGATGCCAAAACTTACAGTCACGGTTAGTTGAAAGTGGGTCAGCATCATATCTTTCAAACCATCTAACCTGGCATTGAACCATCTACTCCATCAGTGCCATTTGATGGGTAAATGCTAGTGACAACCCTGTTCTACCCAAAGAGTCACCGAAACACTCACGACCACGCTCGACCCAAGTGACCCCAAGGTGCACTAAGCATGATTGGGTAGTGATCTTCTGAGGCTCATATCTTGGACCTCATGAGAGGTATCAACAAACTATTAGGTGCTACACAATCATGTTTTTGATGTCTACAATAACCTCTCTCATTTTTGGGTGATTCAACTTCATTTTCATTTGGCAAGGTGATCTCAGTCGATGCCAAAACTTGCAGTGAGGGTTAGTTGAAAGTGGCTTAGTAGTGGATCTTTCAAACCATCTGACCTGGCATCCAACCATCTACTCCATTGGCTCTAGTTGGATAGGTAAACACTAGTGACAACCCCATTCTTCCCACAGAGTCATCAGAATGCTCGCGACCATGATCGACCCAAGTGACCCCAAGGTGCACTAAGCATGATTGGGCAGCGATCTTCTGGGACTAGTATTTGAGATCTCATGAGAGCTATCGACAAACCATTAGGTGCTACAAGATCATGTTTTCAAGGTCTATAATAACCTCTCTCAATTTTGGGTGATTCAACTTCGTTTGCATTTGGCAAGGCGATCTCAGTCAATGTCAAAACTTGTAGTCAGGGTCAGTTGAAAGTGGCTCAGCAGCGTATCTTTCAAACCATCTAACTTGGCATCAAACTGTCTACTCCATCAGCTCTGGTTGGCTGGGTAAACACTAGTGACAACTCCATTCTTCCCACAGAGTCACCGGAACACTCACGACCACGCTCGACCCAAGTGACCCCAAGGTGCACTAAGCACGATTGGGCAGTGATGTTCTGGAGCTCATATCTTGGACCTCGTGAGAGCTATCAACAAACTATTAGGTGTTATGAGATCATGTTTTTGAGGTCTACAATAACCTCTCTCCATTTTGGGCTATTCGACTTCGTTTGTATTTGGAAAGGTGATCTTAGTCGATGCCAAAACTTGCAGTGAGGGTCAGTTGAAAGTGGCTCAGCATCATATCTTTCAAACCATCTAACTTAGCATCAAACCATCTACTCCATTAGCTCTAGTTGGCTAGGTAAACACCAGTGACAACCCCATTCTACCCATAGAGTCACCGAAATGCTCACGACCACGCTCAACCCAAGTGACCCCAAGGTGCACTAAGCATGATTGGGTAGTGATCTTCTAGGGCTCGTATCTTGGACCTCGTGAGAGGTATCAAAAAACTATTAGGTACTATGGGATCATGTTTTCAAGGTCTACAATAACCTCTCTTAGTTTTGGGTGATTCAACTTCATTTGCATTTGGCAAGGCGGTCTCAGTCGATGCCAAAACTTGTAGTGAGGATCAGTTGAAAGTGGCTCAGTAGTGTATCTTTCAAACCATCTGACCTGGCATCAAACCGTCTACTCTATTGGCTCTAGTTTTCTGGGTAAACACTAGTGACAACCCTATTCTACCCACAAACTCACCGGAATGCTTGCGACCACGCTCGACCCAAGTGACCCCAAGGTGCACTAAGCACCATTGGGCAGTGATCTTCTGGGACTCGTATCGTAGACCTCATGAGAGGTATCGACAAACCATCAAGTGCTATAAGATTGTGTTTTTGAGGTCTATAGTAACCTCTCTCAGTTTTGGGTGATTCAACTTCATTTGCATTTGGCAAGGCAATCTCAGTCGATACCAAAACTTACAGTGAGGGTCAGTTGAAAGTGGCTTACAAGCGTATCTTTCAAACCGTCTGACCTAGCATCAAACCATTTGCTCCATTGGCTTTGGTTGGCTAGGTAAACACCAATGACAACCTCATTCTACCCACAGAGTCACCAAAATGCTCACGACCACACTCGACCCAAGTGACCACAAGGTGCACTAAGCACGATTAGGCAGCAATCTTCCAGGGCTCGTGGATCAAGTAGAAATTTTTCTAAGTAGACATTGTCCTATTTGGTATGGTTATGAAGGTAGACTAAAATGGTTGGAGAGGCTATCAATGCCACTATCTATCCAAGGACATGCCATCATCCTTGGGGTCGATTATAATTTTAACTATTGAGTCCCATAAAAATTATGACTTGGAAGCATAGACAGTATATGTAAACTATTCGACAGAATGCCCGCAAGTAGAGCACAGAATATGGAATTATAGATAGGAGTAGTAGAACTAGTAAATGGTATCCAAAAATGAAGTTTCCAAAGCTTTGTCAGGTTAGACTAGTTGATGACAATGAGAAATGGTTTTGCACATCGACAGTATTGGCATTCGAGAACATGATAATCTATAACACAATTTCAATATTAAGACATTATCATTTCCTAAGAATGCATGAGCATCGAATGTCAAGTAGGACCTGACATCTTCCCTGATGGACAGAACCTTGTTTCATGCTCAGTTGTTGGATTCATAGAGGTCTGGGACTATATCAGTGGGAAACTTATGAGCGATTTTCAATACCAATTTGATGATGCCTTCATGACGCATGATAATGTAGTTCTTTGTGTTGACATCAGTCATGATTTAGAGATGTTGGCTTTAGGTTCATAGGGTGGGAAAATTGAGGAGGACGTGCTCGCAATTGAATCCCAAAATACATATGTATGATGGCTTCGAAAAAATGTTTCTTGGTGTCACTTGCATGAAGCGGTATGTTTGTGGAGAGCTAGAAATGACATGCTCTAGTTATAGCACCAAGCGTCCAATCAAAACATAGAGGCATTAACACTTGTGTTGCAATAAGATCTAGATGGCACTATTCTATAGGAATAGATCCATTTTGAAAGATGTAGAGCACCAAGTAACATGGACTTTCATAACAAAATATTACTAAGGCACTCACAAAGGGATACTTTAATGTATTCGAGAAAGAAGATGTGGATAGACACGTCCTCAAGAATTAGTTATTATAATAGGAAAGAAACTAACTAAAAGGGGAAAATAAGTAAGGCTCGTAGAGGAGATTTTGGGGGTTCTGGATTCCGCCTGACCCAAGAGACTTTGTGCTAGGGGAGGGATAGATTAGGATTTTTATTGTAATGTAGGGAAAGAGGGATTTTATTTTCAGATAATGATTAATGTACAGGAACAACAAAATCTTTTTTATTTTGCTATGTTTAAAGAAGGATATGTTAGCATATTAAAACTTTGATTTTAGATGCTCACTTTCTGATTGATATTCATCTTTAAATGATATTGGTTTCTTTTGAATGCGTATCTGTTACGTCTGATCATCAGCATGATCATTTGTGGACTTTATGCTATAGTTTTTCATGTATTTGGAAAGAACCATTCATCTTTCTCTCTTAGTTTCTTTCTATAATGCATTGTTTAGGCAAATGAAATTTGTAGCATTTACTATCCTTTTCTTTTCAGTAAATTAGTCCCTTTGCATTTATCTTGTGTTTACGAATAGATGTTTGTAAGCCTTTATTGCTTTCGAGTTAAAAGCATTATCATTTATAGTTTAGTTGATTCATTGTAAATCCTGCACGGGGAGCTATACCCAGATAATTCAAAGGGCACTTACGCTTCTCAATAGTGAAGTGACCCAACTGTTGGTGTTGGTTGAGTCTTTTTTTTTGGGCTTTAAGGGTCATTTTGTAAGCATTTCTTTCAAAGACAAATCTATTCACCAACAAGAAGTTAAACCTCAAACATAATAAGCTCCATGAATAGGGTATTCTAGAGTAAAGAAAAACAAATGTAACTTCAACAAGATATAATTTAAATCATAATGATAATCATAGTCAAGATATAACTTCACCATTCAATTCCATAAACATGAATAATAAATATGTATATATAAAATATGACGCAAATATAACATATAAATGAATATGTTCTATATATGTATCAAATGTATCAAAAGTATGTCCATATACAAATATGGCACATGCCATTTCAAAATGTCTACAAAATCAATTTTTTAAGGTGTACAATGTGACATATATGCCATCTCAAAATGTGCCAAGTGTCATCTCTAAATGACCATAAAACTAAAACTGCATCCTATACTGTAGGGGGATCATCAAAATGTAGCCTCTTTGAAGAAGTGTTGGGCTCTGATTGATCCTGCATAAAAAATGAGTTCAAACCAAAGTTAGATTGCTTACTTTATATGATTTGTACATATATATATATATATATATATATATATATATATATATATATATATATATATATATATAATTCATAATTTTCAAACACTAATTTAATTATAATTATAACTGAATACAAATAAATTTGTACCTGGTCTCTCAATCACCTACCACGATCAGGTGTCCTAGCATAACTCCTAGGTAGCAAAGGGACCATGCCAACAATACCAACTCTAACCTATAAATATATATTTGCAATAATGAGATTAGTAGACTGGTGCAACATAGAGTAATAAATCTACAAAATAGGATGATAGCATTACAAATTGATTGAACTAAAATTAAAATTTACATCTGGTGATCCCTCCTCTGGAATAGTGGGCTAGGTCAACAAAGAAATGAAAGATTCTCGTGGGACCTCCCTCACATTCGGAGTAACCTATGAGAGTAAAAAGATTGTCAATTATATATCAATGTACTTCATCATAGCAACCCTAGTTACAAAATAAAAATAACAATATGTAAAAGTCTACGTACAATCAGGCTATCACTCTGAATCGAGATGCCTGTAACCCTACGCCGCTGAACTGGCGTCGGGACATCATCAATAGCCACACCCTATACAATAAAGTGCAAGTAAAATATTTATTACTACACACAAGTGGCATACATATGCATGCATAATTAATCTTAAACAATTAACTACCTTTCCTTTGTCGACACCTGATGAAGGAACCCCCTCACACCCCCCACTGACGTCGGCTGTAGCCTGCAAGAACACAATAAGATGACAATATATATTAGTAAATGTATGAATTTTATTGCTCTAATTGATAGAGATTTAAGCATGTACACCAAATGATATAAAAAAAACTAATGGGTACATAATTTATAATATACCGTATAGTCATCAATGCCAAATGAAATGGCCGAAAGTGTGGACTCATCCACCTGTCTCAGCTCCTCCTGTTTCATCAACTAAACATAAATGGAAAAAATATATATACATAAGTGCATGCAATCATTAAAACTAATCTAAATAAATAAATTATTTTTAAATTAAATAAGTCATGTGACAAATTTATTTATAATGTTTACTCTTACCATATCAATAGGAGTCAATGGCTCTATGTGCACCTCCTGAGCACTCTCATGAGATGTAGAGGCTCCATGAGGTGTTGTAGCCTCTGCAATAGCCTCTCATGTATCTCCCTCATCAATATCATGAAACTGATATATATCAAAATTAGTGAGCGGTCTGAGGCACATATGCCTGCACATAATGCATATATGGGGCTTGCATACATGTGAACTCCGACGAGATGTCGATGTGCCAGCAACATCCATAGGAGGCAACACTAACCTAGTCTATGTGATCAACTAATCACTCAGTAAATGAATGGCCCTAATAGTCTGTTCAACAGCCTCTCTAATGATATTAGGATGCTGCACTAGAGGAGGGGGTGCAACATCAATGGGGCGGACAAAGGTAGTGGCCTTTCAATGCTAGGAAGATGGCCTAGTTTGAGGAGCTCCTTTGCCTATGCCCATGTTGGGCCTCATACTCCAATAATCAACATGTTGACCAAGCACAAACTCAGCATACAATTTTTTAAGGAAATAAAATGGGACCTCCAAATTTCTATGCGGTGGTTTATCAAAAACCATCCACTAGGAATCCCAAAAGTTTGTGTTCATTGCTTCATTTGTGCACCATTTTATTGATAATTTGGGCTTTTTGGGGTCAACTAGTATTCCAGTTTTAGGATCGACAAAAAGGGTGGCTATATCTTCCTTAGTTATATTAAGGGCTGCAATCCCATCATGGTCAAGTCCATCATCAAATTGGTCATGCATATCATCATGCCAATGAAGAGCAGCATTATGTTGCTGTGTGAGTGTGTCAATATTTCCAACAATTGTATTTAGTGTGGCAAGCATGGGAGCTAATGTAGGTATATTTTGATATGTGTTTTGGAAACCTCGTATTGTGTTCAAATTTTCTTGTATCAAATCTTGTAAAGATTTAGGGTTTAGATATGGGGGATTGTTTTCAAGATTGTTATTTGGAGGGTTATTTTCTTCATTGTTGTCAGCCATGCCTGATTAAATAAAAAACAAATCTAAGTTTCAAATATTATTACAAATATAAATACAAAACCCTATTTTTAAAAAAAACACTACATTTAGAATGAAAATGAAATAAATTAATAAAAATATACAATTAACTACTTACCGAATATGCTCGAAGTCAAATTTGGGGTTTCCAATATCAGGTATTCAAAAATATATCAGGTATCAAAAAATTATGGTTAGAAATTCATAGAATCGTGCTAGGAAATGAAGAATAGGGCTCGCGGGTGCCGGATATATGCCACAATTATCAGGTACCTGAAAATATCAGGTACCCGATATTTTTGGGTACCTGATTAGCCATGTGCTTTGGTGGTAGGTTTGCCCAGGTGTACTGACACCCAAGCCTACTAAAAAGTCAACAAGCACTTTCATGCGCTTGTGGACGAGTGAAAAGTGAATATTTTTCACATCGCCACTTTTTGGCCCCTCATTTTCTTGCAGATACCTGTGTATTATGACTTTGTATTTTTAGTTTTACTAAACATAGATATTTCACCATATGTCTACCTCTATGTTTGATGCTTATGGAAAAATAGTAAATGAGAGAAAAAAAATTATAAAAAATATCTATGCCCTAAGTATTGAAGTTATATTTCTATAAAAAAAAATTAAAAATGAAATTTGACAAATACACACCAAGTTATAAGCTATGTAGTCAAGGTATGTCAAAATTATGGTTTAGTCAACTTCAAACTTTAATAAAATATGCAATAATCATGATATGTCGTCAAACCAATTGCATGATATCTGTATGGATGTTACAAAACTAAATTAGAAAGAAGAACATTGATATCTATTTTAGAAAAAAAGTTATTCTCTATGAAAATAATGTAACTCTTTGAAAATGACATTTTCAGCAACATACCATTTTTGTGGGAAAAGGAAAAGCCATTCAAATAAATTCATAAATAAAAATTAAAAATATATTTAGAATATAAACAAAAAATCCTAAAATGTGCTAATTTACTTTATCTTCTAATTTCAAATGGTTTAATGACAATATGCATCTAAACCTAAAAGTTTTTTTTCAAAATGTAGAGTTTAGTGTCTGTTTAGGCAAAAAAGTTTAACCCACTATTGTGGGTTCACCCTAAAATCACACAACATTTCAATGCAATGCATTGCATTTCTCTACATTGCATTAATACTAACAATGAGAAGCTTCATAATAATAGATGAGCTTAGAAGCTTCTAGAATTCTAGAGAATTATAAAACTAGAACATTCTTGTCCTTGGGAAATCTTCTACATGATAACTTCTATTTGTTTCTCTCTTCTATAAACCCTATCACTCTAGAGCATTGCACATATTCTAGACAATCTTATACCTTAAATTTCCCCCCTAACATTGGCTATAATATTACAAAGAAGATAAAAAAGAGAGGGGAACATTATACATAGAAGATACAAAGGAGAGGAGGACATTACAAAACTATACCCCCTTAATGTTCACCTCTAACATACCAAGCATTCCTCTTAGTTTCAAAAATTTGGCCTCAGTCATACTCTTAGTAAATATATCAACAATTTTTTCTCACTCAAGGATAAATTTGTAGATTGATAATATTTGCTTGAACCGGATTTTAAATGTAGTGAACATCAAGCTCAATATGTTTTGTCATGAATGTTGTATTGTTGGCAACTTGGATGGTACTTTGATTGTCACAATAGAAAGTAGTAGTATAACTTTGAGGAAAGCCAAGCTTGAATAAAATATTTTAAATCCAAAATGATTCTTTTATGACTCTATATTCCACTTCACATGAAGATAGTGATGTAGTTTCTTTGTTTGGTCACTCCATATAATTGGACCTGATCCAAGATGAAAAATGTAACCATTGACCAAGATTTCCTATCATCAATATCACTTCCCCAATCTAAATCTGTTAAGAAATTGAAAACTTGTAGCTATAGTGGATGCCAAAGTATAGTGTTCCTCAAATGTATCTCAAAATTATCTTAGCATCCAAAAAATGATTTATTTAAATGCCTACATAAATAATGATATAATGTTGACTAAAAAAAACACCTTGTCTAGAATGAGTCAAATAAATAGAGCTAGTGAGAAATTGTCTATACAAGGTGACATCTACTTTTTAAAAGTACATTCTTTAGTAAGCTCGACTCTTGGTTGAAAGGGAGTAGTGGTTGGCTTGTAGTTAATCATTTAAATTTTTCTAAAAGATCCAAATTATACTTTTATAGTGAGATGACTAATCCATCATGGAATCTTTAGACCTGTAGACCAAGAAAATAATTGAGTTCTCCAAAATCACTCATGAAATTCCTTCTTAATATCATATTTTAAATCATTAATTAACCCAATTTTTGGTCTAACAATATGTAAATCATCTACATAAAGTGAAACACCAATAACCTCATCTTTAATGCTTTTCACATAATGTTTAGGGTCTTATTTACACCTTTTAAACTCATGATTTTGAAACTACCTGGACTATTTTTCTCATTACATGCTCATGGTGCTAGTTAAAGACATTAAATGGGTTTCTTTAATCTACAAAAAAGTTAGGATTTTCTTGATCTATAAAACCTAGTGGTTGATCCATATATATATTTCTACATATAATTATCCATTCAATAAAGTATTTTTAATATCCATTTGATGAATTTTTCACCCAAGACTTACAACTAGGGAGAGAATAGTTCTAATAGCATTTAATTTAACTGATGTGAATGTTTCCTCATAATCAATACCATATTTTTGATTAAATCCTTTAGCAACAAAGATAGCCTTGAGTTTTTCAATCACACCCTCTGATTTAAATTTGGTTTTGTAAAACCATTTGCAACCAATAATATTATTACCTTTGGTATGAGGCACAAGTTACCAAGTTTTGTTCTTTAGAAATGCATCATATTTCTCTTTCATATCTTTCACCTACTCTTTCTTCCCTCTAGCTTCCTCATACGAGACTATGTCATTAGTCTGTATTACTTTGGCCATGAGAGCACTACCATTCGTTTCTAGATTTTTAGGGATTTCCCTATACATTTCTTTAATATTCATTTTCTATTATCTATTTGAAATATTATCTTCTTCATCATTACTTCATACGATAAAAGGTTGGTTACAAGCATTGGATATTTTATTAGTGCACACTTTATCCTCTTTGATAGTGGGATCACCTATAAGTTGCGAGTGTTCATCAAAATTTACATATCTATTGAAAAATATTTTCTTTGTTACCAAATCACATAACCTATAAGCCTTTTATTCTTCATTTTAATCCATGAATAAACACCTATGACTATTTGGTTCTAACTGTTTCCTTGTTTCATTAGTAATCTCTACCCAAGCAATACCCTAAAATACTTTAAAATATCTAGTGTGAGGTTTTCTACCACTCCATCCTTCTTAAGGCGTAATATTTGTGAGAGATTTGGTCGGGTTTCTATTCACAATATGTGCAGTACAAGAAAAAACCAAACTCCAAAATTTATTATGCAAACTTTTGGAAGGAAAAATATAATGAGTCACTTCTAAAAGAGTTCTATTCATTCTTTCAACAACCCCATTTTGTATAAGGAACCGTATTTTGCATCTTAATGCCATAATTTTCACAAAATGATTCAAATGCATAATTATAATATTTAACCCCATTATCTTTCCTTAATCTTTTAATTTTTTTCCACTTTGGTTTTCAACTAATGGTTTAAACTTTTGAAAAATATCTAACACTTCTTTTTTTCTTTCAAGAAGATATACCCATACTCGTTTTCTCTAATCATCAATAAAAGTTAGAAGGTACCTAACTCTTGAAAGTGATCGATAATTTGATTCATATAAATCCCTATGAATGAGTTTCAAAGGATGATTATCTCTCCATGCTTTTCTTGATTCAAAAGGATCTCAATGGTGTTTACCGAACACACATCCTTCACACACTCCTTCAGAATTTAAAATCTGTATTAGTCCTCTAACCATATCTTGTTTAACTTTCTATAATTTATATGCCCATGTCTAGCATGCCAAAGTTTTTACATGTAATCAGTTTGAGAAATGAAATAATGGGACAATGCGTGTTTATCATAAAAAAAATTGACAAATTTTAAGAGACCCTCTCTAAGATTAACTCTACCAATAACAATTACATTTCTATGTTTTTTTCTATCTCTAACAATAACTTGATTAGTAGAGATAACAACCTCATATCCATCTTGATAAATTTTAAATACTTAATTAAGATTTACCCCTAATCCTTCAGCTAATAAAACATTTTTCAAAGATCCATTTGTCACATTAACAACCCATATGCCTAATATTGGAAGTTTCATTTTCATCTTATTTCCAATAGTAATTTATTGATCTAAATTCTTCCCCTTGCGTAACTCAATAAACAAAGATCAACCTCCAATCATGTGAAGTTATGCTCCTGAATCTAAAATCCCTTCTTTATTAATCTTTAAAGGAAAGTATCCCCCCTTAATACTAGATTCATTTTTTTTTCTAGCACTTACCTCCATATTTGGTTGGTCTTAAGTTTTGAGGGAGATGGCTATGAAGCTATGTCTATCTTCCTTTCTATCCTTAAACCTTTACTCCTTGGGCTTGTATTACTTCCTTTCATTTTCCCTCTTCAAACAAAATTCTCTATATGATTCTTACAACCACAATACTTGCAAATAATGGTTTTTCTTCCCACTTTCACTTCTGCAACATTATTTCTATAAAAATCATTACAACATCATTATTTTGAAATTTATTGAATTTCATTTGCAACTCTTATTTTCATCCACATTTCTATAAAATGATTTTTTCTTATTTACATATGCATGATGTAATACTCCAAAAATGGGCTATAAGTTCATTAATGTCCTATATCAACAAATCGAAAAAAATCAACATCGAAGTCCTAATCTAAGGCACATCTAAACATCATCGAATCATAATTGATTATCTTAAATTCTGGATTGGGGAATATTCCTAGCAATATTCCTAATTATCTTAATTATCTTTAATTTAATGATTATTTGGCAATAAATCACATTTATCCTAAGTTTGATTAATTGAATATTTTCATATTTAATTAATTAGATTTAATATCTTGCCACTTAATTATGTAATGAAATTTAATTCTATCTATTATTAATTGTATTATTTAATTTTGACAATAAATCTAATATCTTATGAATAATTGATTAAATTTTTATTTAATTGATTAAAGCAGGTTGTCCTTCTTTAATAATATAATTTTTAATAAAAGTTTGATAAAATAGTTAATTAACCCATAAATTAATTATTTTATTTCAAAAATTAGTTAAGTTGAGAATAAATCACTTTATTTATTTATTAAATCATAAATTATCCATGTGCATATTCAAGGACCAGTTAAACTCAAATTGGAAAATCAATGCAAGTTGTTAGCTTTTTGAAACTCAACATCTTTTTGAGTTTTAAAGTTAATCTAAACTTCTAATTCGAGTTGAACTGTGCTTTTGCATGATTTTTGTGACTTAACTATCTTTATTTAAAAATAACTCAAAAATCAAGCTGAGTTATTTGAGTGATTTATGGCTTTTATCCATGCACCTCTAAAGCCCTGAATTTCTATAAATTAAGGCTTTAGCTCATCCCAAATCATCTCATATTTTTGCACAATCACGTTGGAGAATTGGAATTGGGAAAATCAAAGCTCTTGCGAATCGACACCTTTGTGAGATCAATTCCAAATTCATAGCTTTCATATTATTGTTAGAATTTTCATTCTCATATCATATCATTTCTAGATTAGCATTGCATATCAATTTTCATATTAGCATAGATTCATATCAGTTTTCATCATATTATTGCATAGAAAATATCAAAAAAATAGATTAATTGCATTCATATTTCATATCAGTTTTGCATTCAAATCCTTCGTTTAGGTGTCATCTAGGTCACTGATCTTGATAACAATCTGAGAACATTAATTTTGTACCTACTAGAAGACAGTAAATCGCTTGGTTAAATTAGATTTCACTTTTGCATGATTTTTATTTTTGCTAACCTCTAATGTTTTACTGAAGTGTTGTGTCTACAGATTAGGTATAATTTTCACACACACATTTCTGGTGCCTACCGTGGGGCAACCCACCTTTACATGCTGGTTTTGATTTTTTTTGGAGCTAAAGCCCTAAAATTTCAAAGATTTAATTTTATCTCTCAAACGGCTTGGATTTTTTCTCTGAAATTATTTTTGCAAGTTGGACACATATCAGAGAAGCTACAGTAACAAATTTAGAATTTTCTGAGATGTTTTGAATTTTTAATAATTTTTTCTTGAAATTTCAGAAAAAATTAATATCTGACATAAATCAGCATATTTTTTAGAAATTTTAATATTTTCAAAAATCTCTTTAAATTATACAGGGGGTCCATTCTTTGTATTTTAAATTTGGACAAAATATAATAGCTCAGATAGTCAATTTACAAAAACTAGTCTGTTTTGATAAAATGGGTCTCTAGGGCACAAATGAAGAGATTTTTCTAAAATTTTTACATTTTTGGAAAGCTCTCTATTTTTTAGCTAGGGTCTTTGTTCTAAATTTCTATTTTTGTGGCCAAAATCATAAAAAAAAAATTAGATCTTGTTGACTAGGTCAAATGCAACAAAAAAAATAAAGTTTTGTGATGGGTATGCACTTATTTTTTTTACATGGTTCAATGAATGGTATGAGTTGTCATCTGGGTTAATTACTGGTTATTATTTTTGATAATAATTGATTTTTAGAGCTAACCCTATGGTTTTCATAAGTTGAATATATGTTACATATCTTGTTTGCTTGTTTGCTTGTTGGAGAGTTCATCACTTGCTTGCATGGAAAAGCTCAACAAGAATTGCTAAAAATCAAGTAAAATCTACTAAGCACGTTGTGAGGATCCCAAGTATTCTCCTTCATCTAATAACATTTTGATTTGGACTTAAAATAAATCTCTTATGTGTCTAGCTTGTGTGCATCTTTTCATGTTTTTGTCTATTTCTACACACTTGCATAATTGATACTAGGTTGTGACCCCTTAAGGATTTATTAAGTAGTCTCAGATACTTGTGATTGATCTTGATTTCTATCTTGGGTTATTGGACTCACTAATCCATCGGCCCCTCATTCCACCCCATGGTTGCAATCTCAGTGCCATAAACAGGAGGGGTCAATAGGACAGAAGCGTTAAGTGTTCCACTTGGCAACCCATTTGTGCTTTTAGGAACTCACTTGTTTTCTAAGTTGGGGACTCATTTTCATCTTATGTGAGGTGTTAAGTGTTCCACCTTGTGGACTCATCTCATATTCTCTTTAAGCATTAAGTGTTCCTCTTTCTGCTTTTTTTGGGTACTTTTGGTAGATTTGCTTTTGGAAACATACATCTGTGCTCACATAGTAATTAGGCCCTATGAACACTATTCGTGATTCTTGAGAGATTGGATTCCCAATGAAATCCTTCTTCATGATAGAATCCTTGTAGGTAGGGAGGGTACATAGTGCATTTCACATTCAACTCGGTTAGTGCATCTTCTCTTATTGATCGATACATTCTCTCCTAGGAGAGGTTGATAGATCATGTGGGGTTGACATCATGAGCTTTGGTGAATCAAAATTGGTTAGTGTGCCTTCTCTTATTGATTGATACATTCTCTCCATGGAGAGGTTGATAGATCATGTGGAGTTGACATCATAGACCTTGGTGAAGCAAAACTTTGTCTTAGTGTGTCAGATTAATCTGCTTGCTTTGTTTGGGTTAAAAGTGAAGAGGCATCAAAACCTTGGATTTGGAGTTAAGTCCCATTGTGGTATACTATTGTGAGTCACCTTTAGAGAGGGTTAACCATAGTGGACAATCCCTTCACAGGGTAAACTGCGTTGACGGAACCTCAAGTGGTAATAGCCATTTTCACCATGGTAGTGACAGCCACTATATAAATGTCCTTGTGGAAGAAATTTCCATGGGTATGATTCATTGTTGGGTTGTTAAATCTCCCTAGCAGCTCCTGAAGATTAAGTTCTCAGACTGTGTTAAAACCCTAGTGCGCCAGGATTGGAGTTCACCCCTTTGGATCATAAAAGTTGCAGAGTCAAACCATTACTAAAAACCCTAGCGAGGCCAAATTTTCATTTTATAGGGTATATGTGCGTTATTACAAAACATTTTTGGAATATACACAATTAGCAATTCTAAGGATTAGAACGAATAAGTCACTTGATTGTTCATGCGCAAGGTTGCTTTTTCCCTTGTTCATTGTTTTCAAACATGCATTGAAATCACATGCTTGCTATTTTGTGTACTTGTTTATCTATCTGGTTATTGAAAATAGAAAAATCTTTTACAATCCTCAAATCTAGACATTGAAATTTGCAAACAATTCAAATCTGAAAACTCAAAATTTGCAAAATCTGAAGTAAAATCCTTTTCTGGAGTCAAAAGTCATCTCAGGAGGTCAGAAAGTCATACAAGTTTCCATCAAGTGTCATTTCATTACAACCCATCTGTTGTATGATTGAGTACCCAGTGTCGTACGAGTTTCCATGCCAGAAAATTCTCAATGTCAAAATCTTGCAACTGTCGTATGAGATTTTCAACTGTCATTTCATTGCTACCCAACTATCGTATGAGATTTTCAACTGTCATTTCATTGATACCCAACTGTCGTATGATAACCAACCTAGTGGCGTATGAGTTTTGATGCTAGAAAATTCTAAGAGTCAAAATCTTGCTTGCAATTGTTGTATGAGTTTTGCAACTATCATTTCATAGCATACCCACTGTCGTACGAGTCTGTAGACTGTCATTTGGGAAATTTTTGAAAGTTGTCAAAAAAATTGTCAAAATTGCTAGATAATTAACTTTTTCAGCCTAATTTCAGAATCTGTTGAATGAATCACTGTGTCAGGAATAGAGCAGTAGCTATTAAGAATCGAATCATTTTCCTTAAGTGGCCTTTTGAATCTAATTCAGCCTTCTGTTTAATCGATTTGAGTCTTTATCATCCTGTGTCAAAACCTTGTCATAACTATCAATCCTCAATCAATCATCAAAATGACTAAGTGTTGTGATATCTTGTCCGCTATCTTTTGGGAACCTACCCATACATCCAGGGCATAGTATCCTTCATCCACGTCTAATCAAATCTTCAAATCAATCAAACCTTGACAAGGTTGCATCATTTGATCATCTTGATTCAATTCATTCTTCAGTTATCTGAATCTTATTCTTTTGTTTCACTCAAAGTTGATGGTGGAGACTAGAGCTTCCTCTCACAAGAAATCTATCACCACTACCCAAACTCTGACTCTTGAGCAACTCATCAATTCTGGTCTTTACGAGGACGATAGTCTTGGCAACTATCGATTGAAATCTAGTTACATACCCCCTCCATCAACTCACGGAGGTACTCAACATACCCCTCATCAATCTAATCTAGGGAGTCCACAAAATCCTACCATGTCTCAAGTAGGGACAAATTTTCACTCTCAAAGAGCTCAATCTCAACATGGGGTAGATCAGGACCCCACACCTGAAGAAATTGCTCAATATCAAAATGATGATAACTTCAAACGAATGATGAAGCATTTCTTGAAAGAAGATAGAGAAGCATACTTTTTACAATTAGCTCATCAAGGAGCTAAACTTCCCCCCAACTTTAATGTTGAAGACATTATTATGCTTGAGGAAGAAACTCCACTCACAGCTATGATGAAATAGATACATGCTTTACAAGTCAAATTTAATAGCCTTGAGAAAGAAAAGGAACCCAAAGAGTTCTCCATGGAAGCTCTATGCCCTTTTCCTTTTGACAAAAACTTGTATATGCCACCATTTCCAAAAAGAGTGGAGATGCCAAAGTATGATAAGTATGATGGACACTCTAATCCTCAAGATCATGTCAGAGAGTTCTGTACGCAATCCATGGAATTCATGCATGAACCGACCTATCTGATGCATCTTTTTCCTAGATCTCTGGGAGGAGCATCCTTTCAGTGGTTTTCAAGATTGCCTCCTATGATCAAGACGTTTGAGGAATTGATTAAATTGTTCTACCAGCAATACTCCTACAATATTCAACATCCCGTCACCATGATTGATATTTGTAATCTCAAGCAATATCTAGGAGAATCATTCCTAACTTTCCTCAAGAGGTGGCGAAAGAAGTTCTCTCTATATGCTAGACCAATTCCTGAAATGGAGAAACTTGAAATATTTATCAATAACCTTGTTCCAGAAATCAATTATCCCTTAAAAATGCAAGATCATACATCTTTTGACAAGATGGTGGATAATGCTATCAAAATTGAAAAAGTGCTTGTAAAAAAAGGAGAAATCACACTTCAAAAAGACAAGTATGAATCTGGATCCAATTCTAAAGACAAGAACAAAAATTGGAACAAGAACAAAGGCATCATCATAGATGGTGTTGTTGACACTGTCCATGCCCCATCAAAGGCACCAGCCTACAATCTCACTCTTGACACTCAAGCCATTAAAACTTCAGAGCAAAAGTCTTCTCCACCATCTCAAAGGAAGCCAGAATACAAAAAATGGGATAAACATCGAAAATTTACTCCTTTAGGAGAGTCTTTAGAATCAGCTATGAAAACTCTACTGGCTGATAACATCATCTCTTTACCACCAATCCGACCGAATGCTCAGGACCCCAAACCGATATGGTGGAAGGAAAATGAATTCTATGATTTCCATCGAAGTAAAGGTCACAAAACTAGTAGTTGCTATCACTTGAAGAATACCATTCAAGATCTGATCGATAGTGGAGACATCACAATTGACAATCCCATGAGCAATAATGATCATATAGAATTCATAGAACCATTTCTAAAACATGGTCAAAAAGTTTCAACTTCTCAGCCTAATATGGGGGCAAAAGTCAACTATGCCTACCCTGGAAATAACATTGTCATCAATATGGTTGAGCCATGTCTCTCTGAAAGTTGCAATGTCATCACAATCATATGAAGAGACAGAGATCATTCCTCGGCTAACATAGTTACTCGATCACAAGCTCAAATGCATTTGAAAGGATAAATCCCAGATTCATCAAGTGTCCCTAAGGTGCCCTTCAATCTTTCATCTGCTTCTAAATAGAAGGCTGCTTCCAAATCATCCAATCCAAAGGATACAAGGCCTATGTCTTATAGCATTATTCAACAACTCTAGCACACTAATGTGAAAATCTCCATGTTTGAGTTGCTTCGAATATCTCCAACTCATAAAGCCATTCTTGATAAAGCTTTGCTTGGTTCCAATGTTCCTAATGACCTTGATTTAGATAGGTTCTAGACTATGGTTGGACATCTTACATCTCTGCAATATATCTCCTTTTCAGAGGAAGATGACAACTCCTTGAGTCACCCACATAATCAGCCTTTTCATATAGAAGTCTTGATCTAGAACCATAGAGTCAAACGTGTGTTGATAGATGGGGGCGCTGGCCTAAACATTTGTTCTTACAACTTGATCACACAATTGGGATTTTTAGAATTGGCTATTGATCCTAGAAAGAAAATAACTATCAAGGCCTATGATGAACAAGAAAGATCTTCTAAAGGCACCATTGTCTTACCTATCAGAGTGGGTCCAGTTATCAAAGATACCATTTGTCAAGTGCTTGATCTACCTTTGGCCTACAACGTCCTTCTAGGGAGACCATGGATACATGAAATGCAAGCTATTCCTTCTACGTACCATCAATGTTTGAAGTTTCCTTATGAAGGAGTAGAGGTTACTATCCCCACAGATCTGAATACAACTTGCAACACCTTGAAGGAAAGTGCAGATAAGCTTGTACCTAATAATAGAGAATCTTCCAATGAACCAACTAAGGAAGCATCCACATCTAAAATGGAAGATCTTGCAAAAGAGGTTAATATCAAAGAAAATGGTATGGGAGAATATACTATCAAGCCAGTCTTATCTTTGACATCTCTCCCTATCTCGCCTAAGTCTTATGGGAAATCTTTGAAACAATTCAAACCAGACTCTAAAGAACCTCTTGAAGCATATAAAAAGAATTTTGTAGCAGAACAAGTATCCAAGAAAGAATTTGAAGAGGATGAGGCTGTGCTATCATGGCTGTACAAAGATGAACCTGAATCTCAAGTTGTTCAAACTGGTGACTCTGCAATCTCCAAACTCCCTTCCAAGTCATATGGTCCAGGAGATAAATTAATAGCTAAGATGGGATATTTAGGTAAAGGACCTCTAGGAATAAGAGGAAAAGGTCTTGAGGTACCTCTCCCACATACTGGTAGAGAAAATAAAAACAAAGTTGGCTTAGGCTTTAAGATGAAACCCTATCACCTCAAAGGTAATTACTCTCATGTCATAGAGAAGATTGCACCAGGGGAACCTCTTCTTAAGAAAGAAGAAATAGAACCATCTGATAGTGATTCAGATAGTTCAGAACTCATCCCCTATGAAGAATTTCCTAAGGAGATCAAAGACGTTCTTGATGATAAAGATGATCCTATCAAAAGAATTAATGTTGTAGAAACACAAGAAAATACTATCAATCAAGAGATAGTTGCAACACAAGAACTAGCTAATCTCAAAAACAATCAAGAAGAGGGAAGTGGTAGTGATTCTGAGATAGATTCTCATGAGTACAAATACAAATTAGAATCTGAGGGTAACCCTTCATGGGGTATTCACCCTAACTTTACTCATGTTCTAAGATTTCCTAGAGATCCTGAATCAGAAGATGAATCTAATGACTATGAATGGGGAGTCATCCCAGAACCAAATGAGCTTATCATAGAGAAACATGTTGATGTTATTCACAAATATGCACCTTAAACCAACGTAAGTCTAGAGCAAAATGATGAATCTATCAAGTCTGACCCACCTATGGCTGAATTGGACTCCCATGATGACATTGAGCCTATTCACAAATTGGATGTCTTAAGTTGTAGTATCACCTGTGAACTTAAGCATCAGGTTAGGACCAATGATGACAGATCCATATCCATAAACACTATCTCCCAATCTTTCCCTACTTTGACTATCAAATATCCAGAACTTATTGATCAAACCTCCACAAATCTGAGCCATGGTATTTATACCTTCCCGAATGACTATGACCTTTCTTGCTACCTCAATGCATTTGAGCCTATGATTACTTCCATCAGTGAAATGAGCATCAGCATGATCGAGTCGAACATCAAATATCTTAGTCAAAAAAACAAGAATAAAAAGAAAAAGAAAAAGAGTTCTGAGGGTGAAAACCACTTTGTGGCAGTCTCAGAACCTACAAAAGTAAAAATAAAAGACATATCCAAAGGTGAAAACCTCTCTGAGGAACCTAAGGATGAGATATTTGATGTCCTTCCGAGTCATTTACAGGACAGATCTCCAGTTCTAATTGAGCCCACTCAATCCATCAATTTGGGTACAATAGAGGAACCACAATTGGTACATGTAGCACAATCATTATCAGAAGAAGAGAAACAAAAATTTAGAACATTCCTCATAGAGAAGAAGATCAACTTTGCATGGAAATATTCAAATATTCCAGGATTGGATCCTAATCTTATAATGCATCATTTATCTATTGCTCCAAATGTCAAACCTGTCAAGCAAAAATTAAGAAAGATGCATCCTCATGTTGCACTCTTGGTAAAAGCTGAATTAGAGAAGCTCCTAAATGCCGGATTCATCTGAGTTGTTGACTATGCTGGTGGATCTCTAATATTGTATGTGTTTCTAAACCAGATGGCTCAATCAGAGTGTGCACAGACTTTAGAGATGTGAATAGAGCATGCCCTAAGGATGACTTTCCACTACCTAACATTGATATGATAGTGGACATGACTGCGGGTTTCGAGATGTATTCCTTAATGGATGGTTTCTCTAGATATAACCAAATAAAAATTGCTCTAGAGGACCAAGAGAAAACTACTTTCACATGTGCATGGGACACCTTCTGTTGGATTGTCATGCCATTTGGGCTTAAAAATGCTGGTGCTACATATCAAAGAGCAATGACATCTATTTTCCATGACATGATGCATCGAACTATGGAAGATTATGTTGATGATACTTTAGCAAAATCTATGATCAGAACTGAACATCTAAAGGACTTGAGCATGATCCTAGACATAATGGAAAAGTTTAGTCTCCGACTAAATCCTAAGAAGTGTGCTTTTGGTGTCACTTCTGGAAAGCTCTTAGGATACATAGTTTCAAAGAAGGGCATTGAAGTTGATCTGGCTAAAGTCAAGGCTATAATAGAGATGCAACCTCCCATGAATATCAGTCAAATGAGGATGTTGCAAGGAAGAGTTCAATCTATCAGAAGATTCATATCATAGCTAGCGGACATATCACAGCCTTTTACAAAAACATTACATAAAGGTGTGACCTTTGCATGGAATGAAGAATGTGAGAACAACTTTAACCATATCAAGAAGTATCTATCAAATCCACCTATCTTGATGCCTCCTATTCATGGGAAGCCATTGATCTTATATGTCTCCACAACAGCCACATCATTGGGGGCATTGCTAGCGCAACATGATGAAGAGAAAATGGAAAGAGCCATTTATTATATAAGCAGAACATTGGTGGCGTATGAAAAGAACTATTCTATGATTGAGAAAGCTTGTCTCACTGTGATCTTTGCATCATAGAAGCTGAGACACTATATGTTAGCTCATACCACGCATCTAGTAGCAAAAATTGATCCACTAAAATACCTACTAAGCAAGGCTGCCCTCACAGGTAGACTAGCTAAATGGGTCATGCTTCTAAGCGAATTTGACATTGAATATGTTGAAAGAAAAGCTATAAAAGGTCAATTTATTGCTGATCAACTAGTAGATGTACCCATGTTTGATGACACACCAATGTAAATGGAATTTCTAGACTCCTCTATTATGCACCTATCTTCTAGAGAATGGCAATTGTTCTTTGATGGCTCCTATACATAGAATGGATCTGGAGTAGGCATATTTTTCATAACTTCTCAAGGATACTCCATCCCAAAAGCATTTAGACTGAAGTTCCCTTGCATGAACAATATTGCGGAATATGAAGCCCTTTTGAATGGTATGAAACTAGCAAATGAATGGAGAGTAACAAAACTACACATTCATGGAGACTCTCAACTTGTTATTCATCAAGTCAATGATGTGTACCAAACTAAAGATGAAAAGCTCATTCCTTACAAGAGAATGGTAGATGATCTTAAGAAATATTTCATATCTATCACATTTGAGCAAATTCCTAGAATGGAGAACAAGGCTGCCGATGCAATGGCAACACTATCTACTTTATTACAGCAGCCTGAACATGAGCTATGCTACGAGTTTCTAGTGGAAGCACTATCTTATCCTGCATATGAATCCCCTAAAACCTACATGATCTGCACTATTTTAGGTCATGATTCATCCTAATATAAAAACCTATTTTCCTATCTCCAAGACCAAATCATCCCCGATACCTTCAACCGCCATGAAAAGAGATACCTTATCCGTAATGCCTCCCAATATGTCATCATTGGTAATGATCTATATAAATGAGGTCTAGATGGTACGCTACTTAGATGTTTAGAACAAGAAGAGTCTCAACGTGCATTAGAGGAAGTCCATGATGGTATTTGTGGGTCACACTCGAATGGTTTAACACTAGCTTGAAAACTTATTAGGGCTGGGTACTATTGGCCTAAAATGGAGAAAGAGGCTATCAAATTTGCTAAGAATTGTCAAAAGTGTCAAGTACATGGCAACCTAATTCATGCTCTAGGGAGGGATCTAATCCCCTTTACAACACAATGGCCTTTCCATCAATGGACATTTGATCTTATCGGGATAATTCATCCTCATTCTTCTAACAGACATACCCATATAATCACAGCCACAGATTATTTTACAAAATGGGTAGAGGCGGTCCCTTTGACACAAGCAATATGGAAACAGATATCTATGTTCATATTGAACTATATCATATGTAGATATGAGATACCTCATTACATAATCATAGATAACAGTGGGAAATTCAAGAATAAAGACCTAGATGATCTATGTGCCAAATTCAAGATCACACAACATTGGTCTTCTATCTACTATCCACAAGGAAATGGCCAAGAAGAGGCTTCTAACAAAAATCTATTAAAGATCTTGCACAGAACAGTAAACAAAACTGGCAGAGACTGGCATCTCATGATTAATCCAACTCTATGGGCCTCTAGAACAAGTATCAGAACACCTACTGGGGCTACACCTTTCACTTTAGTTTATGGGTCTGAAGCGGTACTACATATTGAGGTTGAAATCCCATCACTCTGAATTAGAATGCATGGTCTAGTAACTGATGATGACTACAGAGTGTCTAGGTTACAAGAACTGGAACTACTAGATGAGCGCAGACAAGCAGTGTATGATCATCTCAGAGTATATCAGAAGAGAATGTCTAGAGGTTACAACAAGAAAGTCAGACACCGAGAATTTCAGGTTGGCGATCTAGTCTTGAGAGAAACTCCTAAAAATCAATCCCATTGAGAACGGAAGGGGAAGTTCAAACCCAATTGGCTGGGTCTCTTTGTATTCACTGCTACTTTTGTCTCTAGTGCCTATCAACTCTCAACGACTGAAAGAGAATAGCTCCGAGAACCAATCAACGTTCTCCATCTGAAGAAATTCTATGCCTAAGGCATTCAGTCTATGGTAAAATGTCCTGAAAAAATTATAAAAATAAAAAAAAGTCCTAAAAAAATGAACATCTTGGTGAAAACCTAGCAATTGGCGCCTTGATGATTCACAAAAAAAATCAAGAAAATATCAAAAATTCAAAAAAATTGAAAAATGAAAAATACAAAAAAAAAAAAAAAAAAAAAGTGCCTTGGTGAAAACCTGGAAATAGGCGCCTTGGTAGCAAAAATAGAATCTCTGCCAAGATGGTGAAAACCTGGCAAACGGGTGCCACTTGTTTCAAAATGCTCCATCTATCAATGCAATCTTGGTCTTTCCCAGCTTTTAGTCTTGCTTTAGTTTGTACATATCTCCCGGTTTGTTTTTGCATTTCTAATTTTCAAGTAAGTCGGTCTGTACACCACTCATCTCAAGCGTCTGTATCCTATCAATGCTTAACACTTGGGGGAAATCAATGTTATATCCTATGGCCTCCAGTATATCTTAGATGTATCATATCTAGTCAGAGTCCTTTGAAGCTTCATTTGAGTCAGTCAAGTCTGTCTCATCTCCAGAAAGGATTTTGCATCTACAACAACAATCAAACACAAGCTGAAAACAATCTATGGTTTTTTACATGCTTTTATCTCCTTGTATGCTTACTGATTCGCATTGAGATTTTTGCATATTGTGTCTCTTCGAGCTCTTCGATGATGTCCTTTATAGGATTTAGAGAGTGATGACTAGGGGCATAATCTTTTCTTTGTCTTCTGCTTGTATGTAAAAATCTAACCTCTTTGGAAATTTTGGATTGAAATGGTGTTCGACTGTAAGAGCCTCTATCTCGAATTGGATGGCCATGCGTACCTCGACCATTGATACCCAAAAAATTCAAGGAAGTTTGATCTAACTGTTGTCTTTTTGAGTGAGTTCTTTCTCCTACTGTGAAACGCAATCTTACTTGAGGCTGTGAATGATAAAGGGTCACTATGGGTAATTCAAATTGGATTTAGAATAATCTCTTAGCTATTTGATGTGTTTGTAATGCAAGGCGTATTCAGGTCATCACGACATTTATGTTTTGATGCTTATACAAATTGCTATATCAAAATGGACATGATATTCAGGTCATCCTGACGTTTATGCCTTGGTGCTTATATCTAATCCGACATTCTAAAAATAAAATCAATATTCATATATCCATGGTTGTTGACCAGTGGGTGTTGTACTGATTCTTGCACATGCAAATCGATATTCATATGTCTATGGTTTCATAGCTAGTGGACATTGTATTGATTTATCCGGTTACCTAAAAGTTCAATGATGATAACAAATTGACACATGATCAGTGACTAAGTCCTAGGTCTTAGGTTGCATTTCATACTGCATGTCTCTTTGCATTTTGCATGTTGCATGATCTCACAATGACTAAACAAACTTCAATGCTTAAACAATTCTCCACTTGTCTCTTCAAGTCTAATAAGAGCTGAATCTCACATGAAGGTTCCTCCAATGAAACAGTAAGAATCCTTTTTCAGGATCAAAATCAAAATTTGAGATCATTCATATTATTAACTACTTACATATTCGACCTTCGATCATCATAGAAATCCATAATTCAACTTAACTGATTATCTTACATCAAACTATTGAAATTTCAACTTGGTCAACTATGGTCAACTCATGGTTTAACCTAGTCAAACTTGGTCGTCTGGACCTCTAAACGATGCAGAATGCATTCCTGGATGTGTTTAACCACTTCTCAAATCAATTAACATGCTTCTAAATTATCAACGCTGACTTTTCTTGTCAGATTTCAATTTTAATCCCAAAGGGGGCATGGTATTACACATCATTCAAAGTCTATAATCAAATTTGAAATCATATCTTTATGGAAATCATATCTTCCTCAGTAATCAAGACAACAACCATGTCTAGTTATTGATTCATCAAAAGTCCTCATCGCTTGGGGAAAATCTATCATCACTTGGGGCATATCAGATTCATCAAGATCCATATCAATCTGGTATTCTCCTAATCTTGTAAACTGTATCAGTTTTTGCAACCATCGGATCATAGTGTTCTTTCCTTGGTTCTTTAGCAACTGAAGGATTCAAATGTGATACCTGCTAGTTCTACTATGATAATCAAGTCTAGAACCGGTCACTCACTTCTTAGAAATCCTAAGGTTTGGAATCAGGTGTTTCGAAACTCTTTCACAATCATCGGTTCATCACTGCTATAGTGAACATTATCCTTGGTCATTCAGGACCTACTATCTTCATATCAAATCAATATCAATCAACTTCTCTCTCATATCAATTATCAATTTCAAACATCAGTTTCATATCTTTATCAAACACAGACTATCTTTGAACCATTGCGCTTCGCACAGTAATTCAAAGAGGGGCAAAATGTAATACTCCAAAAATGGGCTATAAGTTCATTAATCTCCTATATCAACAAATCGAACAAAATCAACATCGAAGTCCTAATCTAAGGCACATCTAAACATCATCGAATCATAATTAATTATCTTAAATTCTGCATCGGGGAATATTCCTAGCAATATTCCTAATTATCTTAATTATCTTTAATTTAATGATTATTTGGCAATAAATTACATTTATCCTAAGTTTGATTAATTGAATATTTTCATATTTAATTAATTAGATTTAATATCTTGCCACTTAATTATGTAATTAAATTTAATTCTATCTATTATTAATTGTATTATTTAATTTTGACAATAAATCTAATATCTTATGAATAATTGATTAAATTTTTATTTAATTGATTAAAGCAGGTTGTCATTATTTAATAATATAATTTTTAATAAAAGTTTGATAAAATAGTTAATTAACCCATAAATCAATTATTTTATTTCAAAAATCAGTTAAGTTGAGAATAAATCACTTTATTTATTTATTAAATCATAAATTATCCATGTGCATATTCAAGGACCAGTTAAACTCAAATTGGAAAATCAATGCAAGTTGTTAGCTTTTTGAAACTCAACATCTTTTTGAGTTTTAAAGTTAATCTAAACTTCTAATTCGAGTTGAATTGTGCTTTTGCATGATTTTTGTGACTTAATTATCTTTATTTAAAAATAACTCAAAAATCAAGCTGAGTTATTTGAGTGATTTATGGCTTTTATCCATGCACCTCTAAAGCCCTAGATTTCTATAAATTAAGGCTTCAGCTCATCCCAAATCATCTCATATTTTTGTACAATCACGTTGGAGAATTGGAATTGGGAAAATCAAAGCTCTTGCGAATCGACACCTTTGTGAGATCAATTCCAAATTCATAGCTTTCATATTATTGTTAGAATTTTCATTCTCATATCATATCATTTCTAGATTAGCATTGCATATCAATTTTCATATTAGCATAGATTCATATCAGTTTTCATCATATTATTGCATAGAAAATATCAAAAAAATAGATTAATTGCATTCATATTTCATATCAGTTTTGCATTCAAATCCTTCATTTAGGTGTCGTCTAGGTCACTGATCTCGATAACAATCTAAGAACATTAATTTTTGCTAACCTCTAATGTTTTACTGAAGTGTTGTGTCTATAGATCAGGTAAAATTTTCACACACACACATGATTCTTCTTAATATAACTATTTTTAACAAGTTGAAACTTCATTATCTAAAACTGACTTACAAAATTGATCAAAAGTTTGTTCGGGGGCATTAGGATTCAATTGAATAAATATTTTCTTTGATTCTTTAAAAAAAATTATGGTTGGAGAAGCTTACTTTCAACCATTGCAGTTAACTAAAAAATCCTTTTTTTGCATATTCAAAAACTATTTTCTTTAGCTAAGCATTTAAATATGTGACTTCATTGATGTAATCAGTCATTTTTTTCAAAATCAGTGAGATCCAAGTTCACCAATTTTTCTTCTATACTAAAAGTACTTGAAATATCTTTATCTTTATAATCCTTTTTCTAAATTTTCTCATAATTCTATTGGATCATCAATATGAAAAAATATTCTATTGAAATTCAAGCTCAAGGATTTGTCAGTAATACCTCTAGCTTGCTCCAACTTGTTTTTCCATGTCTCCTTTTCTTTGGAAAAATGATGTTCTCCAATTTCTTTATTCATTACCCTTCACAAAGCCTTTTATCTTAAAGCATTATTGACTACAATCTTCTAATTTGCAAAACCACTTCCATCAAAGCTAGTTAAAGCTTCATTTCAAGAGCCCGTGTTAGCAAGAAAATCTATCTTCTAAACCAATATCAATCTAATAGTACTCCAACCCTATTAGAATCTCTCAACCAAATTTACCTCTGATACCATGTGAAAATAGGCCCAAAATATAATGATAAGATGAAATAACAACAATGAATAGGACAAATAGAGTACAAAATCAGTAAGAAATAATGAAGAGATATATTTTTTATTATATCTAATCCAAGAACATACAATTAGATCACATTGAAATACAGTACTAATGACAATGAGTAGACCCATATTTATAGATGAGCTTAGAAGCTTCTATAATTCCAGAGAATTGTAAAACTAGAACATTCTTGTTCTTGGACAATCTTATAGACAACTTCTAGTTTTTTCTCACTTCTAGAAAATTCTATCTCTAGAGAACATTCCACACATTTATGACAATCTTATACATCAATAATTAAAGAGAAAATACTAGAATTCGTATATTTCACAAATATCACAAAAGTTCGTAAGTAGTGAAAAGATTTGATCGGTATATTTAAAACTACAAGATTTTATATTACTAGAGATAAGTCTTTACATATACTCTAGAGTTTCCTTATGATTTCTATAATGTATTAAACTTCGAACCAAAATCATATATTGTGTAACGTTATGTAAAGTTGGGGACCATCTGAATATTGGTATACAAAATTGTAGCCAACCCTAATTCCATTTATTTTCCCCGAACCCACCTGTTGACCACCACACTACCATATCGACTGAAGAGATTATAATTTACTTACTATTTTGATAGGAGAACAATTACAGTTAATCCTAGCAAAAACCCTTTTAACAAACCAAAGCTTTTTGTATAATGTAGCTTCATAAACATACTATTCCAAAATGATGAAAGAAGACTAACTAACATCTGAATTTGATTACTTTTCCTTTAAGTCATAGCCCTCCCTTGCACCGTGTGTTTTCATTGAAGGTCCTACCTACTTAATATAGGTATTACATATATTATGTTTTATTATAAATAATAATAAAATTAGAATATTAACTACTTATCTTAAGAATGAGTTTTCTTATTTTCTTTCTTAAAATTGATTGAATATTACTATAAAATTTGTTTTAGGGAAAATAAAATATGACGGCATTAAAGCATAATTTTATTTACATATATTTTATTTTATTAAAATATAATAATAAACTTAAGTGTTGTCTATTTATCTTTTTAATGAATTTTCTTATTTTCATACCCATTTAAACAACCATGTTAAAAATTGGTTGATTATTACTTTAAACTTTGTACTATTATATCAAAATATCATTAGCTATAATTCTATCATAATAAATGTCAAAAATCTTATCATGACATGTAGAAAATGGGTTCCAATTCATCCAAGGTGCCATACAATATATCCTCGTGAATGTTTCCCTCTCTCCATTGTGAAGGTAGGCAATGATGGGTTGGAATGAAAAAATAGTGGGAGTATAATGACATGTTTATTTACTTGTGATATTGCTATCATGATTAAACTGTGTAGTTTTTTGAGTCAAACTCATTGACCTATATTTGTATGTTTATTTACTATTTTTGTATGTCGATATTTGTAATGTTGATGTACATTGTAAATTATGTAATTAACTAGCTATCAACAATTTAATGCTTTCTCATTATTTAAATTAATAAAATTGAAATGTATGAATGCATACATATCTTGTCTTTAGTGGAAAATTAAATAATGAATTTTTGACACCACATGTAGGTATTTTATTCAACAATAATTGCCCACAAATTCTGAATTCAAAGAATTCTAGAGGAAGAAAAATATCTTCAACCCACCTCACGAGTGCAAAGTCTTGCTCGCACATAGAAAAATTATTTTTCATAGACTCCTTGCAAACATGTGTATCATTCGTGCACCTTTCTTCAGTCAAGTATCAACAACTCTAATTACATTAATCCTAGTGACTTGACAACCTAAAATGTGTGGTTGCTAAAACTACCACCTATCCACGCGGGATATGTTTGTGCAAGTGAGTTGTTGATAGACATCAAACCGATGCTCATAGAATTTGATATAATGTCTTTATGTAAGACATCAAAACTAAATTCCTAAAAATAATAAATAATAATAATAAAAAAGTTACCTAGCAAAGTTAGGAGATAGGATAATAGTAATTCAGTGGGGTCTACAAATGTGTACCATGTCATTCGATTGTGTGAGAGATTTTTACACTCTAGACTTACTTTTCTTAGGTATCAAATATCTTTTAACATGTCTATAGCTTAACAATATCAGATTTCTACAATCTATTTTTAACTACATGTGCGTTTCTGGATTTGATTGTGTGTATTTTTTAGCATCAATAGTGTGATCCGAAACCTTGATGCTAAAAAACACACGCAATCGAATCCAGAAACGCACATGTATGTCTATAGCTTGTTTATTTTTAATATTATTTTTAACATGAAAAATGTAGAATTCATGGTACAAAGGTAGTCGCAAATGGAAGCACTTATCTAGCATGGTATTGTCTATCTAACAAACTAAAACATAAAATATATAAGGAGAGTTTGAAAAAAATAGAGTGTTGCCCTTGGTAAGATATGTGTTCTAGTTTGTTGTTTAGATGTTGTCGTCTAGCACTCGTGATGCTCCATGACAATGAACTTAATTATGACTGCTCTGTTGAACATAACTCTAATAATATTAAAATACTCTTTTTTTTCATAACTTATTAATGTATTGATAAGTAGGTTAGAGTTTTTGCCATGAATTAAGCTAACATATTCTAGAATTGTAACTATGCATTTGAAATTTAAAAAATATTTTTCTATATGAACAACCTTCATGAGAAATATTATTTTTTATTTTTTTTGGATTATGAATGTTTTAATTTTTATTTTTTAAAATTGAATTTTTATCTTTTTCATAAGTTTCATTTTAGTTTTTACTTTTTAACTTTGGTTTTACTTGTAACTTTTTCATATTAAAGTTATAATTTTAACTTTAACAATTTTAATATATTTTGTTGATATTTTGAGTAATTTATTAGAAGTATTATTTTAATTTAATTTCTTTAAGAATTTAATTATATTTGAACAAAGTTTTATAGAAATATATTTAATTATATTGATTTTTTTTTTTTATATTATAGATAGTTTACAAACTTTGATCTCATTCGATCAACAATAAGAGACAACCACACTTGATAGTTTACAAGTTTATGAGCTCATTATGAGCAGCCACACTAGCAACAACAATTGGAAGACCAATAGTCACAACTTAGAATTCCACAAAGATGTCCCTCTTGGGATTTTAACTAGGGTCTCCACAATGAGAACTCATTGCTTCAACCAACTAACCTGAATCCCTTGGACAATTATATTGATTTTATCTTCTAATTAGTTTGAATATTCCTTATAACACATTAAGTATATTTTTAAGTGTATATTTTGTTAACAATTTAAGTTTTTTATAAACAAAAATAAAATAAAATTATATTTCATTATTTATTTATTTGATAAATTTATTGTTTATTATTATTTTTTTAAATTATTATTTATTAAAACTTAGATTTTGATATATTTTGACTTTGTATTTACTTCATTATAATTTACTATAAAGAGAAAGAGAGGTAGATATAGAGACAGATATGGAAACATAGAAATCTCTCTCTCTCAGGAATATTTTTAGTGGCGATTATTCACCAATTGGCGAATATGTCCCGTCAGACCTATAGAAATTGGTGAAAAAATGCATAGTATAGAGGTTGACCAGTTTGCCCAGATTTTATAAAAGACATGTATAGTGGTCAGCTTGTTCACCACTATTTGTACATAATTTCACTATAGTAGTCAGGTTGTTCACCCATTTTTCCATATTATATTTTACTATTATTCACCATTGATTAAGGAAGGGAGTATTTATTGAGGATCACCATTCACCAAAGGCCCATTGTCCCAAGTGAAAGTTTTATTTGCACTAGGACCCAATTCACCATGCATTATACATAATCATGTCCTAAATTCCCGCCCTATTCACCTAGTCAATTACTTGAAATTACGCAGGGTTTGCCAAATATTAGTTGTTATCATATGTAATTGTCAGCCCCTTTGCCAAAATTTGAAATAAGCATTTGTATATAAGGATAGTTTCAAGAGATTTAGTATTACAAAAATTCAGTTGATTCTGAGCTCACAATTGCAATCGGTAGAAAATCGGAAGGAGTCCATAGTATCTTATTGAAGCCTTAATTTTTTGGAGATGTCATAGTCAAAGATAAACATGAAGAGGAATATTGAAGGTGGACAAGTCCAAGAGAGGCCAAAAAAATGCAGAAATATATCTTCATACTTTGGCAGGGGCAGACACAATGGTGTTGGTCAAAGTGAGGAAGGTACATCATCAGAGGAACCTGTACAACTTCAAGGTTCTCAACCTACATAGGAGTCTATTCAAGAAATTGGGGAACCTAATAAATTTGGTGATGAAGTTGCAGAACCTGATATCTTTGATGAAGATGACCTTGAAGGAGAATTTCAAGTAAATAACTAGTACCAGGATGATTTGATCGACTTTGGTGATGATGATGGTTCAATTAACAGTAACACTAAAGGGAGAGGAAAATCAAAAGGAAAAATTGATCGTCAATGGGAGATGTCCAAGAGATTTAAATTTGATTGGGTGGAAAAGCATCCATTCATTGAACCCATGGACAATCCAATTATAGGTGAGACACCAGTAGAATGTAGATGTATGATTTATAGTTGGAAGTATAAAAAGGAAAACTAGTTGTAGCTTAAACTAGACACCATAGAGAAACATGTTGGTAAAGTTTATGAAACTGAAACTGTAGATGGAAAGGAAATAAAAGGGGTAAGATATAAAACAAATGAGCAATGTCAACATAAAAGGAATGCTCAAGAATATTATTTGTTTTAGAAATTTAAGATGAATCCTAGTGAAGTTCAAGGTTCTATTAATGTTATTTTTGCAAAAGCAAGTGAAGTAGAAGAACACAGAAAAGTTGTTCAATTAAGTAATATTTTCCATATTTTGAGCAGAGAGTGTCCAATGATAGACTATCCAGAAATTAGTTGTTTGTTACACTTTCTGAAAGTTCCTAACTATCTTATCACTCATTGGTCAATAAACAGTGGATAGGAATGGGCAAGTTGTATTGCCCAGGTTGAAATAGAGGATGTACAGAGAAAAATAAAAGAGTCAACCTTTATTGCATTATCCTTAGATGAAGTTATAGCAATAGATAATACATCGTGGGTATGCATGCATGTTTAAATACTATACAGAATAATGTCTGCAAACCAAATCTACTAACTATATCAAAATTGAGGGATAGTGCGACATCAAAAACTTTATTTGAATTAGTAAAGAGCCATTTAATTGAATATGGAGCTATGGATGAATTGACAATAGCTAAGAAGTCGATCTGTGTTGGAGCGGATGGAGCTTTAGTAATGCAAGATCATAGGAATGGTCTTTGCACAAAGATGTAGGCTTCTTGTTCACCATATGTTATTGGCATTCACTATGTGGCCCACATAATGAATCTTTCTTTTAGAGTTGTGAAGAAGTTTCCTTTAGTAAATAAGGTTGAAGATTTAGTAAGAGAGTTGTACTCATATTTTTGTCAAATTCCCAAACGTTTTAGGGAATTTAAACACTTTGTTGATGGAATTACCAATGGAAACAAGCTTCTTGAAGATGTTGATACCAGATGGATCTCTTTGGATGGACAAGTGCATCTAGTTTTTTTCGAATATCAATCTTTTATTGGACTTAAGTACAAAAGTCATGACAATGTAGAAAATAAGAGATGTGGTGACCTACTTCAAAGTTTAAGAAATATAGAGACACTTTTGACTTTAGCATCTCTTCTTCCCATGCTAGAAGAAATGGTGTTGATTATGAAAAATGCCTAGAAAAGAGCCATGTATATTGCATAATATGCTTAGTTGCGTAAAATGTCATGCATAGCCCTCGATAATCTCTATCGAAATGACCCAAATTTATTTGATGAAAAATTTGTTCACTAGAAGAAACTAACAGATTTAGAACATCCTGATAATTATTTAAAGATCATTGAAACTGGAGAATTATGTGTCTATGTAAGGGGATTCAAATACCAATGTACTATAGTGCCCCAAAGAAGTGAGCTATAAGAGTTACAAGAGAAGAGTTCACCAATATTTTTGAGTCTATAATAGCTCATGCAAGGGACATAGCCCATAAGGTTTCATTTGAAATAAGATCCTGATTCCCATATGAAAAACTACTTGAGGCCATGGAAATTGTGTTTCCTCAATATTGGTGCTTAAACTATAAGGAAGATTATCGTAATAGGTTGTTCACTTTGATAAAGGATTAATTTTGCATATCTATAGAATTCAATGGAGTGACTATCAATGGAATTTTAGATGAGGGTCTTCTTAGACAACAATCAAGAAATTTTGCAAGGACTATGAAGCATCAATATCAAATAATGCATAACCCACATGAAGAAGGCTTGGTAACAAGGCTTTGGACAGAACTAAAATAGAGCACAATGTTTGTGTGATGAAATTTTAGACTTCTTCAAGCTTGCTGATCTATGTCAAACCATGATATTGGGTTCGATGGAGGATGAGAAATTTTTCAATGCTTTGGGCTTCCTAAAATCAAAGCTAAGAAACAATCTAGACAAGAATTTAGAAAAATGCTTGAGGTTCTACACATCTGGGTATGATGTCAATACTTTTCATTATCAAAAACAAATTGAAATCTAGAAGAAAAGATGGAAAAGAAGAGGGTTGGTAGTGCAGGGCACCTCCCACCTTGATGAGTTAGTGAGTGTTTAGGTTTGTGCTAGGAGTTTGTTGTGAGTTTTTATAATAAGGTCCATTTGATTGGAACCATGTTTGTGTTTGTAAGAGCCAAATGAGCTCAAGGAGAGTTAGTGATCCATTTGGTCTAAATGGCCTGAAAAGTCTCAAATAGATAGGTTTGGTTAGAAATGGTCTAAATAAGGTCTTATAACCTTAAATGTCTTTACTTAGGACTTAGGAGTCATTCTTAGCCTTTGAGTCAGTCTAATAAGCCAAATGACACTCTTGGCAAAAGTTGTTAAGCTCAAGCAACTTTTGCAACTTTTTGAAAAGTTGCTCAAAAGGAGGTTAAGGTGGTTGTAACCACTCATGCTCAGTATACGAGCATGAGAATGATGGATTTTGAAGGCTAATGAAGTTTTGGATTGAATTTTATGATTTAGAAATTTTTGTACAGAAGTCATGTTCTAGTTCTCACTATTTGCAGAGTTTCTCAGTGCCTTGTATGGCCTGTACAGATTGGCAAGAGTGATCAAGATCCATGATAGTTTAGTGTGTTCAATAATCTCCATTTTGCATTGATTTTTTTTTTGGTAGGTTAGAGGAATCAATTTTGACAGGCATTTCAAGCTATTGGTTTGTAAAAGCCATTTACAGAGCCTCCATGCTTGAAATGGCTCTAACCTAGACATCCACTAGTGGAAATGGCTGAAACCATAGGGCATGTAAGGTTAGAGTGTATAAATATTGTTTATGTTTTCATTTTTTTAGTGGCACCAATATTTCATGGTCAAAATGGAAGCCCTATGGCTGACTATTAAAGATAGGTGAGCCAGGACATGGTATAGAAGGAGTTCGCACACGCACCCATGACTTTGAGGAAAGAACTTAGAGGCATTTTTTAAAATCTTGAAGAGTCCCCTTGAAGATTCAAGAGGTTGGAGTAGGTGATTCAAAGTGTGGAGACAAATTTGATGGTCATTTGTGCATACAAGTCCAGAGGCCTAATTAATAGGCTTAAAACTAGGGCCTACTAGTAATTGGTGTTGTGGGTGCAACCAGAAGCCACAAATCAAGATTTGGAAAGGGTTAGTGGATAGCTTGAATATTTTCAAGGTCTTCTATGAGGTTATTTGGAGATTTTGGAATCATAGGCCCAAAATCAATCAAAATAGACCTACTAGGAATTGAGCCAATTAGGCCTCCTAGAGAATTTGATACTAAAAGACCTAAGGAAGTAACTAGAAATGTGGGGAAGGGTTCCTAATGAATCTTGAAGTGTAATGAACTTAGTAAAGATTGATAGTGATGTGTGAGAAGATCCTAAGCTAGGATTTTGGGTTCTATAAGGGAGTTCTAGTGAAGAAGCCTAGTGATTTGAAGGCCTAAATTGGTCTTGGTAGTTGTGAATCTTCTAAGTATCAACTATACCTTGGAGGATAAGTTGATAGAGAAGATCTTGGAGATCCACATTGAGGAAGATAACACAAGGACTAGCCATTGGATGGTTAGAAGAGGTTAGAAGCTTGTGGAAAAAACTAGAACCCAAACCCTCTACATCAAAGTGGTATCAGAGCGGGAATTTATTGAAAGTTGTGGATGTCTAAAGGGGAGGAGAGTCAAGAGGTTGACAACATGCCTCCAAAGGCAATGATTAGAGGTGCCATAGTGGACTTGGTCCAAGAATTATTGGCTAAGGCCAACTTGACAGAATCAAAAGGGAAGAGAATCATGGAATGGGGTTATGATAGTGAAGATGAAAATTAAAGTCAAATAGGGGAGACATCTAGTAAAGGGAAAGAAATAGTTGATGACAAAGACAAGGTGTTCTTGGATGCATTCAAATCCATCAACAAGGATAGCATGGAACACATGCCTTACTATAGTGGTAGTTTTAATGGTGAGGAGTTTTTAGATTGGTTAGAGGCCATTGATAACCAATTTGATTACAAAGAAGTGGCAGAGGAGAAGAGAGTTAGCTATGCCAAAGCTAGGCTCAAGGGATGTGCATTGGTGCAGTGGAACATGATGCAGGATGATAGGATAACTAATGGGAAGAAGAAGATAGTTTCATGGGAAAGGATGAAAATTAGGTTGAGGGCACAATTCTTGCCCACTGATTATGAGATAGAAATGTATCAAAGGCTACAAAATCTTAGACAAAGGGAGTTATTAGTTAGCACCTATACTAAGGAGTTCAATAAGCTAAGTCTAAGAGAAAGAAGGTAGGAAGAAGAGGTAGAGAAGGTAGCAAGGTACCTCAATGGATTGAGGCAAGGGATCTAAGATGAAATTAGTATGTTGGCTCCTGATAACATGCACAAATTCTTTCAGTTGGCCTTAAGGGTGGAGGGGAAAGCTAGGAGGAAGAATGGCAATGACTTCCAATCAAGGGGCAAGGGTAACAACAATAACAAAGGATTTAGGGGTAGGAATACTTTTGGTAGAGGACAAAACCCAAGTAGGATGGAAGAGACACCATCTAATGACAGCAATGGAAGCAATCAGTATAGGGGTTCATTTCAAATAGGAGGATATAGAGGAAGAGGGCCACCAAGAAGTAGGTTTTAGTCACAAGAGAGGACCAATTCAGTCTTCAACAGTAGATGCTATAATTGTAATCAAGTGGGACATACCATGGGTAGATGTCTTGCAAAAGGTTCTACATCATCAATGGGAGAGAGGAGAAATCAACTAGTGCAAGAAGAGGACACTCAAAGTGTCACTTCACCTATTTCCAAGGTAGGGCCAGTATTGGATGGAGAGAATCTCATGTTGAGAAGGACATTGTTGAAGGTTCCTAACACCATGGAACCACCTCAAAGAAAGAGTCTATTCAAAACTACTTGTAGATCACATGGTAAGATATGTAAGGTGATAGTGGACTCTGGGTCCACTAAGAACATAGTATCCATAGAGATGGTTGATAAGCTTAAGCTCAAGAGGATACCTCATACTACTCCCTACAATGTATCATGGCTCAATAAGGGACAACAGATAGTTGTTGATGAATAGACTATGGTTGAGTTTGAGATTGGAGACTATAAGGACAAGGTGTTATGTGACATATTTCTCATGGATGCATGTCACCTACTTCTAGGACACCCATGGTAGTATGATGTGAAGGCCATACATGATGGTGAAAGGAATAGTTACTTAATCACCAAGCTAGGAAAGAAGTTTCAAATGGATCCATTACAAGAACCTAATGAGGAGAAACATGTAGGCGCTAGTGTTATGCTTTTGAGTGGGAAAGATTTTCTTAAGGTTATGGAGAAGGAGAAAGAAGTCTATTGTGAAGTGGTAGTGAAGCCTAAAGAGGAGGCTAAAGAGAAGGTTAGCATACCCTTAGAGGTACAAACATTGTTGGACGAGTATCATGAGATAGTGGACAATGGGTTGCCAAGTGCATTACCACCCATGAGGGAAATAAGCCATCAAATAGACCTCATTCCTAGAGAAAACTTGCCAAACAAAGCAGCATACAAGATGACACCAAGCCAAAATGCAGAGATAGCCAAGCAAATTCAAGATTTGTTGGATAAGGGGTTGATAAGGAAGAGTTTGAGCCCTTGTGTTGTACCTATTGTCCTTTCACCAAAGAAGGTGGGTACATGGAGTATGTGCACTGATTCTAGGGCCATCAACAAGATTACCATTAGGTACAGATTTCCAATGCCAAGAATTGAAGACTTGTTGGACAATTTGGGAGGTTCATGTTATTTCTCCAAGCTGGATTTGAAATCAGGCTACCATCAAATCAGAGTTAGGACTAGTGATAAATGGAAGATAACCTTCAAAACAAATGAAGAGCTATATGAATGGCTTGTGATGCTCTTTGGCCTAACCAATGCCCCTAGCACATTCACAAGACTCATGAATGAAGTATTGGTAGACTTCATAGGTAAGTTTGTAATAGCTTATCTCGATGACATTCTTATTTTTAGCAGGTCTAAGGACGAGCATATGGACCATTTGGAGTAGGTCTTGAGGAGGCTACATAAAGAGAAGTTGATGATCAATCAAGACAAGTGTGAGTTCTTGAAAACTGAACTAGTTTACCTTGGTTTTGTGGTTGCTAATGGTTTCATGAAGATGGATCTTGATAAATTCAAGTCAATCTTGGATTGGCCTACACCTAAGTCCATAGGGGATGTTAGAAGTTTTCATGGTTTGGCATCATACTATATAAATTTTGTGAGGAATTTTAGTCTTGTGTGTGCACCTAGCCTCAACACCATTAACGGTGGAATCAAATGTCAATTCAAATGGATTGAGGCTAATAAAGTGTTCTAAATGTTGAAGAAGAGGATTGTGGAGCTACCTACATTGAGGTTCCCTAATTTCAATCAGTTATTTGTGGTTGAATGTGATGCTAGAAAGCTAGCCATTGGGGTAGTGCTAAGTCAAGAAGGGAACCATGTGTCATTCCTCTCTAAGAAGTTTAATGAGGCTAAACAAAAGTATTCCACCTATGATTTGGAGTTGTATGCAATGGTGCAAGCTCTTAAAAAGTGGAGACATTATCTCCTACCAAGGGAATTTGTGGTCTATACAGAAAATCATTTCCTTAGCTTCTTGAATGAGCAAGACAAGTTGAACCAAAGACATCTTAAATGGGTTGAATCCCTACAAGCCTACACCTTTGTGATCAAGCACAAGAAGAGAGTTAGTAATAAGGTTGCTAATGCTCTTAGTAGAAGATTCCTAATCATTTAGGAAATTTAGTTGCAAAGTGTGAGTATGGAAGATTTGAAAGGTATCTACAAGGAGGACAGAGACTTCAAGGATGCCTATGAGGTAGGTGAAAGGTTTAGACAGGGATTCAAGGTAGAATTCAGTGAGTATATATTGTATGAGGGACTCTTATTCAAGGGACACCTCATGTGTATACCTCAATGCTCAATGAGGGAAAACATAGTGAAGGAGATGCACCAAGGAAGTTTGGGAGGCCACTTTGGAGTGGATAAGACACTAGAACAAGTGAGTAGGTAGTACTATTGGCCTAAATTGCAATTAGATGTTAGGAAGTTTGTGGAACAATGTCAAATCTATCAGAGGGATAAATGATAGAGTAGAAATAGTGGACTGTGCCAACCTCTATCCATACCTCAAAGGCCTTGGGAGTGCTTGAGTATGGACTTTGTTTTAGGGTTGCCAAAGACACCTAGAGGATACGATAGTGTAATTTTTGTGGTGGACCATTTTATCAAGATGGCACACTTCATGCCATCCAAACAAACCAATGATGCTTCACAAATTGTAGGACTATTTTTTAGAGACATTGTTAGGATCCATGGATTATCATTAAACATAGTAAGTGATAGGGACAAAAAGTTTATGGGCCACTTTTGGAGGACCCTATGGAAGATTCTAGGTACAACTATATCATTCTATTCAGCCTACCATCCACAATCAGATGGACAAATAGAGGTATTGAATAGATCACTAGGAAATTTGCTAAGATACTTGACCAAGCAACATGGACAATCATGGGATTGCATCATTGGGTAGGTAGAATTTTCCTATAATGACTCCATTAATAGGAGTATAGGTAAAATCCCCTTTGATATAGTTTATGGGACTCATCCTAGGATAATTATAGAGTTAAGAGATCTCAATTTGTAGGATAAGAGGAGTGCTCAAGGTGAGACATTTGCAGAACAAATGAAGGAGTTGCATGAGCAGGTCAAAAGGACCTTGCAAAAATAGGGAGAGAAGTACAAAGCTAAGGAAGATTATTCTAGAAGGGATTTGCAATTCAAAGCACGGGATCTAGCCCTTACCTATCTTAAGAAGGAGAGATTACCTAAGGGTCAACCTAAAAAGTTGTTTATGAAGAAGATAGGACTCTTGAAGATTTTGCAAAAGTATGGAAAGAATTCTTATGAAGTGGAATTGCCCCCTAATTTGGGCATTTCACCCATCTTCAATGTTTGTGATTTGTATCCCTGTAAGGGACCATCTCTTGACATAGGTCCAACTATACTTTTAGATTTGGAAGATGATGATTGGGTTAAGGATTTTCCAAGCCCAATCCCACTGAAGTTGGGAAGTATCTTGGATACTAAGGTAATTAAAAAGACAAGGAAAGGTACCTATAAGGAGTATCTTGTTACATGGCAGGGGTTACCTCATGCTAAAGCTATATGGATGACAAAGCTAGACATCTTGAAGCATGGAGTCCCCACTGAAGACCTCCTAACTCAAGGGACTTGAGTTCTTTGTCCCAAGGGAGTATGGTGCAGGGAACCTCCCACCTTGATGAGTTAGTGAGTGTTTAGGGTTGTGTTAGGAGTTTTTTGTGAGTTGTTAGAATAAGGTCCTTTTTATTGGAACCATGTTTGTGATTGTAAGAGCCAAATGAGCTCAAGGAGAGTTAGTGATCCATTTGGTCTAAATGGCCTGAAAAGTCTCAAATAGATAGGTTTGGTTAGAAATGGTCTAATTAAGGTCTTATAACCTTAAATGTCTTTATTTAGGACTTACGAGTCATTCCTAGTCTTTTAGTAGGTCTAATAAGCCAAATGACACTCTTGGCAAAAGTTGTTAAACAACTTTGCAAAGTTGCTCAAGCAACTTTTGCAACTTTTTCAAAAGTTGCTCAAAAGGAGATTAAGGTGGTTGTAACCACTCATGCTCAATATATGAGCATGATAATGATGGATTTTGAAGGATAATGAAGTTTTGGATTGAATTTTATGATTTAGAACTTTCTGTATAGAAGACATGTTCTAGTTCTCACTATTTGTAGATTTTCTCAGTGCCTTGTATGGCCTGTACGGATTGGCAGAGTGATCAAGATCCATGATAGTTTAGTGTGTTGACTAATCTCCTTTCTAAATTGATTTTTTTTTTGGTAGGTTAGAGGAATCAAGTTTGACAGGCATTTCAAGCTACTGGTCTATAAAAGCCATTTATAGAGCCTCCATGCTTGAAATGGCTCTAACATAGACATCCACCAGTGGAAATAGTTGAAACCATAGGGGATGTAAGGTTAGAGTCTATAAATATTGTTTATGTTTTCTTTTTTTTAGTGGCACCAAGATTTCATGGTCAGAATGGAAACCCTATGGCTGAGTGTTGAAGATAGGTGAGCCAAAATAGGGTATAAAAGGAGTTGGCACATGCACCCATGACTTTGAGGAAAGAACTTAGAGGCATTTGTGAAAATCCTAAAGAGTCCCCTTGAAGATTCAAGAGGTTGGAGGAGGCGATTCAAAGTTTGGAGACCAATTTGATGGTCATTTGTGCAGATAGGTCCAGAGGCCTAATTAATAGGCTTAAAAATAGGGCCTCCTAGTAATTGGTGTTGTGGGTGCAACCATAAGCCACAAATCAGGATTTGGAAAGGTATAGTGGATAGATTGAATATTTTCAAGGTCTTCTATGATGTTATTTGGAGATTTTGGAAGCATAGGCCCAAAATCAGTTAAAATAGACCTACTAGGAATTGAGCCAATTAGGCCTCCTAGAGAATTTGATACTAAAAGACCTAAGGAAGTAACCAGAAGTGTGGGGAAGGGTTCCTAATGACTCTTGAAGTGTAATGAACTTAGTAAAGAGTGATAGTGATGTGTGAGAAGATCCTAAGCTAGGGTTTTGGGTTCTATAAGGGAGTTCTAGTGAAGAAGCCTAGTGATTTGAAGGCCTAAATTGGTCTTGGTAGTTGTGAATCTTCTAAGTATCAACTATACCTTGGAGGAGAAGTTGATAGAGAGGATCTTGGAGATCCACATTGAGGAAGATAACACAAGGACTAGCCATTGGATAGTTAGAAGAGGTTAGAAGCTTAGGGAAAAGACTCGAACCCATACCCTCTATATTAGTTGGGCAACACCATTAACCAATCTCTAACTCCAAGTGGGACAACTACAAGTGGCGATGGGACTCAGAGAAGTGGAGGTCAGAGTGAAGAAGACACAAATGAAAATGAAGAGAATGATGAAGGAACTGCAATACCAAAATTAGATGATGATGCGGACAATGAGATGAATTGGAAAATTTAGGAAATTTATGCTAAATTAGTAGTAGCAATATGAATCAATAGGTATTTTTTAAACTTATTCATTTTAGAAAAGTAAGAATGTATTCTATTTCATCATTAAAATTTGAGAACAAAGAGTATCATTACTATAGTTTGTATCATATCATAAATGATCATTCATATTTGAATTTCAAATTCCTAAATGAAAGTTTGTGTTCCAATATCATATAAGAGAGTAAATCAACTAAGAATAATTGAATAAAATAAAGTAACTCAATGTACATTAAATCGAAAAACATGAAAATTAGATAGAGCACAAGGTTAGCCCTATAGGGGTGGGAGGCCCTATCTACCTATTTTCCTATAGAATTTTAGGTGTTCAATACATCCTAGGTATTTTTTGAGCTTATTAACTACTATATCCTATCATTTAGTGTTCATTTTAGGGTATGAATGTAATTTATTTCATCATTAAAATTTGAGAACAAAGAGTACCATTAATGTAGTTTGTATCATATCATCAATGATCATTCATATTTGAATTTGAAATTCCTGAATGAAATTTTGTGTTCCAATAGCATATAAGAGAGTAAATCAACTAAGAATAATTGAATAAAATAGAGTAACTCAATGTACATTAAATTGGAAAACATGAAAATTAGATAGAGAATAATTTGTTTTGTATTCATTTGCAATACTTTAAAATTTACAATAGTTCAAAACTTAGAGCATTAGAAATGTTTGTAGGCTAGTCCTAACATCCTCTGGTGGTAGAACAATTTGGTTCAGAGTATAGTCACACTCGTGCAACTTTGTTAGCAATTCATATTTGGAAGTGTGACTTGACAACACCGTTGCTTCTAAAACTCCATTCAAAGTTCTCACTGGTTTGATGAAATCCATGAATGTATTAGGAGATATGTTTGTAGGAAGAAAGCATAAATCATTATTTATTTTGTCCTGCAACCTTATTTTGTAAGTTTCTCTTCCAATGAACTTATTTGCGTCAAATCCCTTAGGCAAACCAAGACTTTCCAAATTCACTTTCCTTTGTTCCATCTTTGTGATCTTCTTCTTAGCTTTGTCATCCTATTCCTCTTCTTCTCTTAGCTTCTCACATTTTTGAATGATATTTGATACCTTTACTGAGGCATCAAGGCAGGTGCTAATTCCTTTGTTTGATAGATAACTATCACTCTTGCTGTAGAGTTGTTGCATAATATCTTTTGCATTCTTTTCTTTCTTGATAACATCCATTATCTATTCAATGTTGATATAGAGCTTCCAATAACATACTCTCATACTTTGAAGCATTTCAAACCACTCACACAAGCTATGAGACATCCCCAATATTTGGCACCAAATGTGTTCTTTTGTAATCTTCACTAAATTATTGCTAGTATTTGTTAAAGTTTGAATTGTATTATTTGCCTTCTTTAGTTCTTCTGCCATTTATTCACAATTATTTTTCTCTTCCAGTTCTTTGTGTTCCCAATGATTGGCTTTATCCACCTGAGATTCCAATTGATTTTGCAATTCTAGGTTGGAGGCAACATTACTCTCCATGGTTTTAAATAACTTTTTTTAAGTGACTCTTTCTTCCTCTAACTTTTTACTAATTTCTACCAATTTTCCCCACTGCCTTTAGCTCTACCTACACCTGTTCCTTCATCTCTACCTACTCCTGTTCCTTCACTACTACCTTTTCATGTTCTTGCTCTATATTTTCTGCTGTAGAAGCCAATTTTTTAATCTTTTTCTGTAATTCTTTCAAACTATTATCTGGAGCTTTCCTCTTTTCTTTTTCATTTGCAATGTCTTCCTGTAACTTTTCTATATTTTTCTCAAGCTTAATTTTCTCTCTCTTGGCCTTTAGCAGTGCACTATAGACCAATTGGTTCATAGAAATTGACACATTGATTTTTCTGACATTTTTAACTTTGGAAAAATCCATTTTGAGAGTGCTAACTTGAAATTCAGATGGATCTATCTGACTCTCTAGTGGGTTTCCATATTTTTTGCGTGGAATAACAACCATGAGCTCCATCATGTCTCTGTTTGGTTCATATGTTGGAAAAACCCTGTTGGATGCAAGGTGTTCCTTTACAGCTATAGTAAGGGCACTAATCTACAATGTCTTGTTTCTTTCCTTATTCTTGGTTGTTGTTTCTGCAAATTTATTATGGAAATCTTTGAAATGAAAATATGGTGTTGCAGAAGGAATTGAATGTTTTAAAGGTGAACCAGAGCTTGCAATGCCTATTGATCTAACTAATGTTGTTTGAGGATTGAAACTTTTAGAGGGTACAAATAGTGCTTTAGGATCGAGTGTCAATGATCTAGAAACCTTTTTCTTCTTGACATCATCTTCTTCTATGGGATTCTATGTAGATTCTACTGGCCTCTTTAGAGAGGGAACTTGTTGTATAACTTGCCCAGTCCCACTAGCACCAATGCCACTACTAGACCCAGTAGTAGTAGATTCCCCAATCCCACTTATGGAAATGGATTTTTTTGTGGGCATAGTGGTTCCTAATGAATTTAATGGGTCCACTCCAACTCAAATCTAAGGGCCTACACCATGATCAATTTTTTGTTCATCTGGTGTGAAAATTGGCATCAAGATGCCTTCTCTTGTGGGACCTAAACCACCACCTTTATAACCCATTTTTTCCATAATGATTTCCCCTTTGCTATATATTTATTTGTGTTAGTCGGTGACTCTACTATGACTTGATGGAGTAAATGTAATTGGTGGATTATCATCCTCATTGTCTACATTTTCATCCTAATCACTATCGTATGTCATGGGATGCTCAAAATTCCACAATTTTCTAAACTCTATATCCTCCTCTATGTCATCCATATCTGCACTAGTCTTTGGTTCACCAAGATTCTTTCTCATACTCTAAAACTCATCAATGAAACTAGGGATTTCTACTAGTTTCTCAAGTTTATTAAAGTTTTCCCTTGTCATTGAGTTTTCACTTTCCCCATTGTTCTTTGAAAGAATGCAAAAACATAAAATCACAGATATCTACTAACAAAATCATAGATAATAACTAACTAATTTTTAAAAAAGTTGAAAACCCCAATTGGAGACTGGCTTTGTACTTGCGAGAATTAAAATTTAGAAATCAAGTTAAACTAAATTTTTGACATTACAAAATCGGCATGCATCAGGCTAGATATCTTACCCAAAATTAAATGTTTAAATCTAGATAGATAGAAGTTAGAATGACTGAGGCTGTCACAATTTATAGTCTCAAAATATTTGGTGATGGTTCAACAGTTGTTTTTAGCTTTATGCTGCTATGAGTCAAAAAGGTTTTACAAAAGAAATGTTCAAAACCTTTCATTAAATGTATCATTTAAACCAAAATTATGGAATCCATTTATGTTTTATCTTTACATGATACATAATCTTTTCAACGAATTACATGTGTCACATTTCCATAATGAGTTTGTAGAAAAGGTTTTTGAAACCCACAGTACTTCTGAAATATGACTTCAACCATTCATCTCTCGTAATCTAATGGTTGTCATGATTTTAAAATATTAATACACACTAATGAATATAATCATTAACTATATTCACTTAGAATTCATACATTCGATAATACTTTTCGTTAAATGTATAATTTAAACCAAAATTACAGAATTTGTTTATGTTTTATCTTCACATGATACGTAATCTTTTTGATGAATTATACATTTTACATTTCCAGAATGAGTTTGCAGAAAAGGTTTCTAAAACCCACAGTACTTTTGAAATACAACTTCAACTGTTCATCTCTCGTAATCCAACGGTTGTCATGATTTTAAAATATTAATATAGACTAATTAATATAATCATTAACTATGTTCACTTAGAATTCATGCATTTGAAAATACCTTATCCATGAAGTTTGAACCAATTACCATTACATGATAAAGTTTTGAAAAATTTAATAATTACATGAAATAAAAGTGCAATGCAAATTTTTTATATTATATTATGCAAAATTTAATTACAATTTAGTGATGCCCATATCTATTAACAATTCTTATAACCAAAACAAAAAAGAAAAGAGCTCATAATTTCTTAAAACATTTTCATATATTTTTATTAAACATACTGATTACAATGTACATCATTGCAAAAACGCTGGTAATCTACTAGTACTAGAGGGAGGAACACTAGAGTCTAGGTAGACTCAGGGACTATTTGGTTCCCTTCCTTTTGTGTGGAACTTTGAAGAGAGGATAATCTCAGAGAATTCTTCTAGCCATATATAGTTGTCAGTTTCCTCCAGTAGGTGCCACTTCCAAAGGAAATCTCTCCCAATCTTTGCCCACTTCATATGACACATGAGCTTCTCAACATCAAGGTTGAGTAGAAATGGTTGCTTGAGAACATTTACCCCTGGTTGTAGAAGCCTTGGTAAATCATTTGCCCAAGGAATTCCAAACCCAATTTATGTAAATACGACAACATTCACATCATTGCTGAGGTACTCTTCTATAAAAAATTTCCTCAGTAGCATGAAGATTTCTACCTTTCCCCCCCAGGTCCAACAGAGATGCCAAGAATTGAGACAAAATGTCAGTGTTAACTCTATACCTATTCTTATTCTCCAGAAATTCATGTCCCAAGGTATGTGCAGGATCATGGTATACCAAACTATGGCCTTAAGTGGCAATGAAAAATTAGAAAATCAGGGTTACTCAACTTGACGTAAAAAGTTGAACATCTTATGAACCTTATGTGAAAAAGTTGTAAAATAGAATCTGTAGGAAATTGAATGTAGTTTCTAAACTACTAGCCCTTGTCTAAATTTTTTTTATCTAATTGTTCAAAATTTTAGATTTCAATGCAGTAGTACAAAAATTTCAAAGGAAAAGATAAAAAGTATGTGTATGTCTGACCACCTTAATCATAATCAAATGATGATATATTTTCCCAAGATTCTATATATAAGTAGTAGACTCATTCATAGATGTTATGCATATTTTTTTGTAATTTTTTTTTCCAAATAAATAATTAATTATGAATTTTCTGCTACAACTTTTTCAGAATTAAAAAACTCTCATGTCTGACCACCTTAACTAATTCTAAACTTTACAAAATTGAATTTATTTTTTTTTCCTTATAGTAGCCAAAGCACAGAATGTGACACATGTTTCAGATTTCAAAAAGGTTAAACGGTTTAAAAGGTTAATCAGTATGTCAATTACGACTTTAAAGATAATTCAATTGAAAAATAAGTAATAATTACTTACCGAACTCAAAATTTGATAGCAATTATATTGATGGAAAGCTGATAATGTCTTTAAGAAACCTTTTTCATTTCATCAATTTCTAGTGAAAAAATAGTTGTCAGCTACATGGTCGAACTCTCAATATCAGAAACTATCTCTTGAAACATGCCTAAAGGGTTGACCACCCACGTTTGGTTTTGCCCAAGCAAATACCAAGCCTAATCAGATATCCAAAAATTCCCAGCTAATTCAAAATTTCAATTGAACTAGTTTTCTCAATTTGAAGTTTCATATTTAATTATATATTTTTTATGTTAATATTAAATGAGTTAAGTATTTTTTTCAATTTTAAAATATATATTACAAATTATTTATTATGTATTGTATTATTATTATTTATTTCTGTATTGTATTATATTTATTATTATTTATTTTTTCAATGTTAAATATTAGTATGTATTATATTATTATTATTTATTTATGTATTGTATAATAGTATAATTTGAACTTATTAAATATTGAATACAATCAATTGATTTTTTAACTCTGGAAAAAAATTTCACACAGATGTAGAACCACCGTATGCTCATCATCTGACCTAGAAACTAACAGTGGCATAAAAATTGATGTAAGAACATTTAAGGTAAATTATCCACAAAAAGGTATATGAAACCCTTAAATATACATTAAAATAGAGAGAGAGAGAGATTTTGGAAAAAATTTGGCGGGAGATATTAGATATCTGATATTATCAGATATCTGATTCTTTTTACTGGTGTAAAGTAACAATAATATTCTCTGGGTCCCTCCAGTGAGTCACATTTTTTTGCTAAATTATGGGATTCGAGTTGCGGGGAATCACGTTTTATCTCTAGAGAAGACAAAAATCCACTTTTTGGTTGGATTTTCTATATTACCAAAGGTATTTGCATCACCTTTTTGGTCTAGCTATGGGGAGTAGTAGTAGTCAAAAGCATAAATGGAAGAGGAGACTCACAAATGAAGATGTTGAAGTGTATAGAGAAATGGATAGGGTTGCCCATCAGAACAAGAGACAAGGTATGTTAAATATTAATGAAAATGTTGGCATAGACCTACATTTGAATGTGGTTTCAAGTGAAGAACATGAATTTGAAGATGAAAATGTAGGTTTTGAAAATGAGAATTTAAGTTTTGAAGATGAAAATGTAGGTTTTGAAAATGAACATGTAGATGTGGCCAATGGAAGTGTGGACATTTTCAATGACAATCCACCAATTGAATATGAAGGAGTTGACATTGATAATGTTGCAGAAGAACCAAATCAATGTTACACATCTCCAAATTATATGAGAAATGAAGTCTATTTGGAGGAAGAAAGACAAACTTCAAAATTGAAATATTCAAGAATAACTAAATGGTTACTTGAAATTGATGAAAACATAATGAGCAATTTTGATGGCAAGAGATCAGAAAGAACCGTTCGGTTGTGGGTTTCAAAACTTTTTGATCAATTTTTTAGCCACAAGACATTGGTTGAGCAATGTCAAATGTTTGTGCAATTGTTAAAGATGTAGAAGATGAGATGTATACTAGTGAAATTGAAGATTAGTGTGAACAAGAAAAAGGAGCAGAATGCTATTATTGTGAGAAATCTTTTTAGTTCTCTCAATTCCATTTGGAAGACTGTACCAAGGAAAAAGATAAGAGAGCCGCTAGGAGGGTTATTACAACTTCCTTAGTAAGTCATCATTTGAGAAAGGCTCATTTGATAAGACAAACTTGTGTTGACTTGAATCTAAATCGTAAAACTTTGGATAGACCACTTGCAAGAAGAGAAAGACTTGATGATCCTCTTAAAAATGATACATGGGCTTATGGTGGGAGACTTTCACATTGTGATAAGAAGCTTATCGATGCTTTGAAGGATCAAATTCAACTATTTTGGCAATCTAACTCAAGAGTGTCACCAAATGTGAAGGATGTCTTGAAGTTGAGAATTGGCATTTGAGACTACACCCCGCATCCCAAACATTATTTGGACATGATTCAAACAATGTTGTTCAAAAAAATTTGTGAGACACATCCAACATTGCAAATATCACAAAGAGATTTTGAAGTCCTGAAGCCTTTTTTTTGTGTGCCTCTTAAGATTTGAAATACTTGTTGTTGCAAATATCATGTGGAGTTTTCAATGCACCAAGAATTGTTACAATCCATTCATTCTACTTTGCATAGTAGTGAAATGATGGAGGAGTGTGGTGCAAGTGCTCCTCCAAAATCATCAAGAGACTTGCTAGATCATTTTTTATGTCCTAGAGATGATGGATGTTTCTTTTATAGAAAAGATTTCTTAAATGACAAGTGCTCAAAGTGTGGTGGGCTAGTGAAGTTTGTTGAATATTTTCATGAGGGCTATGAATACAATTTTGGAAAGATAATTGTCCACAAAAAGGTATATGAAACTATTAAATATAAATTAAAAAGTGGAGGTGAAGGCACTAAATGTGAGTTGGTTACTAAAGAATGCAATGTAGCTAATTTTATTTCATATTTTAGGAAGGATCTTTTTTACAAGTATGCAAGGCATAGTCATAGGTCTCAGTGGTTGGATCAACAATTCAGGATGTGTAAGGACACTTTCTCGATTGGCACTATTATATCAGTTGTTGACTTTGTAGATAACTATACATTGCAGCCCCAAAATGAGTTGCAAGCTCAATATTAAAATTCTATTCAGGTTTCTATTTTTGTACACATAACATATAGACATTCCCCTGATAGTACAGAAGATGACCAGAAGATAATCAAAGAGTACCATTTTTATATGAGTGATGATAAATGGCACTCATCCGAGTTTTTCCAACATTTCTTTGAGAATTATTTTGAGTGGGTGTGGGAAAATAATATTTCTATGCATAGACATCTCATTTGGTCAGATAACCTCATATTTGGAGTTTTTTTGAGGTTGGTCATGGAAAAGGGGAGCATGATGGAGTTGGTGCATGCATAAAGAGAGCTCTAGTTAGGGAGCAACTGAGGATTTCAGGTGTAGAAATCATTGATACTTGTTCTATTGTTGATTTGTGTACTTCAGCATTGTCGTAGGGGGGACTCTTGATTCAACGGTGCATAGATTATTTTGGTTGGTTGAGTTGGGCACAATAGGAGATAGGTTGGATTGTAAAACTATGAAAGATTCTTCAAAAATGTATTCATTTTGAAGCTCAGATGCTAGTGCATGGACCATTTGGACACGAGAGTTGGCTTTTTATTGTTCGAGTTATCTTCAGTGTGAGTCAAGTGAGTGGGTTGATACATGGGTTCCACATTATCTTACTTATTTATCTCTCACAGTCTTTGTAATAAATGATGACATGGATTGTTCACTTGACTACGGCCATATTTTAGATCTTCTACAGCTAGGACATGTTTTTGCATTGGTTGCACCACAAGGGAATGATGAGAGATTGGATTACTAGTTAGCACATTGTGTACGAGGAAAGTAGAAACTTGCACAACTGACGACAAATGATGATATGTTCACATATCCAATAGGATCACATGTTGTTGTGGGAACATGGTTGTTCACATATATGATTATAAATAATGGCATTCCTACGTTTGAAGACTACGAGAAGCACAAAACCATTCTCATGTATTCACACCTTGTTATAGCAGCCAATGTTAAGTTGTTGAAACATCAAGGAAAACCAAAGATAAAGGAACTTTGGACTATTAGTATTGTTGATCATGAAGCAATATTGAATACTCTCAAGCATAGAGATGACCCTTCAGTCACACTTCAGTAGGTAAGTTCAACTCAAGTTGCAAGGTTTTCCATGTTTATTACAATTACGTTCAATAAATTAATTGTAGCTTTTTGCTTTATTTGTTTGAGCCAATAAACTTGGTTTTTTATATGGATTGTAAATGCAGTTGGATACATATAAGATAGATATAGAAGATTGAGGTGTGCATTTGATTAGCCCATCTTTTATGATGGTAAACTTCACTATGCATTGTCTAGTCATGTTCTTTGGTTTGTTTAGTTACTTATACATGTTCATAATATTTTTCTCAAACCTATATAAACTTCTTATATTCTCTATTAACTTTTCTTCTACCTTCCAAATGTAGGGATTGGAGCAAAAAGGACACTTATTCTTTATATATAGTTGTGTAATTTGCATATTTAGATGCTAAATTTTGTATATAAAACCAACAATCGAATGTAATGTGCATAGTTAGATGCCAAATTTTGTATATAAAAACAACAATTGAATGTAATGTGCATATTTAGATCCCAAATTTTGTATATAAAAACAATAATCAAATGTAATGTGCATATTTACATACCAAATTTTGTATACAAAAACAACAATCGAATTTAATGTGCATATTTAGATGCCAAATTTTGTATATAAAAAATTTGATGCAAAATTAGAAATATAAAAGAGCCCCTGGGGTTGATTTGAAAATATTAAGAGCCCATAATTGTATCATCTTAATTCCATGTAAAGTGCAAAAAATGTGTTTCAAGCACTGAGTCAGTAGAACGTTCCGGACCATGCCGGACCAAAGTGTCCCCAAGGGTGCACTAAGCACAATTGGGCAAAAAATTTGTGAGGCTCAGTTCTTGGACTCCATGAGAGGTATTAGCAATACATGAGATGCTACAAGATTGCATTTCTGAAGCCTACAATAGCCTCTCTCCATTCTAGGAGATTCAAATTTGTTTGAATTTTGCGCGCCAGTCTCGCTCGATGCCAAAACTTGTAGCGAGGGTCAGTTGAAAGTTGTACCAATGTGTTTCTTCCAAACTATTCATCCTGGCACCAAATGGATTGTTCCATTAGCTTTGGTTGGGCAAGTAAACACTAAGAGCAACCCCGTTTCAACCACTAAGTCAGTAGAACATTATGAACCATGCCGGGCCAAAGTGTCCCCAAGGTGCACTAAGCACGATTGGGTAGAAAAATTTGGAGGCTCAGTTCTCAGACTCGATGAGAGGTATTGGTGATCCATTAGATGCTACAGAACCAAATTTCTAAGGCCTATAATAACCTCTCTCCATTTTGGGAGATTCAAATTTGTTTGAATTTGGTGTGCCAGTCTTGCTCGATGCCAAAACTTGCAGTGAGGATCAGTTGAAAGTTGTACGAATGGGTTTCTTCCAAACCGTTCATCCTAGCATTGAATGGACTATGCCTTTAGCTCTAGTTGGGTAGGCAAATTCTAGGGACAACCCCATTTCAACCACTGAGTCACTAGAATGTTTCGGACCATGTCAAACCAAAGTGTCCCAAAGGTGCACTAAGAACGATTGGGCAATGAACTTTTGAGGCTCAGTTCCCAAACTCTATGAGAGGTATCAAAGATCTATGAGATGTTATAGGACCACATTTTTGAGGCCTAAAATAACCTCTCTCCATTCTGGGAGATTCAAATTTGTTTTAATTTGGCACGCCAGTCTCACTTGATGCCAAAACTTGTAGTGAGGATCAGTTCAAAGTTGCACCACTAGATTTCTTCCAAACCATTCATCCTGGCATCGAATGGACTACTCCATTAGCTCTGGTTGGGTGGGTAAATGCTAGAGACAACCCTATTTTGACCATTGAGTCACTAGAACATTTTGAGCCATGCCAGACCAAAGTGTCCCCAAGGTGCACTAAGCATGATTGGGAAACAAACTTTCGAGGCTCATATCTCAGACCTCGTGAGAGGTATCGACGATCTGTGACATGCTACAAGACCATTTTTCTAAGGCCTACAATAACTTCTTTCTATTCTAGGAGATTCAAATTTGTTTGAATTTGGCATGCCAGTCTTGCTAGATGCCAATACTTGTTGTGAGGGTCAGTTGAAAGTTGCACCACTAGGTTTCTTCCAAACCGTTCGTCCCGTCACTAAATGGACTGCACCATTAGCTCTAGTTGGACAATTTCATCTCAAGTCTTTGAGTCCTGGAGATAAGCAGGGATAGGATTTGCTTCTTTGAACAAGGGATAATTAGGCCTAGATGGAGAGCTAGAGGGTGGAGAAAGTATTCACCGGTCAAATGATGAAGGACTGAGATTGAGATGAATTTAGTAACTCTAAAAAAGGGTATTAGAAAATCTAAATACGTTGTTAGGTTGTTTGGATAGTTCGAGGTAATTTTTTTATTTCAGTGTTTGTAGGGCTACTAGACAGGCCTAGAAAGGCTATATAAGAGAAATGGTTGAAGTTGAGGTTAACTCCGTGAGTGGATTTTGTTAGCACGTACAAAAAATTTCATGGCTTTGGCCCTTTTCTTCTGGTCTTTACAGTTTTTTTTAGGTCTCTGGCATCAAGCCCTAGTTCAATTTTTTGAAAAACTAGCTATTACTTTGAAAAGCGCTTTGTATTGCCTTGGCCCTGTTATAATTTCAAATTACTTTTTCGGGCCACTTAAAATCCTTTTAGCGCACATGCTTTAATATTTTATCACCTTGCAAGGTCAACTGTTAATTTTTCCTAAGTTTCTAACCCCCCGTGGCCTTTCTATTTTCCCTAAGTCCCTGCATTAATATTTCCTATGTTTCAGCTTAATCTTTCCTAGGCCTGGCCTTCTGCCACCATCTTGATCCAATGGTTGTCACTAAAGTGTTAGGGTTTTGTCAGAGGCTTGCACTTTTGTGACGATCGTTGATTCTCCTTTATGGAAGAGCTTCTCAAATAGGTGGGTCTATTGACATGTATGCACAAATGGTGGCATCTTATTGGTGCATGTATTAACATGTTGGAAGTTGTCAATGGGACCTAGTTTTCGGATGTGTCAGAGGGTCTTGACATTGTCAAAAAATCAACGACGGGCACATGATCTTATGAGATCTGTTAGAGGCTTAAGATCATGCACCAACCGTCGATTCTACTTTCTCAGAGGGGATAAAGTGTGGTGGATCCACATGCAGGTGTACTAATTTGGTGATATTTGATTGGTCCATGGGTGAATGACTGGGTATGTTGTTAGTGGGGCTAGATTTTTTGGGGTTTAGTGGTTTCTAATAGTGATAGAGCATCAACGGTTGGCATGTAATCTGATGGGTTTTTTTTGACACATGTAATCTTAAGATAGCCATTGATCTCTTTTAGTGTCAGAAGGTTGTCAGGGTGGGCTAAGATTCTTCATCTGACAGTTGTCTTATGATCTGAAAGAATCTTGGAACTCTATGCAAAGATGAGACAACCGTCGATCTTCTTGATGCGGGCCCAGTAAATTTTCTCAGTCTCTTCGTGGTCCTAACAAATAAGGTTAGCAGCCCGATGAATTTCAATGCTTTTTGCTCATTCATGAAATGAGATGGTGGTACTCTAAAAAGGTTGGCAATTCAGTGAGTGTGTATTCGTGTAATCGCTAAACTATTTGGTAGATAGATAAAGTTCTCTGCTAATTGACAAAAGCCTTTAATCGCTAGTTCGCTAAATAAGGACCAAGGTTAGTTGTTTCCCTTTGACTGCTAAGTCACTAATTTTGATGATGGGTTAAGATTTTATTGCGTGAATAGGAAAAAAATTTGTCACATGTTCGCTAAAGGTAAACCCAGGTTAGCAATTGAGTTAAGACAAAAGACCCGAAATTAAAAGATCTGACGGTCGCGATATAAAGTTGATCGAGATTCAAATGTGGACACCTGATTCACTGCTAGCGCTATGAAACTGTCCATTGAAATTCAAATTCAAATTTGAGGAGGGTTTCCAGCGATAGGAAGTACCAAAATTTATGGTTTTTGGAGCTATTTTCGATTGGTTTGGTGGTGCTAGTTGTTGTCGATTGATCTGATGGTCTCTGTGGTCAGTGGCATGATGTTTTTGTACTAGGAGAAGTATGATTTTTTTTCTCAAGGCATGTTGTAGGTGGCTACAAGGATTGATTGACATAGAATTCCATGATTTGCAATACTTCCTCAGAATTCTATCATAAGTGTAAATCTTTCTCAGGCATGGCCGACTAGTTTCATCCCCTGCATTTCTTTTTTTGACTATTTTCAGTGGGTTGGGTGGTTGAAACCCTAACCCTAGTCACCCAAAGCTTGATGCATCCTCTTTGAGGATTCCAAGGTGACTAGTGGTGGTATATATTGAAAAAGATGATATTTTATAAGGGTTTTTGATGGTATTATACTGAGCAAGGAGAGCCTAGATTTTGGGTCTGTTTCTTTGGCATTTTGTTGTTTGATAATGTATTAATTTTGCAAATTTTAATGAGAATACATTTGGATTCCAATCTCATGTTTGTGTATGTCTTTTTATTTTGTTCTTGAGCTCATATATGTTAATTTCACAAAGTGGATTATCATATGGTAAAAAAAGAGTATTTTGAAATTATCTTTGAGTTCTTAACAAAGTTAGGATTAAAGTCTTTCAGGTAGTTTCAGTGAGTTCATGGCTAGATAAGGATTTGATGTCCTGATATGTGAGTGAGAGGGATAATAGGCAAAGCACTTACTCTAAGTTCATGTGTATTTGAGCTAAGCTTTTAGGTTGACATATGTTATTAGGTGACTCTTTGCCCTAGGATAAGGCATTGATCTTTTCTTTGGAAGCCATCCATCATCATCAATCACACACACAATTTAAATGATAATATATTTCAGTCAGTTAGTAAAGGATATAGTTGTATATTGTTTTGAGACTCCTTTGGAGAAGTGAGTCAAGGGTAAACCCGCCTGAGCATCAAGGCTCAAAATGTAGGAGGATCTCATTGTTGATCCTTGTTAATTGGCCCTCTTCCTTGTGGACTTTGGAGTGGTGATAGAGTCAAAGCTATATTAAAGTTATCCATCAAAGTATAAATCTACAAGTTGGAGATCAAATGGAACTACAAACAAAATGGCATCTCTACTGGGGAGACTCTAGAGATAAAGTTTTCAAAGTGCACTCTTGTTTTCTTGTTGTGTTCAGTTAAAGATTTCCCACTATTGGTGGGTGGTGACTCAAGAGGTTAAAACCAATGTCATACTGTAAATCACGTACAAAAGGAGGAATACTAGGTCCTTTGTCAAGAAGAATTTGGAGGTCACTCTAGAGCAATTACCTAGATAGGAGAAGAAGAGTTGGATCAGAAGAAATGGAGAGTCTACTAGTGCTCCCATAAGAGAACAAAGAAATACCAGAGGTAGAGCACCACATGTTTCCTCAAGTGAGGAAGGTTCACAAGATAGAGTTTCTAGATCAGATGGTGGTCACTCTGAAGATAGATTTTATGATACCCCAGAGGCTATATTTCAAGACAAGGGTCCATTGCTTGCAGGTCAGGATGAACAAGCTAGAGAGATGGGTTTTGAGATAGATTTAGATCTTGATGAAGATAATTTTAGAAGAGAACCCATGAGACCACGGCAAGTCCATTTCCCATATCAAAATCTCCTTGATATGGATGTGTCATCAGGCTCTAATGACATTATGATAGAAGCAGATGATTTAAACTCACTAAGGTTACAATTGGTAGAGTAGGATGCCATACATAAGAGGTTACAAGAGGAGAGAGAAGGTAAAAAGGTGAATGCTCTAATAGAAAGATAGTCTCTCGTTAGAAAGATTAATGAAATGAATGAGAGAAACAAGATGCTTGCTTCTACTCCTAAGACTTTGCAACATGATGTTTTTGGTGATCTTGAGGCTTTGAGGAGTGAGCAAGAGTGCTTACTACAAGATCATGAATTCGATAAGGAGGGCCCTATGGTTAGACAGGTTTAAAGTTATGCTTCCCTCCCTAAAGATAAAGATGGGCATGAGATCACTGGTCTACTGTTGCCACTGGTGAGAAATGAAAGCAAAAGATGGTGGGTGTCCAAATAAGCAAACCAGTGACAATACCAGGGATCACACCACCTAAAACAAACAGGGAGACATAGATAGAAAGAAAAAGAAAAGAGGATAAAGCTCTTGCTCAAGAGTTGGAAAGAGTTGAAGTTGATGCTGCTAGTTTAGAGAAAAGAAGAAAGATCTAGTTCTTGAGGGCTTCATCAGCTAATGTTCATGGCCCTTCTACTACTAAACTAGGTATGCCATCTATGAACACTACTGTTCCACTTAGCAATGCTACTACTAGTAATCTAATTCCTAATGTATCTACCAAATCATTTGTTGATCCTAATACATAGTCAAATGTGCAAGTGGGTGGGAATGTAGATAAAAATAATAATTCTAGTGGGAACACTAGTTTAGGATTTCATAGAAGACCTATGCAACTAGAAGGCTATAGGAAAATTAGTTTTGATGGGATACCGGGCTACCCAAATGCCTTTCCAAATGATATAAGAGATAAGGTACCTAATTTTGTTGGTAATAATGCTATTAGTTGTGAGGAGCATCTTAGGTTATTTGTAGATATGCTTAATGATTATGAGGTAGAGCATGAGGATGTAGTCATGAAATTTTTTGTTCAATCTCTAATGGAGGATGCTAGAGATTGGTTTAAGAGACTTCCTAATAAATGTATTGATACTTGGGACTCTTTTGAGAGATGTTTTAAAGAGAAGTACGGTGATAGGCCTAATGCTAGTTTCATGTTGAATGAATTCAATACCATAAGGAAAAATAAAAATGAGTCTGTAGTTGAGTTCAACATGAGATTTCAGAAGGGTATGCATAAGTTGTTCCAAGTTATGTGGTTAGATGACAATGTTTGCTTAACTACATACTTCAATGCATTTGATGGAAAGATGGGATACTTGTTGAGGGAAAAAGAACCAAGAACTCTTAGAGATGCTTTTAGGATTGCTATCAATATTGAGAACAATATGAAAATATCAAGGAAGTTGGGTGGGAAGAGAGATGATCCAAAGTTGTTTGGGGACAAGAAATACAAAAAGGAAAATGATAGGAATGTTGGAACTAGGAGGCAAGAAGAAGATAAATTGGCTAAGGTGCTCAATGCATTGAAGGATTTGAAGGCACCTGCAAATAGGAACATCAATGCTCCTACCAATGAAAGGCCTCAGTTCAACAATGATTTCAATAAGAAGAATAGATTGTAGAACTACCCCTACAACACCCAATGGAGGGATGACAAGCCTGTTTTCCTTGCTGCAAGATGAAATAATGATAGAGGTGTCCCTGACCCTTACAAAAAAATTCAATAAATGTCATGGAGGACATACCTTGGTGTGTTCCATGCTAGTCCCCTCATTCTGCAAAGCATTGTGTGGTTGCACATTCTATGGCTGCAAATCAAGATTGTGGTAGTGGGGAGATAGATCAAGAAGAAGATCAAGATGATGTTGGATGCAACATGGCTACTTCATATCTAGGATATGAAGATGATTATGATTTTGATGAAGAAATAGATGTAAATGTGAAGAGACACAATCAGGCCCTTTTTCATCAAGAGGTATTTTTTGATAGTGAAGACATTGATAAGAAGACATGTAACATGAAATCTTCTTCTGAGCTAGTAAATTTAAGAAGACCTTCTAGAGAAGAGATGGATAGGATTACTATAGAAATGAATGCTCAAGTGAAAACTAGAGGCATGGTGGCAAGGGATACAAATGGAAAAGCTGTAGGAATGTTTATAAAGAGTACCAACTCCAGAGAGCCTAATGAGAACAAATCAAAAGGTGATCACATGGTGAAATTCAAGAATATAAAAGGTAATAATTGTGAGCCTAAGGGAGTTGGAGTTGAAAGATTTTCTAGTGAGATTGAGAAGCCAGTTAACACAGTGGCTAAGATTGAAAAAATGAGGGAGGCCAATACACCTAATGTATTAGAAAAGAAAAAGGACATTAAGGCAGTGCAGATTGAGATTCCTTCCTCTGCTGTTGTTGTTATGTTATCTGTATTGTTCCAAATTATAGTTAAAGTTCCATTGTCAGAATTGTTGAGGATCCCTGAACACAAAGACAGAGCTATTCCATGGGTAGATAATGTTCATAACAATGATGTTGCATGCAATGGATCTTAGGATAAAGCTTTGAAAGGTGTTGCTACTCAGGGAATTGTATCTCAAATTCCTCCTATATATTTGGATAATTATGTCAATGCTAGCCTTGAAAACATTGATCCATTCTTTTTAAGTGTCCTTGTGAATGGAATGAAACTAAGAAATTGTATGATTGATAGTGCTGCCTCTAATACTATTGTCTTTCAAAATTATGGAAAAGTTGGGCCTTAAAGTTGATACAGTTCAAGGTAGATGTTGTGCAATGGACCAGAGGGAGGTACCAATCATTGGGACTATCAATGCAATGCCATATAGGCTGGTAGCATATCTAGAGAAAGAGTTAACACTCAGTGTTTTGGTGGTGGACGTCCCTCCTCATTATGGGATGCTACTATCTAGAAAGTGGAGTGCTACCATGGGTGGAAGTTTATAGTCTGATTTGTCCTATGCCACTTTCAAAATTGATGATCAGTTTGTCAAGATTGAGTGAGAACCAAGAATATGCCACATGATTGAGAGAAGTATTGATAATGAAACTACATGTTTTGTGGATACTGATATTAATGCTTTTAGGGCAGAGATCCCTATAATTGAGAAGGAACCCATTTTTTCACCTATCTCTGTTGAGGTAAGTGTTAATTCTATGAAGGGTGATTTGTGGGTAATTTACTTTGATGGTGCAAATTGCAAAGATGGAGCAGGAGCAGGTATTTTTCTTATTTCTCCTAATGGAAACACCTACAAATTTTCTTTCACATTAAATTTATTTTGTACCAACAATATAGCAGAATATGAGGCATTGTTGTTAGGACTGAGGTTGGCACAAAAACATGGTATTAAATGCTTAAGTGTTGTTGGTGATTCTAAGTTGGTGGTGACCCAAGTCAGGTCAGTATATGCTTCCAAGAACAAAAGGTTAAAACAATATAGGAATGCAGTTTGGGATTTGATTGAACATTTTGATGCCTTCAATATTGAGTGGAAGGATAGGAGTAACAATAAGATGGCTGATTTGTTAGCCAATATTGCAATCAATCCCACTAATATTACTTTTGCTGGTATCTCTAAAGTTGACATTTAGGCTAGGCCTAGTATACCAGACAATATTGAAAATTGGCAAGTTTTTGATGATGATAATGATATCTTGAAGTTTATGAGTTGTGAAGATCAGTATCATGGTCAAGAATTTGATTGTTCAGCCTTGGTTGAGTCAATAGAAGGAAGGGAGGTTGTCTTTGGCAATGAAGTTATTCAGCTTAGAACTAACAAGGTGCCCAAGGGGCTTGTTGTTTTGGAGACTATCTTTGATAACCAGGATAGAGTTAAAAAGAATATCAAAAGAGAAGATCATGCTGATCTAGAGGAGATAAATCTTGGAACACATGAGGCACTTAAGAAGGTATACATTGGCAGGGACATGTCTCACAATGTGATAAAATCTTTGATTGAATTATTGAGAAAATTTAGGCATGTTTTTGCATGGTCATATGATGACCTAAAGGTTTATAGAGAAGATTTGTTTCAACATATTATTCCTTTGAAAGAAGATGCTAAACCTTTTATGCAAAAACAAAGGCCTATTAATCCTACTATGGCACCCAAGATGCAAGAAGAATTGATGAAGCTAAGAGATGCTTGAATTATCAAACCCATAAGGCATTCTTCTTGGGTGTCAAATCTTGTTCCTGTGAGAAATAAAAATGGTGACTTCAAGCTTTATGTGGACTTCAGGAATTTGAACATCAGCTCATTAAAGGATAACTATTGTCTACCCAATATGGAAGCTATGTTGCAAAGAGTGACTGGATCAAAATTGATGTCTATGATGGATGGTTTCTCTGGTTACAATCAGGTGATTGTTAAAGAATTAGAACAATTTAAGATAGCTTTCACTACACCTTGGGGAACATATGTTTATGTGAGCATGCCTTTTGGTCTCACAAATGCTGGTGCTACTTTTTAGAGAGCAATGGATGCTGCCTTTTTAGATTTTATTGATGATTTCCTTGTTATTTATCAAGATGACTTAACTGCCTATTCCAAGAAGGAAGAAGACCATTATACTCATTTAGAGAAAATATTTGTGAGGGCTTTGGAATATGGCATTTCATTAAACCCAAGGAAATGTGAATTTGGTGTCACTAAGGGCAAGTTGCTTGGCCACTTGGTTGGCAAGCAAGGAGTTAGAATTGACCCTAAGAGGGTAGCAACTATTGAAAAGATTCAAAGGCTAAAAAATGTTAAAGGGATTCAATCTTTCTTTGGTTAGGTCAATTTCTTAAGGAGGTTTGTGATAAACTTTGCAGAGGTTACTAGACCTATTTCTAAGATGTTGAAAAAAGGATCTGCTATTACATGGGAGGGTGAGCTTGATGAGGCTTTTAAAAATATCAAGCAGGCTATCAAAGATGCACCTGTGCTTAAGGCACTTAATTATAGTGTCCCAATGCACATCTTTTCCTTTGCATCTTTTCACACTATTGCTACAGGTTTGTTACAAAAGAATAAGGATGGTTATGAGTAGCCTATTGCATTCTTCAGTAAATCTTTGCAGGCTGCTGAATTGAAGTATGTCATAAATGAGAAACAAGCATATGCACTTGTGAAGGTAGTCAAGGCTTTTAGGTGTTACTTGATGGGGGTAGTTGTGATTGCTTTTGTGCCAAGTGCAGCTATGAAGGATATTTTCTCACAGCAAGAGGTGTCTAGGAGAAGATGCAGATGGATCAATAGGATCCAAGAATTCAATGTTGATGTCCAAATTACCAAGTTGGTTAGAGGACAAGGATTGGAAAAATTGATGGCTCAATCCAATCTTGATGCTAATTAGGTAAATCATTCTGAAATTGATTATACATGTGATATGGATGATTGTATCTAGTATCAAGATATCATATATTACTTGAGAAATATGAGATGTCCAGCAAGAATGAATGGTAATCAGAAGAGGACATTGAAATTATAGGCCATCAAGTATGTAATTGTGAAATGTAAATTGTATAGAAAAAATTTAGATTGCATACTTTTGAAATGTGTTGATGAGGATCAGGCTAACAAGTTTTTGAAAGAAATGTATGAGGGATTTTGTGGTGGACATTATATGGGTAAAAATACTACTCATAAAATCTTGAGAGCAGGATTCTGGTGGCCCATAATCTTCAAGGATGCAGAACAGTTGGTAAGGAGGTGTGATGCTTGTCAAAGGTTCTCTAGTAAGCTTAAATTTTTAGGCAATGTGCCATTAAAACTAGTAGAAGTACAGGCTCCTTTCCAACAATGGGGAATTGATTTCATAGGGGAGATACCAAACAAGTCAAGTGGAGGACACTCATGGATCTTAGTTTCCACTGATTACTTTACAAGGTGGGTAGAGGCTATACCTACAAGAAATTCAACTAGCAAGGTGGTAACTGATTTCTTGTTGAACAACATTGTTACAAGGTTTGGTTTCCCTAAGAGAATAGTAAGTGATAATGCCATGTGCTTCAAGTCTACTAAATATAAGGACTTTTGCAAAGGTTTAGGAATTTAGATTTCTAATTCTTCACCTTATCATCCACAAGGAAATGGACAGGCAGAATCTACTAATAAGAGTTTGATTAAAATCCTAAAGAGGATTCTTGAAAAGAATAAGAGGGCATGGAATTCAAAATTGCCATTAGCTCTATGGGCTGATAGGGTAACTATGAAGAGGGCAATTGGTTGTGCACCATTTGATCTAGTCTATGGAATACATGCAAGAATGCCTCAAAATAACTTATTGGAAATGTATAAATTTGTTCAGTTATATGATGATGACATAGATGATGAGATGCAGTTGAGAATTGAGGACCTCATTAGGTTGGATGAAATCAGGAGAGAATCAGTTGCAAGAAATGCCAGATTGTAGTTGTAGGTTAAGAATTTATATGACAAGAAAACTATTGAAAGAAGGTTTGAGCCTGGTGATTTGGTGTTAATTTGGAATGCCATATTGGAGGATAAAGGAAAAAATGGTAAATTTGATCCCATCTAGCTAGGGCCATACCAAATTCATGAGAAATGGGGACAAGATTCATACATGGTCAAGGAATTAAATGGTGATATTCAGGAATTGCTAGTTCATGGACAATTCTTGAAGAAATACTTCTTTTGAAGTATTCTATTTTCCATGAATAGTGGTTAGGTTTGTATATGTTGTACATTCTGTAAAAATGTTGCCTACCCTTATCCTATTTTGTCCTAGTCTGTAATGTTTTGGTCCTATTTCTCTCTGTTGTCAAGTTTTCCAGTGGGATGGTTTGCTTTAACTAGTGATTCTAAGTTCTTGCTAGGCCTACAAGAGGCACACATCCCTAGATAGAGCCACTGTTAGCACGTGCAAAAAATTTCATGGCTTTGGCCCTTTTCTTCTGGTCTTTGCAGTTGTTTTTAGGTCTCTGGCATCAAGCCCTAGTTCAAATTTTTGAAAAACTAGCCGTTACTTTGAAAAGCCCTTTGTATTGCCCAGGCCTTGTTCTAATTTCAAATTAATTTTTTAGGCCACTTAAAATCCTTTTAGCGCATGTGCTTTAATATTTTATCACCTTGCGGGGTCAGTTGTTAATTTTTCCTAAGTTTCTAACCCCCGGTGGCCTTTTTATTTTCCCTAAGTCCCTGCGATAATATTTCCTATGTTTCATCTTAATCTTTCCTAGGCCCGACCTTCTGACACCATCTTGATCCAACGGTTGTCGCTCAAGCGCAAGGATTTTGTCAGAGGTTTGCACTTTTGTGATGATTGTTTATTCTCCTTTATGGAAAAGCTTCTCAAATAGGTGGGTCTATTGACACGTATGCACAAATGGTAGCCTCTTATTGGTCCATGTATTAACATGTTGGTAGTTGTCAGTGGGAACTAGTTTTTGGATGCGTCAGAGGGTCCTGACATTGTCAAAAAATCAACAATGGGTGCATGATCTTATGGGATCTATCAGAGGCTTAAGATCATGTGCCGACTATCAATTCTACTTTCTTAGAGGGGATAAAGTGCAGTGGGTCCACATGCCAGGTGTACTAATTTGGTGATATTTGATTGGTCCATGAGTGAATGATTGGGTATGTTGTTAGTGTGGCCAAATTTTTTAGGGTTTAGTGGTTTCTGACAGTGACAGAGCATCAATGGTCGGCGTGTAATATGATGGGTTTTTTCTAACACATGTGATCTTAAGATAGGCATTGATCTCTTTTAGTGTCAGAAGGTTGTCAGGGTAGGGTAAGATTCTTCATCCGACGGTTGTCTTATGATCTAAAAGAATCTTAGTAGTCTATGCGAAGATGAGACAACTGTCGATCTTCTTGATGCGGGCCTAGTAAATTTTCTCAGTCTCTTAGCACTCCTAACAAATAAGGTTAGCAGCTTGATGAATTTCAATGCTTTTTTCTCATTTGCAAAATGAGATGGCAGTACTCTAAAAAGGCTGGTGATTCAGCGAGTGTGTTTTCACATAATCACTAAACTATTTGGCAAATAGATAAAGTTCTCTGCGAATTGACGAAAGCCTTCAGTCGCCAGTTCGCTAAATAAGGACTGGGGTTAGTTGTTTCCCTTTGACTACTAAGTTGTTGAGTTTGATGGTTGGTTAATATTTTATTGCACAAACAGGAAAAAGCTTTGTCGCATGTTCACTAAAGGTAAACCCAGGGTAGCAGTTGAGTTAAGACAAAAGACCAACAAAATTAAAAGATTTGATGGTTGCGATATAAAGTTGATCAAGATTCAAATGTGGACCACTAATTTGCTGATGGTGCTATCAAATTGATCATTGAAATTCAAATTCAAATTTGAGCAGGGTTTCTAGCGATAGGAAGTACTGAAATTTATGGTTTTTGGAGCTATTTTTGGTTGGTTTGGTGGCGCTAGTTGTTGCCAACTGATCCGAGGGTCTCTATAGTTAGTGGCATTATGTTTTTGTACCAGGAGAAGTATGGTTTTGTTTCTCAAGGCATGTTGTAGGTGGCTAAAAGGACTGATTGACATAGATTTCCATGATTTGCAGTACTTCCTTAGAATTCTATCATAAGTGCAAATCTTTCTCAGGCATGGCCAACTGGTTTCATCCCCTGCATTTATTTTTTTGACCATTTTCAGTGGGTTGGGTGGTTGAAACCCTAACCCTAGTCACTCGAAGCTTGATGCATCCTCTTTGAGGATTCCAAGGTGACTAGTGGTGGTATATATTGAAAAAGATGATATTTTGTAAGGGTTGTTGATGGTATTATACTAAGCAAGGAGATCCTAGATTTTGGGTCTATTTCTTTGGCATTTTGTTGTTTGATAATGTATTGATTCTACAAATTTTAATGAGAATACATTTGGATTCCAATCTCATGTTTGTGTATGTCTTCTTATTTTGTTCTTGAGCTCATATATGTTAATTTCACAAAGTGGGTTATCATATGGTAAACAAAGAGTATTTTGAAATTATCTTTGAGTTCTTAACAAAGTTAGGATTAAAGTCTTTTAGGTAGTTTTAGTGAGTTCATGGCTAGATAAGTATTTGATGTCCTGATATATGAGTGAGAGGGGTGATAGGCAAAGCACTTACTCTAAGCTCATGTGTATTTGAGTTAAGGTTTTAGGTTGACATATTTTATTAGGTGATTCTTTGCCCTGGGATAAGGCATTGATCTTTTCTTTGGAAGTAGTCCATCATCGTCAATCACACACACAATTTAAATGATAATATCTTTCAGTCAGTCAGTAAAGGATATAGTTGTATATTGTTTTGAGACTCCTTTGGAAAAGTGAGTCAAGGGTAAACCCGCCTGAGCATCAAGGCTCAAAGTGTAGGAGGATCTCATTGTTGATCCTTGTTAATTGGCCCTCTTTCTTGTGGACTTTGGATTGGTGATAGAGTCAAAGCTATATTAAAGTTATCCATCAAAGTATACATCTACAAGTTGGAGATCAAAGGGAACTACCAATAGATTCCAAGTTGTTTGTAGAATCCTTGAGTTGAGTTAGACATTGAAGTCACTTAATGAAAATTAGAGGTTCAAGAAGGTCAAAGGCATCATCAATGGTGGAAATCACATAAATTATGATTTTTATTAGTTTTCTTTTGTTTTGGAAGTGTAACTTGTAACCTTGATCCTTTCCATGGACTCAAAGGCCTAGATTCCATGGAAGGATGATACTAACAATGTATCATCCTTATATACCTCAAATGTTGAATTACACATGTGAACACACATAGCACATAAAGTGTACACATAAATTTTCTTATGTCATGAAGCATACATATAGCACATAGATTATAAAGCATACCACATGAATTCACTTAAGTCATGCACATAGCCCATACACATGAATTTAGGTTATGAAGAATGTACTTGAATATACATGAATATACTTAAGGCATAAGTTGTACACATGATTACATACACACAAGCATATTTACATACTAACAATGAATAAATGAACACATGTAATTAACAAATTGGATCGAATATCAAGTTTCATATATATCAAAATGAACAATAATTATGTACATATTTACATGTCAACATATCTACATACAATGTGGTATACGCCATCTCAAAATGTGTCATGACATCTCAAAATAAGAAGTTCAACTAAAAATTTTTCTAGGACATCCTATTCTACTAGTGGATCATCAAAATGCAGCCTCTTTGAAGTACTCTTTGGCTTTGATCGATCCTGCATTCAAACACAAAAGTGAAACCCCAAGTTAGATTAAAATTTAGAATCATAGTAAAAAATAATAAATAAAATTTAAACTAAAATTGAACTCTCATATACCTCACCTCTTTGTCTCCTCCCATAGACATGAGACCTAATATATGTCCTTGGTATGCAAGAATAGTGCCACCAATGTCGACTCCTACCTATATATGTTTGTGAACATGAGATTGTCTACGAGTTATACTATTTAATGTTAAATACTTGGTAGAAAATATATGTTTACAATATAACTGAATTAATATTAAAACTTACCTGTGTTGAACTTTCTTCAAGGATTGTTGGCTGAGTCATCAGTGATACAAACCCTTGGCGTTCTGCCTCCCTCAAACTAGGAGTGACCTACAAAAGTCAAATAGATACTTCATACTATCATAACTTGACTTTAATATATATACTTGATAGTAAAATACACACAAATAACTTTGGAAATGTACGTACCATGGGGCTATCACTATGAATGGATATGCTTGTGACTCTATCATGACAATAGGGTCTCATGGAATCATCATATTCCACACTCTATCAAATAAACCATGTAAATTAAAAATGAGTACATAGAACTGACAAGTATACATGTATGCATAAACAAACTAAATTACTTAATTACTTTTCCCTTGTCAATGGCTGACACCTGCACCCCCTCACATTTCCCCCCGGTGGAAACTAGTGACACATGCATCAGTATGTAAAAGATGATCATAAAAATTAGAAAACAATGTACATATACTATTATCATAATTTAAAAGGAAACCAATGAGTACATTAAAACATATGTACTGTGCAAGTTTCAAGACCAAATGATATGGCTGAAAGCATGGACCCCTCCACTTGTGCCATCTCCTCCTCTGTCATCAACTAAACATAAATGTAACACATAAAAAGACATAAGTGGGAAATAATTATAAGGAAATTCTATGAAAAATATGAACAATAAAATTTAAATACAATGTAAAAAGTGAACTATTTATCCTTACCATAATAGTGGGACTCCATGGCTCTGAAGGCCCCAGATGGACATCTCCATGAGCTACTTCAGTGCCTGTAGTGTGTTGTGTAGAATCATCCATGTCGAAGGTGAAAATATATGCATCACTATCTATCAGGTGACCTAAGCACATATTATTGCATATAATGCAAGTGTGGGGCACACAAACATGTGAGCTCATGGAGGATGTGGAAGCACTAGAAGCATCAGGACAAGGAGACAACAATGTCATGCTTATGTAACCAGTAGATCACTCAAGGTGTGAATGGCTTGAATAGTCTATGAGCTGGCCTCAATAATAATGTTAGGTTGTTGCACTATGGGAGGTGTTGAAATATCAGGAGGGGGGACATATGTGCGGGATTTCACCCATTGTGCCCATGGCTTGTCCTGAGGAGTTCCTAAACCTACACCCTGGTTCAATATCATACTCCAATAATTCACCTTCTGACCAAGCACAAATTTAGCATACAATTTTTTAATAAAATAAAATGGGACATCTAAATTGTTGTGAGGTGGTCTATCAAAAACCATCCACCAATGCTCCCAAAAGTTGTCACATATTGCACTATTTGTGAACCATTTAATTGACAACTTGGTTTTTTTATGGTCTACTTTTAGACCAGTTTTAGGATCCACCAAAAGATTATCAATGTCATGTTTTGTTATATTTAGGTTAATGACTTGATCATAATCAAGCCTATCGTCAAACTGGCCATGCATGGAATCGCGCCAAAGAAGTGCAGCACTATGTTGCTATGTAAGTTTCTCCATATTTTCAATAATTGAGTTCAGTGTCGTAAACATGGGGTGCAATGTGGGGATATTGGCATAAGTGGTTTAAAATCCTCTAAGTTCATTTAGATTATCTCCTATTAGATCCCCTAAATGGCAAGGGTTTGTGACAGGTACATCTTTTAGAGGTGGGGGATTGTTGGGAGGTCATTCTAGATTGTTTGTGGGATCATTAGGAGGGTTTTCTGATTCCATGTCTGATTACAATGAAAAAACAAATAGGTAATTACAATGAATTTTAAAAAACAATACAAAAACTCATTTAAATAGCTAATTTTTATATAAAAACTATAATTTCTATTAAAAAATAATAAAAACAACAAAAAATTGAAGATTGGACTTACCTTAGATTTTTAGACAAATCGGATAGGGGATTGCAAAGCGGATATCTGAAACCCTCAGCCGCGTTCACATTTTCACAATGAGAAAATGTGGAACATAGCTGGGGGTGCAGTGTTATATTTACTAGCAAATATTGGATATCTGATAATATCAGATATTTGATTAAGCCTTTTTCTTTGGCTTTTGGCTTGGCTAGGTCTACTGACACCCAGGCCTACTAAAAAGTCAACATATGCATTTGTGTGCTTTTGGATGAGTGAAAATAAGTTTTTTTCACATCACCACTTTTTGGCATACCATGATCTTGCACATACCCCCCAACACCATCCTTATAGCCTCTTGGTGAAGGCTCTCAACTCCATAGAAAAAGATGCTAGGATTGGGTCTATGACCAGGCCCAAAAAGGCCTTAAGATCATCCAAGGCAGTGCATCTTAAACAAATTGTAGTGTCCATTGAAAATTGAAATTTGACTAACTAACATTAGTATTCTAATTTTTGATAAAACACAAAGAGAACCTGACACTCATAGACTATTTTCACAAAATATTCTTTCACAGTCATAAATTAATGAGCGTAGATCATCTATTTATAAGCCCCTAATTGAAATTCTTTCTTTGCCCTAAAGTTATAATTAATTTGTTAGTTAAATGGTAACTGCCCTTCAAAAATTTCTAAATCTTTCATATTTAATGCAACGGTGGGTGAAATTGGAAACATGACTTATGATAAGACATTTTATATCTTTGGAATAATGAATGTAGGTGGACATAACAATAATTTAATATAAAAAAAGTTGAAACCTGTGCCCACTCCGCAAAAACAATGAGCAAAGTACGTTAGCTATGAAATGGTAGTAGGAAATGAAGCTTTACCATTGATGTGAGATCATCAAATGGTCAGAAAATAATGTTAGAAACCATTGATGTAAGATCAATTAAGCTTTAAGGCATTATTCTATCGAGGTAATGAATCTAACAATGTCAGACACATATCTATCATTGAAAATTGAAACTAAAAGGCACCATCTACGCAGCCATTAATTGATAGTTACATTACTTTACTTGATGTCATCTACTCATCGCCATTAATTAATAATTTTATGAGGTCACAAACTCCCATGTCTATTGGATTACAACATATCAACAGCCAAAGGTGAATTTTGGGCCTATTGTTGGTCTTCATAACCTTTACGATAAACTTTTGATGAAATCATGACACATGGTATGATTGATCGTGGGCTTAGTGGATGAGGATCAGAGTGATGGGACCCATTGTACCCACTGGTGCAACTTCAACATCAAATTAGAATCATTCGATTAAGAGAGATGAATTGTGGAAGGTGCATTTCGGATCGAATGTGGCGGGATAACTCCTTTACTGAAAAATTTCTCTGAAATCATCACATGTGTCATTCTTAGAGAATGAAAAATCACAACCGAACTTATTAAATTTAAGTTAAAAACTTAAATTGCCTGGAATGTTAAATTTAATATTTATTTCCAATTATTAAATCACCATACCAACTATAGAACTATAGTATTAAATTGCCAAGTTTATATGTATTTTTGAAAAATATTCACCATGACAAATAAATTAATTAAAATATTTGTAAAATAGTTTCACCATAATTTATTAGTATAAGGAAGTCTGATTCGGTAATTAAATTAATAATTTTCCTATAAAAAATTTATAGTGACCATATTTTTATAAAAATAGTATACGTTATTAAAAAAATCACCACCAAATATCCATATTTTGAAACACAATTTGCCATCAATATTAAAAAATTTCCCTCCAAAAAACATGTGATTCACCATGATTTTATACTTTTTGGAAGGGGGGGTTTCTCTCTCTCTCTCTCTCTCTCTCTCTCTCTCTCTCTCTATGTGTGTGTGTGTGTGTGTGTGTGTGTGTGTGTGTGTGCACATGCACATACATATATGTACCCTTCTAAATTGTAACCATTTAATTATTGTACAATTTGAGGATTATTTTGTAATTGCCTTAGTGTATTTTCTATATAGGGACCTCATATAGCAATAATGGACACCTAAAATCAAAGATGGGTCCTTTATCATTTCAATCTTGTTTAAAATTAAGGTAAACTCTTATTTCTAAGTGTGCTCCTCTATTTTTCCTCCAATATAAAAATTCATTTCATCACCTACGCCCTATATTACCATTTGTGGCCTTTGTTTTCTATGTAAACCTTGGAACTAGTTGTACCTTATAATTCCACATTCTGTCATTACCTTGGATCCATGGTCATAATTTGGAAACCTATTAGGTGGTATATAATGTTCCAAACATTATGTATCTTGAAGATTAAGCCCAAATTTGAACTAGGTCCCCATCTGAGTGATTTAGTTGGGAATTAGGATTTACAGTCGGCTTGCTTGTATTTTAACCCTTGAGATGTTGTGAGAGGTATATAAAAACCCTATTTCCTCTCATTTAGGTCATCCATTGATCCTAAATTATTAAGTATTCATTATCAAGCATTCATAATCAAGTGAGCAAGTGTAAGGAAGAAAATCAAGTTCAAAAGTCATCAAGCAATCAAGTCTTCTTCTTATGCATTAAAGGTTTTTTTCTTCATGGATCTAGCTTCTTTCCCTTATTGATGACCTAACCAAAGGAGTATTCTATCAATTAAAGAGATGCACATACCTCTTCATTAAAGTCTTTTTTCTTCTCTCTCTTAATTAAGTATTATGATGAATTACAACATCTATTACATAAGGTTTTTTATTTCATGATTTCCTTTTGGGTTTTTCATGTAAAGTCAAAGCTATTGCATCAACATATTTGATCACATTCAAAGAATCATTTTCATTCCGAAGGTATAAATTACTTCATTTTTAGATCTATCCTCTACTAGATGACAACATACTTTTATTTGTTTCATTTTATTTCAAGGTTGATTCCAAATAAAGGTTTGATTGAGGCAAACCCCTTTATCCATTTAACTTCTTTCCTATTTTTCTATGAATACGAACAGTTGGTGCATCTATAAAAAAATTAACAATTTGATGAGGATATATCAAAGAAATGTTACTATAATTGATGATGATGATGATGAATACCGACTAAGATCAGAGGTATACAAGATTGTAGAAAGATTAGATTGGTTATTATCTTGTCATTGATGTCAATAAATTGATATCTGATTTATATTGAGTTTCCATATCATTTAGAGTATGATAATAGTTTGACTGAGTAAAGAAGAAGAATAAGTGAAATGTTGTGAAGATGAAGAACTTAATTGGGCAATAGATACTAACCAGACAATGTTAAGGTTATGTTGATATAATTATTTTCTACCAAACACTTGATTATATCAAATTGGTAAAGAAGACTAGTCAAGTCAATAAGAAAAATAGTTTTGATACTGAGGAGGAAAAAGTCATTTGGTAAAAGGAAAGTAATTTTTGGTGAAGAGAAAGGAACTAAAGACATCGAGTAGAAGGTTTCATTTACCGAGCAAAGTTAACCAAAATTATGTTAAAAGAAAAGAGTTAAGAACTAAGAAAGGAACAAAAATTAAATACAAGGATCAGAGCAATATTTAATGTTGAGCTATGATGAGATGGAAGATTTTGATGATGAGGAAGAGTTATTCAGAGAGATCTACAATCAAGAAAATTCAAGGTGATGATATATGGTATAGATCTAAGTGGCAAAAAGAGAAGGTAAAATTTCTAAGGAAGTTCAAGTTTCGAGGTGATGATAAAACATTCAACTGAGATATAAATTCATCTACTTCATTTGTGAGGTTAATTAGATGGTTGAGATTAATCAAAATAAAACCTAATAAAGGAGATTAAGAGGCAAAAAAAAGTCTATATAGAGGAACTTGTATGAACAAAAGGCTAGCAAGTTGAAGGGTTGATGAGTCATTGACTGAAGCACTGGAGAAGAAAAAGATTGAATTCTGAGCTAGAAAGTTGAGATTGATGAAGTGGTGAAGCTATTGGAAAGTGAAGGATAGAAGTGAAGGTAAAGAGTGCACAAGGGAATTGATTATGAAAAAGATACTTGCAGATTTACAAGTCAAATTATATGTTGTTACTATTAACATTTGTATTAGAAAAATATCTTAACCAAGTGGACCTAATAGTCTTATTGTAAATCCTTGTAAAAGGTAACATTCTAAAAGAGTGTTTGAAGACCTTTAAAAAAACCATTCCTAACAGGGTGAAGATCCTAACAGATCTGAGGTAAATCCCCTAATAGGGTCACATTTAACAATGTGTATTGTAATCTTTAAGTAGATTGGCTTTTAACCTAGCATACTTTAGAAGAGTATTTCTTTAGAGGATGACAATTCCCACAGTGGTTTTTCACAAATTGGATTTTGACATTAAATACAAGTGTTATATGTGTTGAATGATTAGTGTGTTCATGTTATTACCGATTGATAAAGTTAATTTACTATTATTGGTTAGTATTGAAGTGTGTCTGACCAAGTTGACACCGAGTTGAATTAGTGAATTTTTTTAAGGTACTGAGAATGAAGAATTACTGATTCACTCCCCCCTCTCCATAATCTAATAAGAAATCCTATAAGTTATAGCCTAAAACATAGGGTATGAGTCATTCAGAAAATATTTTACTTGCATACAAGTTGTTTGGAACATTTTGTACCCAACATTTTCATCCTAGATTTGCACTATAGGTCGGTTCTATTATTCAGTTCTCATTTCAAATCAATCATGGTTCTCTTTTATTCCTTTTTAGTCTTTATTTCTTTCATTTTCCATATTTGCCTATTTAGCCTTCTATCTTTCATACTTCTTTCAAATTTCACCTATCCATTTCCCCTTACAAATTTACAACAAAGGATTATTGACCCATTCAGTTCTTAGGACCTACCTAAGTCTATTGAGATATCTTTATTCTGAATGTGCAAGTTTGGAAAGGAGGAATATAACTCTTTGCATTTCTCCCCATTTCATATTATACATTCTAGTGAACCCAACTCATAAAATTCCAACTTCTAATTTGTTGTTTAGACCTGATTTGTATACATTACATTACTACATTCTATTCATTTAGTTTGTTTTTTAGTCTTATTTTCTGCATTCATTAATAAAAATATACATAATTTATTTTTTATTGGTTTCATACATCTAGTTCATCTTTGCATTTCATTTTCATGTTAAATACAATTAAAATCCAAAAATATTTTCTTTTCATGCATTCTATGTTCTTAGATTAGTTCCTTTTATGATTTATTTCATTGCATTAGCTTATTGCATTGCAAAATGTATAATTTATTTTTACAAATATTTACTTCCTTTGATGATCCATTTAGTAGTGAAGACTTTGATATGATGGATGAATTACTTTATGAGTTCCTCTCTACTAAGGCTTCATCTGCACTTGCTAAAATATATTTTTGTCAAAATTTAACTAATGTGATTAAAGCATTTAGGATATACAATAATCCCATTTATGAACATCTCAATGATTCCTCTCCTAAAGATTCTCCCCATCTTGAGGAAATATTGATGCAAGAACATATTGTTAATGCTCCTCTTAATGATCTCTCCCTCTTTGGGATGAACCATTGGACAATGATATTGATTATTCTCTTGATATGTTCCTCTCCTATGAGAGACCCTTGATGCAAGAGGATGATATTAGGGAAGAAGAATATGATGATATATTTTCTAATTCCCAAAGTGATATTTCTCCTTCTATTCACTTCAATTCCTATACATATGAAGCATTAATGGGTGATGTTTTTCCCTCTCCTAAAGTTTTTCTTGAAAATGCCTTAGAATAAAAGGATGATATTCTTGGTGCTATCTCTTTTCCAAATGGACCTTTTGAGAATAAAGAACCTAATCAAGTTAATACCATTCAAGATACCCCTAAAAAAAACCAATAATTTTTGTAACAGGTGTTACACAACCTTATTATCATATAGTACCATACACATATACAAACAATCCTCAAGAGGATAATATCCTTAATGTCCTCCCTTCTCATAATGAAAGCTTAGCACATAAGTATCCTAATTATTTCAACAATATTCATATGAAATGTACAACTCCTTTGATTATCTCTCCAATATGAGCAAGCACACCATGAACTCTTCAAGATGATCATTGAGGAACTTTAGATTTCACACCAACCTTTTGTAGTAAAAAAAATCCTTGAACTTGAGAACCAAATACCTTATTCAAACATACGTATGGATATTGGCTGGGAAAATTTAAATTTCCATCCAATCCAACCCAAAAGAGACTCTTATGATGGATATGGTATCAAAAGTGTGCAACAAAGCATTGAAACCCATGAGAAATATACATCACATTTTTCCAAAGAAGATCTAGATTTTCAACCTCCTTGATCTAGATACATTCTTCTCCTAATTTATCATCAGAAAAAGAGATTATTTTTTTGTGATTTATGATGCTAACTCAATTACTCTTCCTTTCAAAAAAAAAGAAAAAATATCAAACATGAACAAGAAAATTCTTCCATTTGTTTGTATCATCAATTTGCTAGCCATAAGTCTGATGAGTGTTATTATTTGAAGTGTAAACTTTAGGATTTTATTGATTGTGTGTGTTCCAAATGACATGTAACTTTAATATAGAAAATGGTGATAAATGGTAGACCTAAAATTTCCATATACATTATAATATTGAACCCCATTGTAACAATTTTGATATCGCTCTGATACCATGTAAGAAGTTTGATATCGCTCTGATACCATGTCAGAATTTGCCTAAGGAAAAGAATAAAAATGCCAAGATCTAGAAGCTCAATTAATAGAAAAAGAGAGACAATATGATATGTTTAATTGAATGATTCAATATTGATCAATAATGAAATAGATACAAAATTAATTGAATACAAAGTAGATGTTCCTGAATATATAGGCAATGTATGATAACTAGGAGAGATGCAATTGATAACCTATCAACTAGAATAGGTGTAATAACATGTCCACCAAAGGTGGATCATCCATTATTATACATAAAGGTATGTCCAACATGTGCAATAATGAGAGGATGGTAATGTGATTAGAGCCCTAAAGGTGGATCTCACACATAAACTAGAAATTCTCCTACACCATGTGCTAAAATGAAATACAAAATCCTAGATGTCTCAATGAAAAACTATTGTGCAATGCATTATCCTAAGTAAACTTAAGAAAAGTGTAATTAAGAATATTTAATTACACCAACATCCACCCTTAGACCAAATTTGATCAGCACAACCCAAAATGGATGAAGAGGTACTAACATAGGGTATAGAAAATGGAGAAATTTGATGGGGGATGTGTATATGGTAATCCTTGTATGGATAGAAATGTATGTATATATAAAGTAAAGTATGATAAACACTTATGCAATGATAAAGAAGATGACAACTAGCAATGTATGATATCAGATATAATATATAAAAGAAAGTGCTAAAGGAAAAGGAGAATGATGTACTTACCTTAATTACTAGAAGAGGATAAGTGAACTTTGAATCTACAATTGAATGATGAAAACTTGTCCAAATCAGAAACCATCTATGATCTAGGACTATCATACCTCTAATTTATAATCATGTAATATTTAGATCTAAAGGAACATGATGAAGAGTTAAGTAATTTGGAGCACCACTAGAGTAATATCAACTATACAGACTTAGAAAAGGACTCTAACATCATGCAAGTCTATTTTAATCAAATGTTTCATCCTTTCATTCTCTGGATGCTCCAAAACATAGAAGTGAACCTTAGGGAGTTATTTAACCCAAGGTACTCAAATTATCTTAAGGGTGAGTAAGGCCTTAATAAAATTAGATAACAACTTAGTATAGTTAGAGTGACATATTCCAACCACTAGTTCAGTCCCCCAAAGTGTACATGTATAGATTTGATTCATAGGCCTTATTGACTCCTAGTAGCCTTGCCAACTCATTTTTTTTTGGCTAAATCGACATCTCTCCAAAAAATTGGAAAATAAATTATATAATTGAGTACCCTTTTGTGAGTACTAATAGACCCAAGGTTTCCCCTTCTCACTCCAAGAACTCATATCACTATTCACATTGTGGCATGATGACAAATAGGCCTAATTTGGTGGCATAAAGAGGGATCTAACATATGGGATTTATATCTCTTACCCTAATCACTTGTGACACTTGATATACCATTAAATACTATTGGATATGAAATCTCAGCCCTTGGGGAGGTCATATGTGGAAATGAGTTTTCCAATTGCATGAAAATGAGGGCTACTTGGGCTACTTTAAAAAAGAAGCCACCCCACAAACATACCAAAAATGACACCATCATGTTGGTCTTTGAGGTAATGTTTCCATTTCCTACCAAAGAGAAGGTTACATGCATCCATCTTCACCTTATCAAATATAAATATGTCCTTGTAGGGTCCAATTTGAAATTCAACCCATGACTTCTCATCCACAAGAGTTTGTTGTCCTTTATTAAGCCATGAAACTTTGTAAGGGAATGGGTGAGGTACTCTTCTCAATTTCATGTTTTCAACCATCTCAAGAGAAATAAAATTCTCCATTGAACCATAATCAACTAGAACCTTACATATTTCCCCCCTGAACTTGTAATTTGTCCTAAAAAGTGACTTTCTTTGAGGTGGTTGCTTGGTGAATCATTCTTGTAGGAGCATTCTTCTCAACATAAGGGCTTCACCTTTCTCTGGGTGTCCATAGGAATTAGGATAACTCTAAGGGTCAAATTCTTTGACTAAATGTGTTCTCCTCTCTCCTTGAAAGCTAGACCCTATCTTCTCTGGGCATTTGTAGGCCATATGTCCTTCTTGGTTGGAATTGAAACATTTAATGCTTCCATTACCTCTTTCACATGACCTTCCTCTGAAATTTTTGGTTCGTCCCCTAAAATGCCCTCTAACATTATCAGTCTCATTCATTTCATAGTTGGTTTAATTTTGAGAGTTGAAAATAGGTCCTCTTCCCCTTGACTGACTTCTTCCTCTTAATGGTTTTCTACCCCTAGCTCTATTGTTTTGATCTTGTCTCCTCCTAAACTTTTCTTCCATCTTTAGAGCCAATTGGTAACATCTTGATACTGTATTAAGACTCCAAAATTGCAATTCCTCTTAGATGTTCATTCTAAAGCCATTTAGGAACCTTTCCACCTTGACACATTCAAGCTATGTGATTCTTGACCTGAGACTTCACTTCTGGAATTTCTTAGTGTATGTGTTGATGGCCATCTCTCTTTGTCTGAGGTTTTATCTCTTTCAGTGTAACTGAACCTCATAGTCTTCTGGTAGGTACATTTCCTTTATGATTGCAACCATTCTTTTCTATGGTATGATCCTTTTCTTGTCATCCTTATCCCTTTCCTCCTGAATTAAGTTCCACCAAATTACTACTTCTGCTCCATCTTAGACATTTTCAACTCGACCTTTTATGCTTCGGTGATCCCTTCAGATTCAAAATCATTTTCTAAGGCTTCAATCTAGTCTATCATAGCCTCAACATTCATTTTCTCATCAATAATGGGTAACTCCACTATCTTGCCTCGTAAAGTATCTGAAGATTTTAGGAAATTTTTTTGATCCTCTAATACATTCAGTCCTTCTCGAGGTACTTCTTATTCTTCATCCACATCCATTCCTTGTTTTCCTTCTTCTTTCTTTTTTGCAGTCCTCTCTACTTGATCCAACTTTTCTACCAATTGTTCTAATCTATCTCCCAACAACCTATTCTCTTCCTCATGGTCCTCCACCCTCTTATAAATCTCTACATTATTCACCATGTTGTAACTCACAACTAAAAATGCTATCTCTAACATAAACTAATTTCTTCTTAAAGAAAGTAGTAAGTTGGATCTGATACAAAAAATGATGTAGATTCAAGTACTTTGGAACACCACTAGAGGAAAAATCAACTCTGTGGACTCAAAAAAGGACTCTAACATCATGGAGATCTATTTCACTCAACTGTTCCATCCTTTCATTCTCTGGATGCTCCAAAATATAGAAGTGACCACTAGGGAGTTATTTAACCCAAGGTACTTAAACTATCTTGAGGGTGAGGGAGACCTTAAGAAACTTAGATAACAATGTAGTATATTCAAAGTGATATGTTTGAACTACTGGTTCACTCCCCCAAAGTGTAGAGGTATAGATTTGCTTCATAGGACTTATTGACTCCTTGTAGCCCTGCCAGCTTGATTTTCTTTGGCTAACTCCACATCTCTCCAAATAAATTGGCATATAAATTATATATTTAAGTACCCTTTTGGGAGTAGTAATAGATCCCAAGGTTTCATATTATCACTTCAATGACTCATATCAATATTCACACTATGCAATAATGACAAATAGGCCTAATTTGGTGGCATAAAGAGGGAGCTACCATATGGGAGTTAGATCTCTAACCCTAATCACTTGGAACACTTGACATACCTTGAAATACTGAAGGATGCTAAATCTTATCCCTTCGGGAGGTCATATGTGGAAATGAGTTTGTTGATTGCATGAAAATGAGGGTTACTTAGGCTAGTTTAAAGAAGGAGCCACCCCAAAAACACACCACAAAGGATAGAAGATGCTATCTTTGATGTAGATTAATTTCTTCTTGAAGAAAGTAGTCAGTTGGCTCTAATAAAAAAAATATGTAGAGTCAAGTACTTTGGAACACCAATAGAGGAATATTCAACTCTAGAGACTCAACAAAGAACTCTAACATCATGTCGATCTATTTCACTCCAGTATTCTATCCTTTCATTCTCTGGATGCTCCAAAACATAGAAGTGACCCTTAGGGAGTTATTCAACCCAAGGTACTCAAATTATCTCAAGGGTGAGGGAGGCCTTAAGAAAATTAGGTAAAAACTTTGTATAGTAAAAAATACATGCTCCAACCACTGGTTCAATCCCCCAAATTGTAGATGTATAGATTTGATTTATAGGCCTTATTGACTCCTTGTAGCCTTTCCAACTCTATTTTATTTGACTAACTGCACCTCTATCCATAAAACTTGTAAAATAAATTATATATTTGAGTACCCTTTTGCGAGTACTAATAGACTCCAAGGTATCACCTTCTCACTCCAAGGACTCATATTACTATTCACATTGTGGCACGATGACAAATAGGCCTAATTTGGTGGCGTAAAGAGGGAGCTACCATAAAGGGAGTTAGATCTATGATCCTAATCACTTAGGAAAGTTGACATACCATTAAATACTATAGGATACCAAATCTTATCCCTTAGGGAGGTCATATGTGGAAATCAGTTTGTTGATTGTAGGAAAATGAGGGTTACTTGGGCTAGTTTAAGGAAGGAGCCACCCCACAACATATAAAAAATGACTCTATCCTTTGGGATCCTTGAAGATTCCTTAAAAAACTCCAAATATTTGGTTTCAAATTCCAATACACTCTACAACAAGAATGAGCATTCTATCTCCATCTCATCTCTAGGAGACCACTTGGTGTTGTGTACCTAGGGCCTCTAGAATCTCCTTCATCCCTACAAGCACACAAAAAGGATTTTCATAATATCAAAATATACTAAAATTAAAAGAGATCCCCCATAGGCCATCAAAACTCATATAGGTATCTTCAAGAAATGGCCATTAGAAGCCAAACCCTCAAAAAAAAGAGGGTTATAGAACACTCGTCACTAAAATAGTGATAACTTTCCTTCTAGGAAGTTTCAATGCCTCAAACAAAACCCAAATGCAAGCTAAGAGATCCTACTACAACATCAAATTCTTGGATCATACTAGTGAATTTGTATAGATATTTACAATAGTAAAAACTAGTGTAAATGTTAGAAATAGGGAATATTGAGAGGGGGGCTGAATCAATATTCTACAAACTTTATCTTTTGCCCAATTATGGATATAATAGATTATATTTATACATGCATAACATAAGAAGGTAAAAAACATGCATAATAATAAAGAACTCTTAACACATTATTTGTTCTCGAGGAAACCCTAGCCAAGGGAAAACCCTGGTGGGGATGGTACCCACAAAGATCCACTAATCAAAAGTATGCTGTTAAGGATGTTGACCCTGCTAGGAGTCTATTACAAGCATATAGTGTATCAGTCCTGATTAAGGGACTATAGGCCTTGTTAGAAGCCTCAACCCTGTTAGGAGTTGTAGTACAAAATGTGATTACCAGATGAGCCCACTGCCCAAACAAGTAATGTAAAATATACACTAATTACAAAATGGGTTAAGGTACATAACCTTATACTATTTGCATCAATATCACTTTGCCACTCTTTCATTATCACTATTACATAAGCTTCATATACTTCACATCATACTACTACAATTACTTGATGTTTGTTGCTTGTTTCTTTTCTTACAATTATAGTTACATGTACATTTATATCAATAGCTTTATCCAAGATTTAACATCTAGGATGTCGTCCCTCTATATTGTTAAGTCATTATTTTGATAAACAAAATAATCCCTTAACTCTTTACTAGTTCTATCTTCATATTCTGTCCTGTTGGCTTCAAACTGTCTTCGATAAAACTATCATAACTTCTTTCGTACATGTTATACTTACTTGCACTCTAAGATGGGTGATCAATAGTCATCATAGAGTCTATGTTCAAGTGCACAAGCACTAAACTTACTCCAATCAATGTCACAAACAAAAATTGTATCCAGGTTCACTGGTAAAACATTGTCTCACACTTAGACAAATTTGCAATGCACTCTATCATACTTTCTCTCTAACTTGTGTGATCTTCATGTGGATCATATGTTTCCATAATGACAACATCTATGTAATCAACTCAGCCAAATTGCCAACAATCTCCCCGTTTGTTGTTGGTGGCAACATATGAGAAAATTGGCTAAGTGTACAACTCAAAATCTCAAAAATGTTCAAAACTATGGCCATAGTATAAAATACATACTATCCTTATAACTCCTCAAAATATTATTTCCTCTAACATAGTACTCCCCATAAGAGTAAAAACCCTTATCATATACTATCAATTTTCTTCTATATATCTCTCCCCCTTTGACAACAATGACAAAATAAGGTAGGGAGGGTCACAAAAATTGTATCACAAAAAGTTATACCTTAATTTATTTATTGCAAATCTGGTAGGCTTGCAACACAATCTGCAAAATCTATCTTCATGGCTTCTATCTCCTTCTCCCATGATTTCTTAATGGAATCTGCCACATTAAGTAGTGTCCTCAGTCCATAAGAAGCAATTTGACATGCTTGGAGGTTTTCAAAGTTAAATTTCTGAAAAGATGTCTTTGCTGAAAGACAATCTTCCAATTGTTCTTCAATTATGCTCAACTTCATAGAAACATGCTCTCTCAAAAGAGTGTATCTTCTCAATTTCTCATCTTTCTCATCTTGTACAACTTTGATTTCATCATACAGTTTTCTAAATTTCTTCTCAACATTATAGACCTTCACATTGGGACTAGATAAAAGGTTTGTATCATTTAGAATCTCTGCTTCCTTCAATTTTATCTTCTGATCTTCCTCAACTGTCAAAGTTTCTAATTTTGTACACTGTATGTACAAAGATTTTCTTGTCTCCAAGTGCTTCCTCAAATCCTTGATATAGATATCAAGAGTATTGATATCATTATTGATATACTGACTGATGTTCAAAAGCATTCTAGCCTCATAGTCTACTTGTGCTTTCACTTTTGCAATATTAGCTAGGTTTGTGAATTCATTATCAAAGGTACTCATTACCTTCTTTTCCTTCTCCATAGGGTTTGCTACTTCTAAAATTTGTGTAGTCACAATAATTTGCAACTTCTTAGTTAGTTCCTTCAGACACCCTTCAAGACTCTTCACCTTCTTATTCTTACCAATTATTTTGTTTAGGGATGTAATCAGTTCCAACTGATCATCATCATCTACTTCTTTTCCCAAATGCTCAATCATAGATCCAATATGAGTTTTCTTTCCAGTATCAGGAGTAAGACTAATATCTTCTTTGGTAGGAATGGGAACTTGTTCTTCTATAACTAGTGGTTCCACAACTGTGGTCTCTGTCATCTCTTCTTTAGTAGCTTCTTGTTCCTCAAAGGCTGAATTGTCAACAATGTTCTCCAAATTCTTGAATACATTTTCATCAGTATCCAAGATGATTTGTGTACCTTCTACATTCTTTGTCTCATCTTCAATATTAATAGCTAGAGAAGAGGGAATGTCCTCTTATACTTTCTCACCTGCTTTCTCTACTACAACTGATGATTCTCCAACATATTCTACCATAACTTTGATAATTGCCTATTCAGTGTCAGAATTTACTTCTTCATACTTGCCTCCCATAATCTAAATTATTCTCCTTTTGGTTCTCAGATGGGTTCTTAGGGACTTCATGATCTGATTGAATTGAGCTTCATCTCTGATCTCACAAATCTTCCTCACAAGCTTTTCTCTGATAGTTGCCTCTTCCTCTGATGCTCTCTTCTTTCTGTTTAGAAGTTTGTTGTAAAGATCATCAGGTATTTGTCCTTGAATAGTATCAAACTTCTTGCCAGTCAAGATCATATGCTTCACAACTACATCCTCCAAATTAAGTCTATTAGTATAATCATAAAGATCATAATATTTGTTCATTCTTAAAAATTCACCATTCTCAATAATCTGCTCATTAAGCTTTTCAACTTTTGGTTTCCAAGCTTTCTTCTTTGTAGTGACATCATTTTTAACTTCTGCAATCTTTCTTAGAATAGGTTGCACTAGAGTTTTATGCCTCTTTCCTAGTCCAGTGGCACTCTCCTTAACTCTTTTTCTTGATATGGAGGAAGTGGATCTAGTAGACATCTTTGATTCTATGTCCTTCTCAGATACTTCCACTTTCACCTTTACTTGCGGTTCTTCCTATGGCACTGCAATTGATGATAAAGGAGGGATAGAAAAGACTTCATTTTGTCCACTCTCTTTGATTGCTACTGTTGTCTACTTTGCAACAAAAACTCTCTCTGTGTCATTCATGTATCCTTTAAGATTTTCTTAATGGTGCTCTCAACTCTCTTCTTGGACTATTTTTCTTCAATTAGAATCTTTGCGGAGTTGAATTTCTCCTCAAAGGTTCCAAACCTGTTACACTGAGTGTCCAACTTACACTTTAGTAGTCTGCTAGCATACTCTTTAGTTTCTACCTTAGATATTTCATAGCCAAGAGGGTCTATGAACTGTGTTCTAGGCTATACTACTTCAATATAGGTAAGTTTAGTATTCACCATAAAACATATATCATCTTTATATTTTTCAGCAAGAGACTTAGGGATCCTTGATCTGCTAGACACAATATTCTGAAATGTCCTAATAACAAGTATTGCACTCTCATTAACACTATCAATAACATGTTTTCTATATACTACATTAATGCTTTCCATTGTAGTTTGTCCATCATTCCAATCATTTCCTATGGTGTAAGGAAAACTCCTCAAAAGATGAAAGAACATGTATGTGATTAGGGATGAGAACCTAAACTGTGTATACTTAGTTTTCTTGATCTTCTCTAAGTTCTCAAACAATTGAATTCTAATATTTTCACACATATCAACTAGTACCCTGTCAACACACATAAGATAAGCTGCATGTACCATTCCAGCTGCCATGTCATCTTGTCTTGAATTTGCACAAAACTTAGTAGTTAGGATCTTGCATATGTATCTCACATCATCTTGTTTGATCTTTCTAATCACAATTCCTCTACCGTTATAGGATGAATTAGTGTTGTCAATGACCATTTTTCTCATGATTTTCTCATTAAAAGGAATAGCTCTTGTCTTAGATAATCCAGTGACTTCATGAGTCAAATCAGTTGTAATATCTATTACTCTATCCTCTAGCCAAAACTTTCATTATGAATTCTACTCAAAATAATCTTAGTGCATTCTTCATTATCAAATTCATACTATAATACATATTTGACAATTTCATTATGTTACAAATATTAAAAACCTTGTTTCATTGTCATATCCTAATTGTACATCTTCTGATACACATTTGTGAAATCACTATCATTTACTATCTCTAGTTTGCATCCAAGATAACTTTTGACATTCTCTAAATGTAATACTATATTTGATACGGATGATAATGCAAACCTAGGGTCTTCTTCCAAGGGTTCTACTGGTTCCCTTTTAAATTTAGGTATATTCTTATCTCTGACATTGTTTATTAAGGAAACATTCATGATTTCTTCAAATGCCTTTACTAACTCAAAGATTTGTCAAGTAAAATACCTTAATTCTATGATTTTAGGGCTTGCGTAGATTTGGCACACAATTCTTCTCCAAATCCTTGCAAAATGCTTTCTATTACTACTCTTTGATCTCCTTGACACTTGAATTCACTTTGATGATCAAATAATACCAATCATAACCTTTTATTAATTCAATCTCACTTAGATCTGACATCGCATTCAATTCTTTTGCCGCTTCTTTCCAAAAAGTTGTCTCTGCTAACATCCAAAACTTAAAACTTCTTGCGATCTCGCAAAACATAATATTTTTCTTTGGGCTCTTAACCATAGCATTAGAACATCATAAACTACCTTTCATTAACTACGCAAGACTCAGTTCATCACATGTCTACTTCTATACTAAATCTAAGTTCCTATTCTACTAAATTTTTCATGAATTAATTACTTTGAGATAGGTCAGGTAAAGATTCATTCTTACCTTTCAATACTTCACCTTTCTAATTACCTTCAATGTTTAATATGTCTCCTTGATCTATGCTTTTGATAAAATTTACTTCATCTAAATTACTACAACATCCTTTCTGACTGTTACTTGCATCTTCATTTCTTCTTGCATGATTCCTGGGGTTAGGATTAGGATGAAAAATTCTATTGTTCATTCTGCAAAACCTTGCTGTATGTCCAATTTTGTTGCATATCTGACAAACAATTCCATTGTTTCCATATCTTGGTCTAGGTTGATTGATTTGTGATCTGTAGTTTCTAGCAATGTGTCCAACCTTGTTGCATCTATAACATACTACTCCACTTCTTCTGTTCATATCTTCAGTAGGTTTCTTATCTGCATTGTTAGTATTCCTAAACATTCTACTACTATCATTATTCTCAATAAATTTAGGTTTCCTACATTTAATAGCTCTATGTCCAAAACCATGATAATTGTAACAATAACCATAAAGAGGTTTAAACTATTTACCTGTACAATCTCTCTTCATATGACCAATAGTATTACAAGCAAAACATCTACCTTTGAATTCTCTTTGCATACCTTTGGGTGATTCCTCTTGCTTTGGAGATTCTTCTTCTTTAGGTGTATCTTCAGATTTGTTGATCTCATCAGGCTTCTCATCCATGCTTTCAGATATCTTCAGATCTGGTTCCTTGCCTTCATCATTTTCTTTGAAAGTGTTGAATCCAAGACCAGTCTTATCATAGAATGGTTTCTGATAGGATATTTGTTCATCAATCTTCTCACTAGTTGAATATAACCTTTCAAGTTTTTGTTTGGATTGAGTCAGTTCACCTTTCACAATCTTATTGTATTTCTCAAGTTCATCATACTGCAAATTGACTTTCTTAAGTTCAAATGCTACTTTAGAAAGTTTAGATTTTACTCCTTCATTTTTAGTCTTTAGACTTTCATTCTCAAATCTTAGATTTGCTTCATTCTTGCCATTTCCATCTTTCAAACTAAGCTTCAAATTTTCTATCTTCAATTCATGCTTAAGGATCTCATTTTCTTTTTCCACATTGTCATCACAATCTTCAATAAAAACTTTGGATTCCTTTTCAGATCTCAGATCTTCCAATTTGTTTTTCCCTTTCTCAATGAGGTTCTTTGCATCATCATACTTTCTTTTCAAAGTATCTTTTTCAATAGTAAGAAAGTCAATTTGTTCAAGAGCTTCTTCAAGATTCTTCTGTAGTTGATCCATATCCATAGAGATCTTACTCAAGCTGGTAGGCTTTCCTTGAATTATTCATTTCCGAGTAACTAAGCTCTGATACCAATTGTTAGAAATAGGGAATACTGAGAGGGGTGGGTGAATCAGTATTCTACAAAGTTTATCTTTTACCCAATTATGGATATAATAGATTATCTTTATACATGCATAACATAAGAAGCTAAACAACATGCATAACAATAAAGAACTCATAACACATTATTTGTTCTCAAGGAAACCCTGGCCAAGGGAAAACCCCGATGGGGATGGTACACACCAAGATCCACTAATCAAAAGTATCCTATTAAGGATGTTGACCCTATTAGGAGTCTATTACAAGCATATAGTGTATCAATCCTGATTAAGGGACTATTGGCCTTGTTAGAAGCCTCAACCCTATTAGGAGTTGTAGTAAAAAATGTGATTACCAAATGATCCCACTACCCAAACAAGTAATGTACAATATACACTGATTACAAAATGGGTTAAGGTACATAACCTTATACTGCTTGCATCAATATCACTTCGCTGCTCTTTCAGTATCGCTATTACATAAGCTTCATATACTTCGCATCATACTACTACAATTACTTTTTGCTTGTTGCTTGTTTCTTTTCTTACAATTACAATTACAATTACATGTACATTTATATCAATAGCTTTATCCAAGATTTAACATCTAGGATGTCATCCCTTTATATTTTTAAGTCATTATTTTGATAAAAAAAAATAATCCCTTAACTCTTTACTAGTTCTATCTTCATATTCTGTCCTATTGGCTTCACACTGTCTTCAGTAAAACTATCATAACTTATTTCATATATTTCGTACTGACTTGTGCTCTAAGATGGGTGATTAATAGTCATCATAGAGTCTATGTTCAAGTGCACAAGCACTGAACTTAATCCAATCAATGTCGCAAACAAAAATTGTATCCAGGTTCACTGGTAAAACACTGTCTCACACCTAGACAAATTTACAATGTGCTTTGTCATACTTTCTCTCTGACTTGTGTGATCTTCATGTGGATCATATGTTTCCATAATGACAAAATCTATGTAATCAACTCAGCCAAATTGCCAACAGTAAAATGCCAAAACTTGATTCTATTCCTTGCCAAATCTATCTTTCACCTCTTAGACTTCATGTTTTTAAAGGTTTGGGTCTTGTAACTCCCAAGAAACCTTCTTGGATTAGTTACATTGAAAAATGGATAGGTTTGGATCCATTTACAAGAAACTTCCAAAGTTGCATAAAGCAATAATGCAAAGTTGATATTTTTAGAAACTTGTTGTCATGAGGAGACAAAAGGAAACCTTAAAGGATTTTTCCCACCTAGGCTACACATACACACCCAAAATTGATATAAGCTACTAAGGAAAGATTTAAACAAGCCAAAAATTAAAAGCATATCCTAAGTGGCTAAAGGCAAGGTGAGCTTATAAGTTTGCCACCTTGTCTTTGACACCACACATAGGATTATTAAACAAACCAACAAACCTTAAGAATAACAAAATCATACATTACAATAAAATTTAAATCCAAGATGATGCCTTAAAGGTTTTGACTCTTATTTGCATCCAAGACTTATCCTTGGTTGGTAACATGATCCCTTGCATTGTACTCCCCTGATGGAAATATCTCAAGTCCACTTGAGATGAGTTCTTGGAGAGAAGAACCCTAGTTGGAAATCTCATGCTCATCCATCCATATTGCCTCTGATTTAGGTTGTCCTCTATATTTTATTAAGTATTCCTTGTACTCTCTCCTCCTAGTATTCTTTGTTCTAGTATCTATCACCTTCTCAAGTTGTGGTGGTACTGATTTGGGGAATGGTTTCAAATATTTTGCCACTTTTTCTTGTTGTGCATCATCTTCAGTGGTCTCCTTTGTATGGTGTCAAATCACATACATTAAAGATGGGTTAGATACCAAGGTTTGGTGGTAACTTGATTTTGTATACATTCTACCCATATTTTTCCAAAATTTACATGGTCCAACTTTATTGGGTAAGAGCTTAGTGTGCTTGAATTTTGGTAGCCTCTCCTTCTTGAGGAATGCCCATACTAGGTCTCCTAATTCAAATGTAACTTCTCTCCTCATTTGATCTTCTAGGGCCTTTTACCTTTGTGTGGTCTTTTGGAGTTGATATTTCACTTGATCATGGACCTCCTTCATGGCTGTAGAAAATTATTCTCCTTTTTCACTAATTGGTTCAATATTAGGGAGTTTTCTTAGATGAAGCACTCCCCTTGGGTTCATCCCATAAAAAAATGAAAAAGGTTATTTTTTGGTGCTCACATTGATTATGTCATTGTATGAAAATTCAGCTTGAGAAAGTATAGAATTTCATTTTTCTCCATGCTATTTTGTGAGGAACCTCAAGAGGTTTCCTAATGATATATTTAAAAATTCTATTTTCCCATCTATTTGAGGATGATAGGATGCTGAAAATGATAGGTCTGTCCCTAGTTTCTTCAACAAATTCCTCCAAAATGTACCAAAACAAATATACATCCCCGTGTGACACAATATTTAAAGGAAATTGATGAATTCAAACAATCTCTTTGAAGAAAAAATCTGCAATATAGGACACATCACTAGTGGATTTACATGGAAAGAAGTGTGCCATTTTACTAAATCAACCTACAACAACAAAAACACTATCAAAACCCCTTTTGGTTTTGGTCAGTCACATGATAAAATCCATACTTACTTGCTCCCAAGGTCTTGATGGAATGGGAAAAGGATGATATAAACCTACATTTGTACTTCTACCTTTGGATTTTTACAAATAGAGAATGCCTCTACAAACCTCCTAACATACACTTTTAACTTTGGCCAAAAGTAGTGTTTTCTCACTAGTTCCAATGTCTTCTCTAGTCTAAAGTGACTAGACATAGAACCACAAAGCTTCTCTTGAATGATATTGGTTCTCATGGAACATTTTGGGATGCATAGATGTCCCCCTTTAAAGAGAAGTCCTTCTTGTAGAAAATAATAAGAAAACTCATGATGATATCTATCATTCAACTCAAGACATGCCTGGTATACTTCTCCAAAATCTGAATCTGTTGCATAAATGTCCTTCAAAACATTAATTCCCACACTTTTCACTTGAATTTCAGAGATAGTGAGAACTCTCTTACTTAGTGCATCAGAAACTTTGTTTTCCACTCCATTCTTTTTCTTGATGGAAAATGTATAAGATTGTAAGGTCTCAACCCACTTCATATGCCTATGGCTCAATTTTTCTTGGCTATTAATGAAACATAAGGCCTGGTTATCCCTATAGACAATAAATTCCTTGGGCAGAAAATAGTGTCTCCATTTGTTGAGTGATTGGACTAATGCATACATTTCTAGATCATATGATGAATACCTCTTCTTGGCTTCATTTAACTTCTCACTAAAGAATGAAATGGGTCTACCTTCTTGACTTAGGACACCTCCTATGGAAACTAGACTAACATCACACTCAAATTAAAAGACTTTGTTAAAATCAAGGAACTTTATGATAGGATATTGGGCTACCTTTTTCATGAGGAGTTCAAAGGCTTTGTTGGCTTCTTTTGTCCAAACAAACTTACATTTTTGTCCCCCTTTGATAGTATCTAGTATAGGTGCACAAATCACACTAAAACTTCTGATAAGTTCTTTCTATAAAAGGTAGATAATACATGAAAGCTCCTAACCACATAAATGGTCCTAGGAGTAGGCCAAGAAAGAATTGCATTTTTCTTGTCTTGATCCATCTTGAGAGTACCCTTGGAGATCACAAAAAAAAAATATGTAAGTTCTTATTGTATGAAAAATTCACTTGTCCAAGTTGATCTTCAGCTTCTCCCCATATAATTTTTTCAACAACATGTCTATGTGCCTCAAATGTTCTTCTCTTCTGATGCTAAAAATTAGAATATCATCCAAATATACTATCACAAATTTTCATATGAAATCTTGGAGGACTTGATTCATGAGCCTCATAAATGTACTTGGGGCATTGTAAAACCTTAAATGAGTCACATTCCACTCATAAAACCCCTCATTGGTTTTAAACATTGTCTTCAATTTATCCCATAGCCTAATATGTATTTGATGGTACCCACTCTTCAAATGAACTTTAGAAAACTAGCTCACACTCCCGAAACAATCAAGCAAATCCTCTATTCTAGGAATTGGAAATATATACCTTATTGTGATCATGTTGAGGGCTCTAGAATCAATGAAAATCTTCCAATTTCCTTCCTTCTTTGGTGCCAAAAATAATAGGTAGTGCAAATGGGCTTAGGCTCTTTCCAATTAGAGAAGATTCAAGCAACTCCTGAATTTATTTTGTCATTTCCTAATTTTGTTGGGGTGTTAGTTTTTAGGTTGATTTGTCTGGTAGTGTTGACCCTAGTATTAGATATATGCAGTGATTCATCTCCCTCATTGGTGGTAGACTCTTTGACATATCCTCAACAACTATACCCTGATATTTGTCAAGAATGATGGCCACTTCAACATTCAAATTTACTACACCTTCCATCTTCAAAATAGGATTGTCCTTGGTTGCAGATTCCTTTTTCTTATTCATCTCCATTAGAGAAGTTTCCACTTTTTTTTTAAGCACCAATATGAGGGAAAATAAAAGCTCATTTTCACTATCTACTTCCTTTAAGAGTTCATTCTTCTCCATCATCATCACCTTGACCTATTTTCCATTAGGTTCTCTTTGATTTGTCTCGGAGAGTGGTACCATCTCAATCACTTTAAAATCCTTAGATATGGTATAGGTTTTTTTAATACCATCATGTTGGGCTTTTAGGTCATATTTCTATGTCTTGACAAAGATAAGGTGACATGCATCCATCTTCTCCACATCAAATAACAATTTTTCCTTGTAGGCTCCAATTTGAAATTCAACCCATGACTACTCATCCACAAGATTTTGTTGTCCTTTATTAATCCATGAGAATTTTTAAGGGAATGAGTGAGGTACTCTTCTCCATTTCATATTTTCAACCATCTCTAGAGAAATAAATTCTCCATTGAACTAGAATCAACTAGAACCTTACATATTTTCGCCATGAACTTGCAATTTGTCCTAAAAAGTGACTTTGTTTGAGGTGGTTCCTGGGTGACTGATTCTTGTAGGACTTTTTTTCTCAAAATAAGGGCTTCACCTTTCTTTGGGTGTCTATAGGAATTAGGATAACTCTGAGGGTCATATTCTTTGACTAAATGTGTTCTTCTCTCTCCTTGAGAACTAGACCATATTTTCTCTAGGCATTTGTAAGCCATACGTCCTTCTTGGTTGAAATTGAAACATTTAATGGTTCCATTACCTCTTCCCTATGAACTTCCTTTTAAATTTGGCCCTCTTCCCCTAAAATTCCCTCTAGAGTTATCAATCCTATTCCTTTCATGACTAGTTTCATTTTGAGAGTTGAAGTAAGGTCCTCTAAATGATTTTCTACCCCTACCTCTATTGTTTTTATCTTGTCTCCTCCTAAAAAAATTTTCCACCTTTAGATCGAATTGGTAACATTTTGATACTATATTAGGACTCAACAATTATAATTCCTCTTGGATGTTATTTCTCAAGCCATTTAGGAACCTTTCCACCTTGACACATTCAGGCTCTGTGATTCTTGACCTGAGACTTAAATTTTGTAATTCCTCATTGTATGTGTTGATCTATTCATCTCTCTTTGTCTTAGGTTATGTCTCTTTTGGTGCAACTAAACCTCATAGTCTTCTATTAGGTACATTTCCTTTACTATTGCAACCATTATTTTCCCTGATGTGATCCTTTTCTTTTACTCCTTAGCCCTTTCCTCTTGAACAAAATTACACCAAGTTACTTCTTCTCACCTCATCTTAGAATTTACCAACTTGACCTTTTGTCCTTCAGTGATCCCTTCACATTCAAAGTAATTATCTAAGGCTTGAATCCAATCTATCACAACCTAAGCATTCATTTTCCCATAAAAAATGGGTAACTCCACTGTCTTGCCTCCTAAAGTCTCTAAAGATTTTAGGAAATTTTTTTTATCCTATGATATATTCATTCCTTCGTGAGGTACTTCTTCTTAATCCTCATCCGATCATTGTCTTCCTTCTTCATTCTTTTTTGCAATCCTCTTTACTTGATCCAACTTGTTTGCCAACTATTCTAATCTCTCTCTCAACAACCTATTTTATTCCTCTTGATCCTCCACCCTCTTAGTAAGCTTTGCATTAGTCATGATTTTGTAACTCCCAACTAAAGATGCTATCTCTAACATAGACCAATTTCTTCTTTAAGAAAGTAGTCGATTGGTTGTGATACCAAAAATGATGTAGATTCAAGTACTTTGGAACACCACTAGATGAAATATCATCTCTAGGGACTCAACAAAGGACTCTAACATCATGCAGGTCTATTTCACTCCACTGTTCTACCTTTCATTCTCTAGATGGTCCAAGACATAGAAGTGACTCCTAGGGAGTTATTTAACCCAAGGTACTCAAATTATCTCGAGGGTGAGTGAGGCCTTAAGAAAATTAGATAACAACTTAGTATATTCAAAGTGACATATCTCCAAACAAATTGGAAAATAAATTATATATTTGAGTAGCCTTTTGGGAGTACTAACAGATCCCATGGTTTCACCTTCTCACTCCAAGGGCTCATATCACTATTTACACTATGGCACAATGACAAATAGGCCTAATTTGGTGGCATAAAGAGGGAGCTACCATATGGGAGTTAGATCTCTAACCCTAATCACTTGGCACACTTAACATACCTTAAAATACTAGAGGATACCAAATCTTATCCCTTGGGGAGGTCATATGTGGAAATGAGTTTGTTGATTGCATACAAATGAGGGTTACTTGTGATAGTTTAAAGAAGGAGCCACCCCACAAACATACTACAAAAGACTCTAGCCTATTGGAACCTCTGAAAATTCATAAAACAACTCCAAATCCCTGGTTTCAACTTTCAATAAACTCTACAACAAGAATGATCATGTTGTCTCCATCTTAGCTCTAGGTGACCACTTGGTGTTGCTCACCTAGGGCGGCCTCTAGATTCTCCTTTGTGCCTGCAAGTGCAAAAACAAGATTTGAATAATATTAAAGTACACTAGAATTACAAGAGATACCCCATAGGTAATCAAAAACCATTGGGGTATCTTCAAGAAATGTTTATTAGAAGCCAAACCCTTAAAACAAGGAGGGTTTTAGAAAACCAATCACTAAAAGAGTGATAACTTTCTTCCTAGGAGGTTTCAAGACCGAAAACAAAACCTAAATGAAAGATAAGAGATCCTACTACAACATGAAATCCTTGGATCATATTGGTGAATCCGTACATATCGGTACAATAGTAAAAACCAATGAAAAAATGTCAAATTTTGATTCTATTCCTTGTAAAATCTATCTTCCACCTCTTCGACTTCATATTTTTTAAGTTTTTGGTCTTGTAACTCCCACAAAACCTTCTTGGATTAGTTACATTTGAAAATGTAGAGATTTAGATCTATTTACAAGAAACTTGCAAAGTTGCATAAAGCAATAATGCAAAGTTGACATTTTTAGAAAGTTGTTGTCATGAGGAGACAAAATGAAGCCTTAAAGAGAAGGTATTGATTATTTAGACACATTTGCACCAGTGAGTAGATTAGAAGCCATTAAGTTATTTCTAGCTTATGTAACTATTATACACTAAGTTTGCACCCTTATCTCAAGCTCTCGTAGTCTTGATAACCTAGTATAACATGGGAATCATCTCTAGGTTATGGGACCTGTACTAATTGAGATGAGACCTCCAAGGTCTAGGCTAGTTCATCTTGGATAATCACCTTAATTTTATTCTTAAAAAGAAATGTAAAACTTGAGGGGAAAAGGGATAGAAGGAATGCTTAAAAGGGAAATGACTGAAAGCAAACTACCTACTAGGTGATACACCAAAAATATGGTATGAATTACAGTATAGAAGATGGATCGAATGAGTAAACTTAGGTCTAGGAGATCACAATTCACTGAATAGGTTTGCATAAGTATTTCACAGGAGGGTCTCCAAATAAGAGAAGGTATTCAGGGAAAGAGAAAGTTTCTTTCACAAATAATAACAACTCTTTAGATTTAGACAAATAATCTATGACCTGCAAATAAACATTCACCTCTGCAACTAGGTATAGGAATGAGACAAGACTGTTAAGGGGTTATGATATACCCATAAAAGCACATCAAATCATCCACAAACATACACATGAATTACAGAAAGAAAGAAGGATCAAGAACACTAAGATATCACTATGTTGGTGTTCAAAATTATGCTTATGCTCTTAAGGCTACCAATATACCCTCAGATAGATTTTTGGGGTGGTTAGCTCCAAAATGTAATGAGGTCTTAGGGTAACTAGACCAACTATAGGGACAAGACTACCCTCTTCTACTTCTGGCTCTACAAAACCAAGGTGGGTGCACCTAACCCAGTATAAACTATACTTCACACACCAAAGACTGGGTTTGAATAACAGATAAAAGGATAGTAAGAAAGTGCTAAATGATAACCACACATTCATTGACTCTCCATTACTATGGGGTGGAACCTTACACAACCAAATACTGAAAACTTAAGGATGGTTCTTAACTTCATGTGTTTGAATCAGAACAACCTCGATCAGGACATGTCAAAAAGGAAATACTTATCTAGGCCAGTGCCTCATCCATTGGGCAAGGTTTCTTAGACAGACTACACACACACACCAGAATATATCTAAGATTAAAAGCCATAAACACATTTACAATATCCTTTACTACTTACAGAATATCCTTACATAGACAAGAGATAAATCTATGTCCCATCTGGAGCATCATTTAATCTAATCCTGGATTAGAACTCAAGAATGAAGACCTATACATAAATTGTTATGCAATGAACTAGAAAGTTCAAAATTCATCTACATTGACACAAAGGAGAGATAAGAATCATGTGCCTGTATTAAGTATGAAGAATCCTCAAGTGTATACAATCAATCCAAAGGAACCATGCTTGCAAACTACATTTTAGACCTGCAATTTTCTTTCTATTGTCAAAATATACCAAAATAGGTCATTACAATTCAAACTGGGCAGAAGACTCACAACCATAAAAGTTTGAAAACCTAACTCCCAATAACCTCGAATGATCAAAAAAATCCCTTTATACCAGGGTTACAATGCAAGCACAATGATCATTTCAAACTCAAAATTCAAATCCACCTAACCACACCAAGGAGTTAACACAAACAGGACAGGGATCAAGTCATGGCATGCTAGCCCAAACAGTCTAATTTCAACAGCCAACTAGCCCGTTACTAGCCCAAGGTACAAAATCAACACCAAAACCTAAGAAATCTGGCCAAAAAGATCTCTATAACACATTTTAGGGTACTATTTCATTTACTCCCCTACGGCAAGACACTCCTTTGCAACTATCATGGTAGCCTGGACCACGCTGCAATGTTTGACAATCCACTCTACCCACTCTAGCCACTCAAAAATTGAATTTTGGGTACTTCTGTCATTGCACACCCTCTGCAGAATTTGAAATCAAATGCAATGGCTAATTGACAAAATTTTGAAACATGGTCGTCGATTATATCTCTTCCCGGCAGATCGGGTGGCCCAATATAATTCATAACAGGCGTGGGCCCCTTGAAAAGTCATCTACCACCTCATACATCCCTCAGCAAATGAAAACCAAGCATGTCAGCAGCATGGCACCATTGACCCACCTTAACTCCGCAACGACAATATCCAAATAGTTTTCGCATGATCACATAGCCAGGAAAAGGGCCATGCGAACATGTGACACACTTCAACTCTTGACCACCGCATAACCGCCGCCGCATAGGGTTAACACAAAATGTCAGTCGCATGATCACATAGCCTTGAAAAAGGCTATGCGAACATGCAACTAACCACTAGCATTCACCACCAAATGTCAAACATGCTCAGGAACTGCAAACACGGGCCCCACTAACAAACTGCCAAGTCACCGCACTGACCAATGAGAATCGAGCACATCATCACCACCGAGCAGACAGGTCCCACCACAAACCCCTTGCCACCTCAATATACCGGCAACCAACCGAAACTCAGCATGTCACCACCTACCATCGGGCCCCAACACAATTTGGCACCCTTATCACATGGCCAAAAGATGGCCCTTACAATCACGCGACAAGGCAACAAGACTACCACCTCAGCCTCCAAGTCAGAAAGTGGGACCACAACACTCCAACACCAAAGGGATAGATGTCAACCGGTCCCATGATCGCATGTCAGAAATCTCTGACATGCGATCATGCGATAGCCAACCACAGGCCACCACATAACCACCAATGGGACCACCACCAAAGAAGCTTTACCTTATGGAGGATCGGACGGTTGTCGTAAAAGCGTGGAGGATAAACATCCTACATCTTCACCATGCGAACTTACACTGACCACTAATTTTGTCCAATCTTTAACCATGCTGGAAGCATGAAGAATCAGGTCCCACCAATGAACTACCACCTCACCACCACAGACATGTGTCAACTAGTTTCATGATCACATAGCCAAAAATTGGGCTATGCGATCATGCGATAGCCAACCAAAGGCCGCCACATGACTGCCAACAGGACCACACCCTTTCCACCAACCAGCCCCATGGGCAAGAAGTAACTGGCCGCATGGTCACATATTAGAAAAATCTAACATGCGATCATGCGAAAACCAATCATTTTGAAACTTTTGAAGACCCGGGCCCACCATCCATCGCACTTGCACAGTTAGGGAATGCCAACAAATAGGAAACTATGAGGTCGAAAACACATAGGGTTTTCGACGGAAAAGATTGAAAACACACAATGTTTTTGACACCAAAAGATAAGCACACAAAAGCTAGAAGGCACAAGGTTGAAAACAATGAGGGTTTTCACACAAACCGAAAACATCATGGATTTTCAAAAACACTGTGGGTTTTCAACACTGCAGTAGATTCTAAAATTTATTTCTTGTAGATGTTAGAACTTGAATATCTCCCTGGGTTTTGCAATTCAGCACATGCAATTTGGACTGGAGCAAGGTGACACATTGAAGAGCATGGGGCTAAGAGCACAAACCATGAAATCAAGTGGATTTTCTTCGCACATTAAAACTGTGTTACAGCAGGGTGGGATAACATGACAAAACATTTGCAGGGAATAGGCCATTTTCAAGGGATTTTGCACTGACAGGAAAATGGACTAACAGTGGCTCTTTCTAGGGACATGTATCTCTTGCAGATATAATGAGGACCTTAGATCTCTGGGAAGAAGTAGACCACCCACTGGAGAAAATAGAATAGGCCCTCTCCCTGCTCTTTATCCAAGAAATCACAGACTGGCTCCTCACAAAAACCTGGCACCATTTGTACAAAATATACAGAAAATACATAAGTAACATCAGTATACCAGAAGAAAACCAACCCTTTCCTCTATCAAAAACCTTCTTTCTGCTCACAAAATCAAACAAAGGTCTAAAACCTTTCCCACATGCACAATGACAGAAAACACTCTTAGGTACCGACTGCAAAACAACCCTGGGTTTATCATCACCAATGCCCTCCTTCACATGTCCCCCCACAAACTCACTATTTGGAAAACAAACATCATCAAAATCATCATGCATTGAAACACATGAAAGGGGACAAGAAATCGATACTTTTTCTTCCTGGCTTCAAGCATCCAGCTCATCTCCAATGCACTCTTGCATATCAAAAGAAAAGAAACTATACTCACTTTCATTACCTCAGCCAAGTCAACTGAAACATGCTCATATATCAAGTTACTCGGGTTCATCAAGTCTGATTTCTCTTGATAAATCACACCTTTATCCTCATAAGGATGATTCACATGATCAACATCATGAATTAAATTATCACCATTATTTTCATTGCTAGGTGGCTAAAGAAAAACATTGTCACAATATAATGCATCTTCATCAATAGAGCAACATTCATCCTGCATTACCTTTCTTTCAACTGGCCTCATTTGTGAGGGAGACTCTAGATCAACCATATGTGAAACTTTAAGTACAGAAGGTGAGTAATCCTCAAAAAATTCCATCCTCTAAGCACACTCCTCAAATAGTGGGTTAGAAACAACATGGAATTGTTTCTCATAATAATTTGGACAAAGTGCCAACTGGTTCTCACTAGTGTCCTCATCAAATAACTCATTGGAAACCACACTATATATGTCTTTATTTCCATCATCATACACATCTTTAAAAGAAGAAGAAAATTCAAAGTCAAAGCTAGAGCATGACTCACCATCACTGCTATCAACATATGAATAATCAGTGTTGTAATCAATCTCATCATCATTAGAAGTACCACTCAATGGATTTCCCCACAAATCTTCAATCTCCAAGACTTTACAATCAGCATCATTACCACCCACTAGCATAGAAGACTACGAAGAAAAATCCTCTGCAATATGAGAGAAACCCTGTGGCATATCGTCAGAAAGTAATTCATTCTCAACCTCATCCATGCTCCCACAGTCAACACTTTTCTCAGCATCTTTGGCAGTAGAACTCATTTCACCTTCATATACAACACTGTGATTAATACAACAATTAGAGGGATGAGAGCACTGATGTTTCTCAACCTCCTCCTAATCATTCACCCTACTCTGAATATGCAAACTAGCAGAGGCATGTCTTCTTATAACTCCATACTTCAGATTGCACTCAATATCCAATGCAACCTCAAAAGCCTAATGTAGACTTTGTGGTTGTTTATCCCTCAGCAAGAAACCCATTTTTTGGTTAAATGCACTCAAGTATATAACTAAACAAATCTGATCATGTGGTTTGCAGTTTTCAGAGATATCCAATAATGTCCTAGTGAATCTGCTATTAAATCTTGAATCAACTCACCTTCCTTAATCTGAATTCCCATCAAATTGTCCAACATTGATTTTACATCTACCTAGCTATCAAAATAATCAATGAAGCAAGAACTCAACTCTTCCCATGAAGAAATAGAGGTTGCAGGCAAAAATGAAAACCACTCCCTTTCATCTCCCTCAAGAGTCTGCACAAACAACCTCATCCACAACTCCTCATGGCAGACATCAAAATCGTACATTAAATCAGAAAAAGCCATCACATGTTTTCTTGCTGATGGACACTGATTCCTATTGAACTTTGGTAGATACTCTCTAATTTCATCAGGGACTTTGTTAGGTAAACTGGGTATGCCATCATAAAAAATGGGTGCATAACCCCTACCAATAGGACCCCTAAGCACATCCATCACTGATATACAACCTTGTGCCTTTACACTTGATTCTTTGTAAATCAAAAATAGGGAATCAAAACACTTTTAAATGACTCCCACCTCTCACTTAGCTATTCTGAGATACTTCACACTTGTCCTATCCCTTTAATGACATAATCATTTGATTAGGACCATGCTTATACATAAAACTTTGATGGAGAATACCTGGATCACCTTGCTAAATGCTGATGCCTTCTTCTCAGCTAAATGAAGTCCCAACAAAACTTCACAACTCAGGTTCTTTCTAGCATAGAGTCACCACCTCTCTTCAGAGGACACAAACTTTCACTAATCCACCTTGAATCACCAATAGACTTTGGGCTCTTCCATAGCAAAGTCACATATGATCAGATCATCTATCATCAATTCCTCAACCATCCCTATCCTAGAGCAATCAATTTTACCAACTCAAAATTTCATGCATGGCTAAAGAGAGAGAAAACCATTGAAAACCCTCACAAAAAATTTGAATTTAAATGCTAACAGCTAACAGAGCTTCATATTAAAATGAAACCATTGATGCAAAATATCTCTAGTAAACGGATGGTTGAGATGCACTTCTAAAACCTTTTACAAACCTTCCAAATTTCCTTCTGAAAATTTGACACCATCTTGGTGGTCAACAACCAACTAGAAGTGAGCATACTGATGTGTCGGCATATTTGGACCCACCTCAAGCCTTCCCCCTAAGTCATTCAATGACTACATGACTGAAGACTTATTTCTTATTTGTGAGATCCTTTGGCCTACCCCGGTCTGGTTAAGCGATTCAGTGAATGAGGCTATCGCTGAATCTCTAAGTCTTCTGACTAACCCTAGTTCCATTGAGCGAACATGAGAACTCTTCCATCGCCAAGTCTATAGATGCTCAGCTTGACCCTTCAAAGGAATCCTAGTTTACATTTAGTGAATCAGTGACAAGGCTTCGCTTATTCTCAAGATTCAAACTTTAACCCATTGTTAACTCTGCGAACCAGTGAACAAGCATCACAATCCGACCTGGATTACCATCTTGCGAACTAGTGACAAAGGCATCCCCATTCACTGAATGTCTTAAGCCACCACCAAAACATCTACAGACTCAGTGACTGAACCATTCACCCAATCGCTAAATATTTTAGAACCTTGTCGATTTATCACGCAAACATGCGAACCAAGGGGAATTCATCGACGCCACCAAATACTTTATTAGAACCACCAGACCTCAAAGAACACCATCGAATGGCTATCACTACATCACTAAGTTAACTGACTTGCAACTTCGACCTCCAGTATCATGACGACCGTGAGATTTGACCATGCATTAACTACTTTAGAAGCCTTTGGCCCCATGGACCCATTGATTGGTTGAAGATTCTCATCCAATGGTAGTCGCATGATTGCATGTCAGGAAAGATACCTTAGTGATCATGCGACCACCGTTGATGCCTTTTGAAATAGGACCCACTGACATAAAGGTGAAATGGAATGATGCAGATGAATCAGGAGCTACTGAAAAGGATTATGTGGCCTGGACCCACTGACATGTCAGAGCCTCTATGAAGATATGAAGATCTATGGTTGTCATGATTTTGCTAAGATAACCAGACTACATCTTAGGTTTGCGGGATGGTGAGAACTGTTAGACCTTGAGGGGATTTAAGCTTTTGGAAAATATTAAGTGTGCCAAGACTTAGGAAAATTAAAATGTCAGACTTAGGAAGTATTTTTCACATGGGGAAAATATAACTTTAAGTGGCCGACAAAAGGTAATTAAAAATTATAACAGGCCAAAAGGGAAAAAGGCACAAACGGCTAGTTTTATGAATTTCTAACTTGCAGATTAGGGAGATAGAAAACTTGCAAAGGCCAGGAAATGAAACATGAGAAAATGAAACTTTCTAAGGAGCTTGATACGGATAAAACAAAGACTCTAAGATAGGTTTTAGCCAAATTTGAATACATGTGAAAATTAGGGTAACATTTTGGTGATTTCCTACTAGATGTTAGCCTGCTAAACATGGATCAGTGGCCTTGACATATCCATTGGGCATGGGGTCTTTCTGAACACAAAAATTTGATAGAGACAAAACTAAACAAGTGAGACAAACTAGGCATGAGCATTTCTTGGAAAGAAAGAAAAACTAATCTAGAAAGCAGGGACACTAACCTAGCCTAAACTAACCAGTGTAGAGACCTGGTTAAACAAAACCATTCACTGGACTGTTGAAATAACTCCCCTTTCTCCTTAGGGTATTACACTTTGTGCATTTGATGCTAACAAGGAGAAAGTGGGAAACAAAAATATATTGAAATATCTAGCAAATCTCCTCCTGAATTTGGTATACCATATTACTAACCTTAATTAGATCATAGGTGTTGCCCTCCATAGGAGTCTGATACAGCTAGATAAGTCCCTAGTCTTCAGGGAATGGACCTTTGTCATTACCCTCCATTGATTCTTTGAGTATGCATGTCTTTCTTGACCCAATTTGGGCTAGATATCTGATAGAAAATCCCCTAGAGAGCATAAAACCAGGCCCTTCTTGCTGCTCAGCATACATCTTATGAATGTCTTCAATAGGAAGATCAAGAATTTTCTCCTCTACAATAATCTAGCATATGTTCTCCTCCTCTATAGTTGGGACATAGTTAACCCCCTGGGACACCAACCCCTCCTTAAGCACAGGTGTTGGGTATCCTAAATTTTTTTTGAGGTTTGTGTCCAATTCCTAGTTTAAGTCTCCATGCGAGTGTTATACCTGGACTAGGGTTTGTAAAGTGTCATGAAAATGGTTTTTGACATGTTCAGAAAAACCCTTACCTTAGGTCTTGTCTTTCAAAATGTTTCCAATTCATTTCTAAACTTCATGTGGCCCTCTTATTTCTTTTTCTTGGTTACTTTTAAGTCACTTAAGTTTCTATTTGTGCATATGCTTATTTTCCCCAAGTGTTCCCCGAATCGGGAAGTGTCTTATCAAATTTCAAAACAATCTGGCGATTCAGCGAATGAGTCAAATTCATGTTCACTATTAATATCAGTCGCCAGTTCTCTAGATCTTCCAGCGGTTATCCCAAACATCCAGCGAATTGGCGAATGCATTAAAGCCACACTTTTTGATTACTTTGTTCGCTAAGTCTACAAGTGCTTCGGCGGTTTCATTTTCCTTTCTGAGAACTAGCGAATGAGGGTTATCTCCAGTTCTCGCAATCTTTGGTGGTCTTGTGAAACAATCTAGCGATTCAGCGAACACTTTGTTTGCTTATTCTCAGAATCTGGCAGTCAAGGGTCATGTCAACTAGAGAATTAGCGAATACCGTGGATTTTTTTCATGATCAATGACCCTGTTTTAATCTCAAAATATCTATGGGTCCTGCATATTTGATCTGGTGAATGAGTGACTAAATACTTATAGTGCTATCCTCTAAATTTGGCGGTTCTGATGGTTTTCCCAAAAGATTTCACTGGAGATAAGTTTTCTCACATTCGCTTATTCTCAGAATAAGTTGGTGACATACTAAACAATTTAGCGATTCAGCAAAACCATTGGTCGCCAGTTCTCTTAATAAAAGGATAAAGGTTAAAACAATCTGGCGAATAAGCAAATCAACGGATGATAAGTTTTAAGGTCTCAGTCGCTTATTCTCAAAATGAAATTTTCAATGATATGGAGTATTTGGAGAACTAGCGAATGCTCTTTGTTCGCTGATTCTCGGAATTAAATGGTTAAGGTTTTTGTTATTCAAAGAACTAGTGATAGCCATCGATTGATGAAGATCAATGGTCAATCTGGAATCCTAGTATAAAGTGATGATTAAGGAAAGATTCAGCGAATCAGAGATTAAAGGGGTTCGCCAGTTCTCCAGACAATCAAGCGGTTAAGTATATCTTTAAGCGAATGCGCAAACCCTTTGTTCGCTAGATCTCCAAGAAAATTGACCGTCAGTCATAATATTAAGAGAATGGGAGGTGGCTTTATTCGCTAGTTTGCCAAATGGTAATTGCAGTTAACTGTTTAAGTGGGAGCCCTTTGTTTACTGATTCGTGAAATGCATGGGTGGTTAAGGATAGGATTCCAAGAACCCGTGAAGCTAGTAGTCGCTAGTTCTCCAAATTTGAACTAGGATTAAATAGGGATTCAGAGAACTTGCGAAGTTAGTGGTCGCTAGTTCTCCGGTTGCTAGCTAGGGTTAGCATTATATTCAGTGACCAAGAGAAGCCAATAGTCGCCGGTTCACTAAATGGGCTCAGATGGAAAAGGTCATAAAGGGAAAAGAAAAGGAACTGTTGCCACATAGATAAAGTACTTTGTCGATCTGGACATGAAACCAGTAAGCCATCAAATCAGCTTCAAGAAGAAAGATTGCATGATGCAAACAGTTTTAAAGTACAGAATCATGATCATTGCCTCTTCACCTCGTTTTCAAGTAGTTTAATCTATCTATCAACATCCGGACATGGCGAGCTCAAAATTTGAAATCTGAGGGTACATAAAATTGAAGATGGGATCAATTAAGGAGATTTGCATTAATTAAAGTAGTTTCACACCTTGGATTTATATCGATAAATAAGTTGAAGCTCATTATTTATTTGTTCAGTCTCAGTTGTTAAGAGTTTTTGTTTGTCTAGAGAATTTTCGAGCATAAAGCATTTGAGATACAGAGAATTGAAGGTGTTTCTGTAGCAAGGATGAGTCAACCTGAGAAGAGTGCAGCGTCTTCTAGTAGTGAGGCCAAGTCCAAAACTAGTGAGGACAAGAATAAACCAAATTTTTCAGATGAATTCTTGAAACTATTGCCGGGCTCCAGTCAGAACAAAAGGGCTGTTGATGACATGTTTGAAGATCTTTTGGGACGGTGTAGACACCCAATCACTCCAGAATTCTTAGGTTACACTATTTTTAACTTCTTTTACAGCAATAAAAATAAGCATGTTCCTGTCTGTAATGGTTGGGTGTTAGGATTGGGAAAAATGGTTGTCCCTAATGTTTTCCTAGATGTTGATTTAATTGTTGCCCTAGCTAGAAATTATGACCCTATCTCAAGGACAATTAGAAAAGAAGACCAATCACCCTTAGTTACTCTTGATAGGGGATCTTTTATGAAAGCTTTTGGTCTATACACGTCCTTTTCAACTGAGATTGATTTGAACAAAGAAAAGGCAAGATACAGAAGCAATATAGGGTCAGTAAAAGACCAGTTGGTTAAACATATGCCAAAATAGGATAAATATATAGCCCCCCTTCCTGCTAACATGAATGCCCCATACCAGTTCAAATCCCTCAATCATTATATGAGATATACTTGCTATGCGTTATGTAGAGTTTTGGGAATTGATGGGGATGCAGAGTTTTTACCAGCTGACTTGCTGATGATTATCTTGGATATTCAAAATTCCTTGGTAAACACTGACTATGATTACATTCAGTATCTGATTGATAGGATACATCAAGGGCTGATGTTTGTCAAAGAAAGTAAAAGTCCTATTGAGTTCATGCATTATTCTTTATTAATGCATTTGATTCTATTTTTTAACATCAATAGTTTTGATTTAAACATGTTAAAACCAAGGTTCACTTTCAAGGATCAGCACAATCCAGTGCAGTTGTGGGTGAGAATATTGAATTCTACCTCCAATGAAGCAGATTTTTATGTTTTTTAGAATTTCATTGTCTTTCCAATTATCAGGATGCTAGGCATAAATGTCACCAGGCTATCTCCTAGAGTCCTTAGGCTTTTAAGACCACTACAGTATGTGGATAAGTGGGATGGAAATCATAATTGGGGTGACTTCTACTTAGGAGATAATTCCACAATTATCAGAGTTTATGGTTGTCCCCAACCCCCACATTTATTACCGAAGTATGTGCCTCTGAGAGTGGCTTGTTTGGAATTTGTTTGGCAATTGATGTGTACAGATAGAGAGCTTCTGGCCCCTCATAGAAAGGGTACATTCACACCAAGGCAATTCAAGATAGGTGACTTCCTGATAGGAAAGAGGGCTTTTCTTCAAATTAGTGCATGGCTACAACAATTCAAAATGGTTACTGGTGCTTGTAGGCACATAGATCCTGAGGGCTTCATCAAGATTGCCAGGATGACTTACATCCCAAACATTGGTGTGATCAAGGAGCATGAGGGTTTAGATGAAGAAGATGTGATTAGAATCATTTTAGATGAAGATGAGGTTAAGAGGAGATGGTATAGATTCTTTGATTTAGTAGATTTGTCCAAACAATTGAAAGCATCTCAGATTCCTTTTGATGGTTTTTTCCTCGATCTTCCTTATTTGAAGAAGATTGATGGGATGATTGAAAAATATGATACCTTGGTGAATCAATTGGAAAGCCTGATTGATCAGAATAAGCCAGAGAAGAAGAAAAAGAAAGATTATTCATCTTCTGATGAGGAAGAATTCACTGATGAGTCACAAGAAGAAGATAGTCCTCCACAGGTTGAGGGACCACCAGTTGTTGATCTCACTCAAGATCAACCAGAAATAAAGGATATCTCAGAGCCACCATTGAAGAAACAGAGGCTTGAGGAAGGTGAACCTTCAAGGCATGAAAAACAAAGAAAGGAAACTGACAGAGCATCTGCTCTTGTACCAGGTGATAGGCCATATCATCATCAATTGAGGAAAGCAATAAGAGCAGGCAAGAAAATGGCCATTGGGCAAGAAAGCAGAGAAAAGTCCTTGTGGTTGGAGAAGGATATCAGAGAGGTCTATCAGGAGGAATTCTTGAGGGATGATCAATTTATTAAGACTAATGAGTTCAAGTGTTTTCTCATTTGGAACACGTAGCAAGAAGTAAAGAAAGCTCTGCCTGAAGGTATGGAGCCAAGTGAAGAAACTTTGAGAGCTCTTGCTTCATATGATCCTAGCCTTGATCCTATAACAGTGGACGAAGCCAGAGAATTGGTTAAATCAAGTGGAATGTTGTTAATCCCAGGATGGGATCTGACTTCTGTATTCCTCATTGATCAATTGAGAAAGAAACCAGAGGGTAGCCTATCATATGAGGTTCACATTGGTGACATGATAAGAGGAAGTGGCTATGACCCTAAGTCCCAAGCTGTTGCAATGTGGTCTATGGCCCCCAAAACCCAAAAGCCATCTCTATTGAGTATAGAGGATAAGATGGAGGGGAATAAGATTATATGGACTATACAAAATACAACAGACCTTGAAGTCTCCAAGGCAGTAACTCATTGGGATAATTTGAATGAAGCCAAGACAGCTCAGCTGTCAGAAAGATATGCTAAATTGTTTGAAAGTTCAAGCATGGTAGCCAAGGATAGAGATTTGAAAATGATGAAGATCAAACAATTGGAAGATGAGCTGGCAGAAATAAAGGTCAAACTTGAAGAAGCCTCAAAAATAATTCCTCCTCCTCCTTTGCAAGTTGAGGTACCTATTCAGATAAATTTGGAAGCACCTGAGGGACCTGCTGAAGACTTGGAAAAGGTGAAATTGGATGCATCCCTGGACACTATAGCCAAAATAGTGCAGTACAGGCAAGACAAAATAAAGGACAAGATGGATGCAGTTCATAAATTAGTCAGCCTATTACATCAGACCAATCAAAAGGTGAATGACTATTTAGCCACCTTGGAGCCACTCTATAGTATTTGGTCTGGGAGGAATTTGTTGTTTGATAAACTTGACAGTTTACAAGAACACAGCCTGATATCCCAAAAGTAGTGACTGCTGTATTTGAAAGGATTGGCCTACTAAGTGCTGCATCAAAGTTTTTCAAAGGAAAGTCAAACCAAGTAAAGGCTAGGTTAGCCATGTTTGATAAAGACTACAACAAGTATTTGCCCCCGGTATATGATGACAATGGAAATGTGGTCAAGCTGGAAGATTGGAAGTTGTCAATGGGTCAGTTGGTAATCAAGCAAGATGCCTTCCTAAAAGATAATAAGGCTTTGGATGTGGAAAGAACTAACAATATAATTGATAATTTATTCAAAGTTGAAAGTGACTGTATTAAGTTTACAGCAGAAGTTAAAAATGTGACTGATTCTATATGGGAACGTCAAGTCAACTTATTATAGGAGCTGCAGAGTTACGACTGGCCATCTGATGATGATGTGGCAGCTTGGGAAAAGCTAATAACAAAGAAGAAGAAAAAACCGGTTATCCAGCTGATAGAGGAGGAAGAAGAATAGATTGCACTTGGCACCTGATCCAGAATTTGAGGGAGAGTGTGTTCAAATAGAGAATGATGTAAATTAGCTTGTAATGGTGGTCATCATTCATATAACAAACTTGGTAACTGCTTTGAAAATATCTACAAACAAAGGTGCCAGCTGCGGAAGTTGTTTAGAATTGAAAAAATATGCCTTGCTGTCTTTATCAAATATCTTTCTATTTGTATTTTCTTTTGTTTTCTAGTGCAAATTTCTATCAGCCATTCGAAGCTTGTTGCATCCTTTCGAGGATTCGAGGATGGTTGATTAGTATAAATAGTCAGTTATTATTGAAGATAGAGGTTGGAAAATGTTTTTTGTAAAGGAGAGGTCCAGAATATAGAACCTTATTTTCTTGAAATCAAGGAAGACTGTATCAATGCATTTGATCAATGTAAGAATTTGCAAATAGCAAATATTGAACCAAGATCAAGAGGTTGAAGAAAAGCACAAGAGAGAAAATATGAAGCAAGGATGGATTGAATAGATCCAATGAATTCCTCAATAGATTAATTGAATTACATAAAAGGCCTCCTTATATAGGAGAGGCAATAAGAGAGAATGATAAGGAGCTGATAAGCTATCACCTAATCACATGTCCACCAAATGTGGATCATCCTCCAATATGCAAGAAAGTATGTGCATTGGATTAGGATGATAATGTGATAAGAGCACAAAAGGTGGATCTCACACACAATGAGGTATGTGATGACAACTATCACACCAAAAGTGGAATTTCTCCTACACCATGTGCTTAATGGATGTGCAAACTCCTAGGTGTCTCAATCACAACTTACTATGCAATGCATTATCCTAAGTAAGATTAAGTAAAGTGTAATTAGGAATAATTAATTACACCAACACCCCCCCTTAAGTGCAACTTAGGGGAATGCACTTAAACTCACAATGCAAGATGGGTCCCGGCTACTAGGCCATGTTAGGTACCCATGTACAAGATACATGAAATGCATAACTCTCATACAGTGGAGAAAGAGGGAAAACCTCATGGGAAAAACCCTCCCCCAAAAAGAGAGAAGAAAACAAGATGCATGAATGGATGGAGTGCTCAAGACCCCCCAAGAACTACATACATCATGTATATACAAAGAAGTATCCCCCCATAAGAAGGATAGTTGGAGACATGATATCCCTCCCATAATGTAGAAGCTCCCATGTTGATGAAGAGTACCTGCAACCAAAAGATCAACCAATGCTTACAAGAAACGTGTCTCCCCTTAGGAAGAAATAGATACATCAATTGAAGAAGCCAATCCTTGTGGGAATGGAAGGAGGAAGAAGAGGAAGGTCTCCATGCATGAATCTCTGAAGACTGAGTAGGAATCTCCAAGCTCAAAGAATCTATCACTTCATGTGACAAATCAAGTGAAGAAGGAGAAGAATCAAGTACACCAATCTCCAAAGTAGGTGAAGAAGTATCCCCATCTATGATGAAACTGTCATCAAAGGAAAGAGAAACCCCCTCAAGTATGTCTTCCAAATCTGCATCATGAGAAACAACCAGTGCTGAAGATGCATCGAAGTAGTCATCACATTCTGTAAGATCTGAAACACAATGAATATCCTGCTGAATAGTAGAGCCCATGTCTGAAGAAGCAGGAGGTGGAGGAGTAGGAAGATCAACACTTGTCTCAACAACAAAATGATTCAAGTGCCCAAAATTCTCCTCATAATCATCATTATCCCTTGGCAAAGGGATGGATACATCATGAATATCATCATCATTATCAACAAAAGTGGAAAAAGAATACAAGCGTGATGTATGATCAACAACTCCCATAGCTATGACATCTCTAGTCTCCATGTCCCTAATGTAGACATAATCAGGAGTGAACTCAACAATTTTACCTTGTGCCCCATGTGTGATTTGGTAAATTGAAAGAAGATTAGTAGTCAAGGATGGTACACAAAGAACATCATTAAATGTCCCTTCTCCCATAGGAATAGAACCTTTTCCACAAACTCTCATGAATGTGTTGTTACCCATCAAAATATTAGGAGAATTACAAGGCTCAAAAGAAGAAAACATATCCATAGAAGATGCCATATGATGTGATGCACCTGAATCAAGAAGCCATTTACCTTGCTCAGGATGTGTGGAAGCCATGAGTGCTTGTCCTTTACCTTTATCTTTGGATGATGATGGAGATGTAGAAGCTGCCAAATGTGTAGAAGAAGGAGCAGACACTGATGAGGGCAACTTAATGTTGTGTTTCTGAATAATGTGAGTTAGCTCATCAATCTTCTTTTGAAAACACTTATGCTCATCATGTCCTAACTTTTGACAATATGCACATTTATCTCTCTTTCTTCTAGATGATTCTTCTCTTGAAGAGGACTTGGATTCAGTACTTTTTGGTGAAGAAGATTCATTACCTTTGTCATGAGGCTTAGGATCCTTATTGTGTTTCTTTCCTTTGCCATTAGAAGCCTTTGATGTAGACTCACTTGCAACCAATGCTTGATGTGTGGAAGGCTTCAACTGACCCATGTGTGCCAACTTTGCTTGTTCCCTTGTGAGCTGCGCTGCAAATTCATCAAGAGAGGGCAATTTGTATGCACTACCAAGAGCATCCATAGTAGCATAGAATGTAGAAACAAAGATAGAATATTCAGGACCAAGCTTGGAAAGAATAGAAAAGATCAATTGTTCATCCCCTTTAACAATGCCACATGAAGAAAGCTCAGATCTAATAGTATTGAACTTAGAGAAGAAATCTTGAATATTGTCAAAATCCCTAGGATTAAGACCTATGAGATCATTCTCTAATCTGAATTTTCTCATTCTATCAGGTTTACCAAAGAGTCCTTCCAATGTGATCCAAGCATCATGAGGATGTGTGCAAGAAGCAATATGATAGTGCAAGTCATGAGAGATGGATGATCTAAGAGCGCCAAGTGCTTTATCTCTTCTATCAAACCATTTTCTCTTTTCTACAGCACCTGTTTGAGGTTCTTGATCCTACCCAAGAGTCATTCTAAGCAATCCAAGACTCAACAAATGATTACTTAAAGAATCTTTCCATTCATGGTAGTTATATGGAGTGAGGATTTTAACCTTTGAATTATCCATGTTAACACCAAATAATGACTGATAACTACTGATAACTTCTTCAAATGACTGATGCAAATCAGAGAACTGAAATCCAAGGATTAACCAAGTGCAAATGTAGCCCCAAAATAGCCTATTGCTTAAAGTGATATGTCTACTCAAAATCACTGAAATCTGATTATAGATCTAGAAAGTAGACAAAAAATTATGCACTTTCAAAAAAAATTTCACCTCAAAATGTTACCGTATGTGCCCAAACGAAGCCCTGGAAGTTGCAGAAATCAGGAACAGACAGGAACAGTCACCAATAACTGCAATTTCTGACAAATCTGACTGCCAAATTGAAAAAATAATACCACCACTGGAAAGTACAGGAAATTCTACCCAATTTCAAAAAAAATTGCACCCGATTTGGAGCCCGGATGACCAAGTTATGGCCTCTCAAAGTTGGACTGCAAAAACCAAAATGCAAATGGTGAGGGCAAAGAATTTTCAAACCCTGATGACGTCAGCAATCTGCGAGGTTAAATTTAACGGTCATACAGCTGTCAAAAAAACCAATTCTGCTCTGCTGCGACGGCTAAACGGCCGTCAAATTTTAGCTCATAAAAAGTGACGTCAGCAAAAAAGCCGAGCCCTTGTGCTGACGTGGCGGCTGGCGTGTCTGTCCGTATTGTACGGACTGTCGACTATGCAATGTGAGGTGGCAGGGCCACGTGGCGAAGTCTGACGTGGCAGGTGGGGGCTCTGCGGTGGCGGATCTGGGCTGAGCCGTCGGAGGAGCGGAGCGGCCAGCGGGGCGCGGTCGGCTGGGTGAAGCGCCTCGAGCGGAGGACCGGCCGCGGCAGTGAGCGGTTGTCGCGCTGGGCCGGGCGGCGGGGAGTGGTGGGCAGAGATGCCGGGACGGCGCGGTGGAGCGGTGATGCCGGAACGGAGGACCGCCGAAGAGGAGCGCCGGGGGCTGAGGAGGCCGCTGCTGGTGGTGGTCGCGGCAGTGGCCGCCAAGGCCCTTAAAAAAATTTTTTAATTATTTTTTCTTTTTAATTTATTTAAATTAAAAAGAACAGGGCCGTACCTGCCCAAAAAATAAATTTTTTGCAGAAAAAATTCTGAGAAAAAAATCAGAATTAAAAAAATAATATATTTTTTTTACAAAATTGTACCATAGAGGTGTATATGCAAAAAATTTTTGCCTCGAATTGGACTTTCGCTGAATATGGGCGAGTTTATAGTCGATTTCAACCGAAACAACCTCTCGGACGCAATGGTGAGGTCAGATCTGCTCCAAGATGCCTCTATCGCACGCTAGTGGCCAGATCTGAGATTTGGACCTTCAAACTTGCAAGATCTCTCCAAATCGGCTGATCAAGAACGCTCCAATGGCTCTGATACCATGTAAGAATTTGCAAATAGAAAATATTGAACCAAGATCAAGAGGTTGAAGAAAAGCACAAGAGAGAAAATATGAAGCAAGGATGGATTGAATAGATCTAATGAATTCCTCAATAGATTAATTGAATTACATAAAAGGCCTCCTTATATAGGAGAGGCAATAAGAGAGAATGATAAGGAGCTGATAAGCTATCACCTAATCACATGTCCACCAAATGTGGATCATCCTCCAATATGCAAGAAAGTATGTGCATTGGATTAGGATGATAATGTGATAAGAGCACAAAAGGTGGATCTCACACACAACGAGGTATGTGATGACAACTATCACACCAAAAGTGGAATTTCTCCTACACCATGTGCTTAATGGATGTGCAAACTCCTAGGTGTCTCAATCACAACTTACTATGCAATGCATTATCCTAAGTAAGATTAAGTAAAGTGTAATTAGGAATAATTAATTACACCAACAATCAATTAATACAATACACTGGAGCTTTGTTACTATCATTTGATTGTCTTTACATGTGGAGTGTTTTAGTTTCCTTATGTATTTAGATTGTAAGACAGTTTAAGTACATCTTTCACAAGGTGAATGTAGGGGTTGAGCTTAAGTTTCTTTCAAGGAAAGAGTAAAATCTTAGGGGAGGTCTCTGGGAATTAAATATCTATATGTGGATTTGATGACAGGTGTAGGAATGGGAACAATGATATGTTAGGCATGTCATTTGAGTTTCATTGTATTTGTTTTAATAGATATATGTGAAGGTAGAGTTTGACTCTGATGCCCAACGGATAAGGGACTGGTTTTAGATCCATTTACATTGGTTTACCATCCAAGATATAATTGACTGAAATTTTACTTTATATGCATAATTTCTAGACTTGAGACATTTTATGACAAGTTCATAAATATGTATTTCAATGCTTTGAAGAAGCAATAAATGAGGTTAACCCTTCCCTAAGTTTAACTCTAAAAGGAAGAAGGATGAATATCCTTAAGCCATTGTTTCATGTTGCTATTTATATAGTCCATATCATGATGTTGTGTATCAGGATAATTTGGGTTATACTCAGAGTTTTAGCAACTTATTGAGTTGAATTTTGAAGACAGTAACAAAGCAGTGAAGGAGCAAGTTCTCAATTCAGAGGTCAGTTGAATATAGAATTGATAGAGGTACACCCGCCTGAGTATATATTACTCAAAGTGAAGAAGGTCTTAACCTTAATACCTTAGTAGTTTGTAACTTGCTAGGTTATAGCCATTGGGATTATTTGAGTAATTGACTAATCTGCAGGTTCAAACACTAACAAAATTGGCGACTCCGCTGGGGACTTATTTTGATAGCTTGCAATAGATTAGTGCAAATCTTGTCTATTGTATGTTTTTAGACCAGTAGAAATAACTTTTGATTCCCGCTTGAGTAGTGGGTGGCGACTCTAAAGAAATCTGTGTTACCAGTTGCTAATAGTTGCAAAATTTTGTAAAATTGTTGTCATTTACCATGAGTCGACCAAGGAACACTAGGTCTTACTATAAGGATCATCCAGAAGATAATATAGGTGATGAACTCCACACACCAAGTAGAAAGCAATGGTCTAGGAGAGGCCAAAATAATGCTAGTTCCCAGGCTCCTTCTTGAGAAAGATTTCGTGTTCCACTTCCTCATGAAACTTCTTCATCTTCTAATGATCCTGAGCATGTCAAAAGGGTCACACCAGAGGTCTATATGCAGAAAGAAGTAGTCACAGAAGTAGTTTTTTTCCCTGCTAGAGAAACCCTTGAACAACCAGATGAAACCTCTGCCGCTGAAATAGCTTCATATGATTCTGAGAAGTTAAGAGAGGAAGTGATTGCCTTGAGAGAAAAGGAACATGAACAATTAGCAGAAATTTCTAATAGAATGAAGGTAAGGGAACAACAGCTTCGTGAATTGCTTCTGGAAAGGGAAGAACTCCTCAAGAGAACCAAGAGAAATGAGACCCATGTTAGTGATCTAAACCAGGATGTACAAGGTTTGGATAAAGACTTGTTTGGTGATATGAAAGCTTTGAGAAAGCAAGCTTAGGATACCAGGCCCCAACAAAGTGAATTTGAGGGAACAAGCCATGTTTTAAGACAATTGAATCCCTCTGAAATCCAAAAAAACAAGGAGATTAAAATTGCCCCCAAGGAAATCCCTGATAAGGGAAAACAAAAGGTGGTGGGTGTTGTTATAAGTGAACCGAAGAAGGTTGTGCCCATTCTTGATGTGCCTACTCAAGCGAGTACAGATTTAGACAGAGCTAGGAAAGCAAAGGAGGATTTGGCTATGCAACTTGAGAAACTTGAGTTAGAGGCTGCTGCAGATGAAATGAAGAGGAAGATTGCCTTTCTACATGCTAACATGAATACATCTGCTAGTAGTTCTGTCCCTATTACCATAGGAACAACTTCATCCAGTCAGCCTAACATTTCAATTCCAAATACTCAAGCCTTTCACTCTGGACAATATCCATCTGGACAATTTCCTAGTCAAGTTCCCTTTATAGCTGGAGGTACAGTGGGAAATGTGCCATGTCAAAATGCTGCAACAACCCCTTCAAATCAACTTAATATCCCAAGAAGACTAGTTCATTTGGATAGGTATAGGCCCCTATTTTTTGATGGTATTCCTGGTCAACCCAATGCTGTTCCTAATGAAATCAGGAAGAAGATCCCATTATTCACTGGGAATAATGTTATTACTTGTGAAGAGCATTTGAAGTTTTTCACAGATAAAGTTAATGACTATGAGATCGAACATGAAGATGTCATTATGAAACTTTTTGTTCAATCATTGATTGAAGATGCTAGGGATTGGTACAGAGGGTTATCTGAGAACAGTATTGCTTCATGGGATGAATTTGTTAGGAGTTTTAAAGAGCAGTATGCTAAACATGTGAATTCTAGTTACATGCTCAATGAATTCAATAATATCAAGAAAAATTATAATGAGAGCATGTCAGAGTTCAATAGCTGGTTTCAAAAGGCTATGTACAAATTGTTCCAGGTATTGAGGTTGGATGATGTAGTTTGCATGACAACTTATTTCAATTCCATGGATGGTAAAATGTCTTATCTTCTAAGAGATAAAAATCCCCACACCCTTAGGGATGCATTTAAATTGGCCATAAATATTGAGAGTAACCGAAAGGCATCTGGCCAAATGTACAAGAGGGATGAGGGTAAATTGTGGAAAGAGACCAGGCCACAACATGCAAGGCCTTTTAAAGAGGAGGATAGGATGGATAAAGGACCGGGTGCTAACAAGGAGTTCCTAATAAGATTTGATAAAGGTGGTAGAAACTTTCAAGATGCAAGACCCCCTTATCAAAGGTAGGACAAGGCCCCTAATTTGAGAGACATGCCTTACAAAACTAATTGGAAGGATGGGAGACCTGTTCTCGACAGCAATGAATTACAAAAAGGGAGAGATACCCCAGATCCCTTAAAGAAAAATACAACACACAATGTAGAAAACACTCCTTGGTGTGTAGCTTGTAATATGCCTCATTCACCTTTCCAGTGTGCTGTGGCCCAAGCCTTAGGAGAAGGGGCTGATAACTTATGTGCAGGAGATTATGAAGAATCTAAAAAGACTACCATTAACATGTTGACTATAGATCCAATAGAGGATTTTGTGTCCTCAGATGATGAAGCAAGCTACCCAGATGTTGATCATAAGAGAAAGATTTTCTCTGATTATGAGCAACAAATATTTACTCAATCTGATCCTGAAGAATTTGATAACAATGATTATAAAACTCATATGGTAGGATCTAGATCAGATGAGAAGCAATGGAGGAAGCCCAGTGAAGAGGAAATCAAAAACTTAACTGTGGCTACCATAACACAAGCAAGATCCTCATACAATTTGAGGAACAGAAAGGTGGATAATGAACAGGGAATTCCTAGATCAGTATTCATCAAAGGTAGTCCTCAAGATAAGGGTTTCCCAAAACCCAATGTTATAGATGGCAAGGATCAAGAACTTGTGGGTGAAAAGAAGAAAGGGGAGGAAGTTAGTGTTGACAAGATGAAAAAGAAAACTGGTAGGATAAAGGATCAATCTGATTCTCCTACTGATTCCCCTGCATTTCATATGAGACATGCGTTCTCTTAGATGAAAGTGTCCATCCCTCTGCTTGAAATGTTGAAAATAGAAGAGCACAAGACAGCAGCCTTGGCTCTTATAAATGAGCAGAGATTTGCGCCTACCAAACAAGAGGAATGGAGTTCCATAAAAAAGCCTATTCCCATCTCAAATGTATGTGTTGGGACAATTGTAACACAAGAACCTTCTTCCATCAATCCATTTTATGTCACTCTAATTGTGAATGATTTATTGCTAAAAAATTGTATGATAGACTCTGGTGCTGCCACAACTGTGATGCCATATCATGTAATGAAAGAATTAGGATTGCAAGTTGACACTTCTAATGGCAGGTGTTATGCAATGGATAATAGGGCAGTGCCTGTTGTGGGGACTTTGGTTGGAATTGAGGTAAAAATTGCTGCATTCCCAGAAGCTACATACAAAATGGATGTAGTTGTTGTGGATACAGAGCCTCACTATGGCATGTTATTGTCAAGACAATGGGCTGCAGCAGTGGGTGGAAAGTTGGAACTAGATTTATCTTATGCCACTATTCCAATGAATGGGACTGAAGTAAAGTTGTACAGGGAGCCCCGTTCCTCAGTTATGGTGGAAATGGTTGCTCCGGAAGCCCTTAATTGTTTTGTAGATATTGATATGAACAATTTTGTGATTGAAGAAGTGATACCTCAGTTGAAAAAAATAGACCCGATTGTGGATGAGTTGATGATGCAAAAAGATAGCTTGTGGCAAATGTTTTTTGATGGTGGATGCTCCAAAGAAGGATCAGGAGCTGGTGTTGTTTTCATTTCCCCATCAGGTAATACTTTCAAGTATTCCTTTTTGTTGACTTGCAGTTGTACAAATAATACTGCTGAATATGAGGCCCTGATCTTGGGATTAGATGTAGCCATAAAGCATGGTATTAAATGTTTAAAAGTCCATGGTGATTCCCAATTGATTGTAGCCCAAGTAAGATCCCAATATGCCTCCAAGGATGAGAAACTCAAGTTGTATAAGCATGCTATCTAGGATAGATTAGAATTTTTTGAAGCTTTTAATTTGCTCTAGGTAGAGAGGTCAAATAACATCATGGCAAATTTTCTTGCTAATGTTGCTTTGAAAAACAATGATATCACCCTCTTTGGTGTTTCCATGTTGGAAACTAAAACTAGGCCTGCAGTTCTTGACAATGTGTACAATTGGCAAGTTTTTTAGGATGATCTTGATATCCTTAGATTCCTTCAAGGCCTGGATCAATATGAGGGTCAACAAATAGATTTCAATGAGGTACAGGAATGTATTGAAGGAAAAGAATGCATCATGGGAAATGAAATAGTTCAATTGCCTTCTAATCATATACCCAAAGGACTAGTAGAACTGGAGGGAATGTTTAAAATAAATGATGGTTTTCTGTCCCAAAAGTCTAATACAAAATTGGAAAACTTAGAGGAGATAAACCTAGGATCAGAAAATTCCCCACAAATGGTATACATTGGAAAGAAACTGAATAGGGAGATCAGAGGCAACTTGATTAGACTTTTGAAAAAGTACAAACATGTGTTTGCTTGGTCATATGATGACCTCAAAGCTTATAGGGCTGATTTATTTTAGCATGAAGTTCCTCTAAAGGAGGAAATCACACCCTTTAGACAGAAGCAGAGACCCATTAATCCTTTACTGGCCACCAAAATGCAAGTTGAGTTGACAAAACTGAGGGATGCTAGTATTATTGAACCAATTAGGCACTCAACTTGGGTTTCAAACCTTGTACCAGTGAGGAAGAAGAATGGTGACATCCGACTTTGTGTTGATTTTAGGAACCTAAATGTGGCATCACTCAAGGATAATTATGGATTGCCTAATATGGAGGTCATGCTGCATAGGGTGACTAGATGTGAACTCCTGTCAATGATGGATGGTTTCTCAGGGTATAACCAAGTGCTAGTCAAAGAATCAGAGCAATTCAAGACAGCCTTTACAACTCCTTGGGGAACTTATGTATATGCTCGCATGCCTTTTGGTCTAAAAAATGCTGGAGCAACTTTTCAGAGAGCCATGGATGTTGCTTTCAAAGAAATGATCAATGTCTTAATGGTAGTTTATCAAGATGATCTCACCAATTTTTCCAAAAGGGCTGATGATCATTGTTCTCATTTAGAAAAGATTTTTCTCAAGGCCTTAGAATTTGGTGTGTCCTTGAATCCTAGGAAATGTCAATTTGTAGTGACAGAAGGAAAGCTACTGGGACACATAGTATCAAAAGAAGGAGTCAGGATTGATCCTGAAAGAGTGGAAGCCATCAAAAAGGTCCCTCCACCAAAGAATATAAAGGGTGTGCAATCATTTTTGGGGCAGATAAATTTTGTGAGAAGATTTATTGCTAACTTTGCAGAGTTGGTCAAGCCAATAGTTAAGTTCCTTAAAAAGGGAATGAAATTTGAATGGAACTTGGAAGCTCAGCAGGCTTTTGAAAAAATTAAACAAACAATTCAAGAAGCTCCTGTTTTGGTATCACCTGACTATTTAAAACCTTTTTCTCTATTTTCTTTTGCATCTTTCCATACTATTGCAGCTGTCCTTCTGCAGAAAGATCAAGAAGGATATGAACATCCTATAGCTTTTTTCAGCAAGTCTTTGCAATCTGCTGAATTAAATTATGAAATAATGGAAAAGCAAGCTTATGCAGTTGTGAAAGCAGTCAAGGCTTTCAGACCATATTTGGTTTGTGCAAAGGTTAATGCTTATGTACCTCATGCTACAGTAAAGGATATCTTGATACAGAGTGAAGTCACAGGGAAGAGATGTAGATGGATAAACAGGATTCAAGAGTTTGACCTTGAGATTCATATTACCAAATTGGTAAGAGGATTGGGACTTGCCAAGTTAATGACTAAGGAAAACATGGACCTTATCCAGATAAACAATGTTGCTTCTAATGTTGATACAGTTACTAGTATTGAGATGCAACCCTGGTACAAGGATGTTGTTTATTTTATTAAAAATGCTAAATGTCTGCCTGAATTGAATGATAATCAGAGAAGAAGCTTGAGATTACAGGCTCAAAGATATGTCCTCATTCAAGGTGATTTGTACTGGAAAGACAATGATGGCATTTTACTCTTTTGTTTGGATGAACACCAATCAGAGAAGGTGCTAAAAGAAATGCATTCTGGAATGTGTGGAGGGCATTATTCTGCTAGGTCAACAGCTCATAAAATTTTGAGGGCAGGATATTATTGGCCTGTATTGTTTAAAGACACTCACTCTTATGTTAGAAAGTGTGAACCCTGTCAAAGGTTCTCAAAGAAACTAAAATTTTCAGGTGCATTATTATTAAATCCAGTTGTTGCAGAAGCCCCTTTTGCAATGTGGGGTATGGATTTTATTGGAGAGTTCTCTGAAAAGTCCAGTGGAAGACATAGTCACATTTTGGTGGCTACTGATTACTTTACCAAGTGGATAGAAGCTATTCCCACTAGAGGATCAACAAGTGCTATGGTAATTGATTTCCTGATAAACAACATAATCACAAGATTTGGTGTCCCAATTAAAGTGGTTGTAGACAATGCAATGAGTTTTAGGTCTCAAGAAATTACTAATTTTTGTGATGAAATGGGAGTTATCTTGTCTTATTCAAGCCCATATCACCCATAGGCCAATGGACAAGCTGAGTCTAGCAATAAGAGCATTTTGCAAATCTTGAAGAAGACCTTGGAAAAGAATAAAAGAAGTTGGCATGAGAAGTTAAAGTTAGCACTATGGGCTGATAGAATTTCTGAGAAAAAAGCCACAGGGAAGTCCCCCTTTGAAATGCTATATGGTGCAAAGACAAGATTGCCAATTAATAATCTCCTTCCCATCTACAAGTTTATGCAAGAGGAAGATATTGAAATCAGTAACCCACTGCAAGATAGGATGGTTCAGCTGATTGAGTTGGATGAGATAAGAAGGGAAGGGCAGAAAAATAACATAAAACTGCAGCAAAAAATGAAATATCTTTTTGATAAAAGGGCTACTGTGAGAAAATTTCAGCCTGGTGACATGGTTCTTCAGTGGAATGCTAGATATGAAGACAAAGGGAAGCATAAAAAATTTGAGTCCTTATGGATGGGTCCCTTCATTGTTTATCAGATTCATGGCAAAGATTCTTATTTTTTGCAAGGTATGGATGGTGAAGAGAAAGAATTGCCAGTGCATGGACAATTTTTGAAATTTTTCTTTAGTTGAAAGTTCTTTTTCCATGCACAATAGGCTTGTATTATATGTATAGGTGTGTTTGCTTCTTATTTTAGGTTCAGGTTTTGTGGTCTGCCTCCCAGAGATTCATGGTTTCTTGCTATGATCTTACAATCAAGCATCCTCAGATAGAGCCACTGTTGGGTATCCTAAAAGTTTTTTGAGGTTTGTGTCCAATTCCTGGTTTAAGTCTCCATGCGAGTGTTATACCTGACTAGGGTTTGTAAAGTGTCGTGAAAATGGTTTTTGACATGTTCAAAAAAACCCTTACCTTAGGTCTTGTCTTTCAAAATGTTTCCAATTCATTTCTAAACTTCATGCGGCCCTCTTGTTTCTTTTTCTTGGTTACTTTTAAGTCACTTAAGTTACTATTTGTGCATATGCTTATTTGCCCCAAGTGTTCGCCGAATCAGGAAGTGTCTTATCAAATTTCAAAACAATCTGGCGATTCAGCGAATGAGTCAAATTCATGTTCACTATTAATATCAGTCGCCAGTTCTCTAGATCTTCCAGCGGTTATCCCAAACATCCAATGAATTGGTGAATGCATTAAAGCCACACTTTTTGATTACTTTGTTTGCTAAGTCTCCAAGTGCTTCGGTGGTTTCATTTTCCTTTCCGAGAACTAGCGAATGAGGGTTATCTCCAGTTCTCGCAATCTTTGGCGGTCTTGTGAAACAATCTAGCGATTCAGTGAACACTTTGTTCGCTTATTCTCAGAATCTGGCGGTCAAGGGTCATGTCAACTAGAGAATTAGTGAATACCATGGATTGTTTTCATGATCAACGGCCCTATTTTAATCTCAAAATATCTGTGGGTCCTACATATTTGATCTGGTGAATGAGAGACTAAATACTTATAGTGCTATCCTCTAAATTTGGCGGTTCTGATGGTTTGCCCAAAAGATTTCAGTGGAGATAAGTTTTCTCACATTCGCTTATTCTCAGAATAAGTTGGTGACATACTAAAAAATTTAGCGATTCAGCGAAGCCATTGGTCGCCAGTTCTCTTAATAAAAGGATAAAGGTTAAAACAATCTGGCGAATAAGCGAATCAATGGATGATAAGTTTTAAGGTCTCAGTCGCTTATTCTCGAAATGAAATTTTCAATGATATGGAGTATTTGGAGAACTAGTGAATGCTCTTTGTTTGCTGATTCTCAAAATTAAATGGTTAAGGTTTTTGTTATTCAGAGAACTAGCGATAGCCATCGATTGATGAAGATCAACGGTCAATCTGGAATCCTAGTATAAAGTGATGATTAAGGAAAGATTCAGCGAATCAGAGATTAAAGGGGTTCGCCAGTTCTCCAGACAATCAAGCGGTTAAGTATATCTTTAAGTGAATGCGCAAACCCTTTGTTCGCTAGATCACCAAGAAAATTGACTGTCAGTCATAATATTAAGAGAATGGGAGGTGGCTTTGTTTGCTAGTTCGCCAAATGGTAATTGCAGTTAACTGTTTAAGTGGGAGCCCTTTGTTCGCTGATTCGTGAAATGCATGGGTGGTTAAGGATAGGATTCTGAGAACCCGTGAAGCTAGTAGTCGCTAGTTCTCCAAATTTGAACCAGGATTAAACAGGGATTCAGAGAACTCGTGAAGCCAGTGGTCGCTAGTTCTCTGGTTGCTAGATAGGGTTAGCATTATATTCAGCGACCAAGAGAAGCCAATAGTCACCGGTTCACTAAATGGGCTCAGATGGAAAAGGTCATAAAGGGAAAAGAAAAGGAACCGTTGCCACATAGATAAAGTACTTTGTCAATCTGGACATGAAACCAGTAAGCCATCAAATGAGCTTCAAGAAGAAAGATTGCATGACACAAACAGTTTTAAAGTACAAAATCATGATCATTGCCTCTTCACTTCGTTTTCAAGTAGTTTAATCTATCTGTCAACATCCGGACATGGCGAGCTCAAAATTTGAAATCTGAGGGTACATAAAATTGAATATGGGATCAATTAAGGAGATTTGCATTAATTATGGTAGTTGCACACCTTGGATTTATATCGATAAATAAGTTGAAGCTCATTGTTTATTTGTTCAGTCTCAGTTGTTAAGAGTTTCTGTTTGTCTAGAGAATTTCCGAGCATAAAGCATTTGAGATACAAAGAATTGAAGGTGTTTCTGTAGCAAGGATGAGTCAACCTGAGAAGAGTGCAGCATCTTCTAGTAGTGAGGCCAAGTCCAAAACTGGTGAGCACAAGAATAAACCAAATTTTTATTCTTGATGATATGTTTGAAGATATTTTGGGATGGTTTAGAGACCCAATCACTCTGGAATTCTCAGGTTACACTATTTTCAACTTCTTTTACAGTAATAAAAATAAGCATGTTCCTGTCTGTAATGGTTGGGTGTTAGGATTGGGAAAAATGGTTGTCCCTGATGTTTTCCTAGATGTTGATTTAATTGTTGCCCTAGCTAGAAATTATGACCCTATCTCAAGGACAATTAGAAAAGAAGACCAATCACCCTTAGTTACTCTTGATAGGGGATCTTTTATGAAAGCTTTTGGTCTATACACGTCCTTTTCAACTGAGATTGATTTGAACAAAGAAAAGGCAAGATACAGAAGCAATATAGGGTCAGTAAAAGACCAGTTGGTTAAACATATGCCAAAATAGGATAAATATATAGCCCCCCTTCCTACTAACATGAATGCCGCATACCAGTTCAAATCCCTCCATCATTATATGAGATATACTCGCTATGTGTTATGTAGAGTTTTGGGAATTGATGGGGATGCAGAGTTTTTACCAGCTGACTTGCTGATGATTATCTTGGATATTCAAAATTCCTTGGTAAACACTGACTATGATTACATTCAGTATGTTATTGATAGGATACATCAAGGGCTGATGTCTGTCAAAGAAAGTAAAAGTCCTATTGAGTTCATGCATTATTCTTTATTAATGCATTTGATTCTATTTTTCAACATCAACAGTTTTGATTTAAACATGTTAAAACCAAGGTTCACTTTCAAGGATCAGCACAATCCAGTGTAGTTGTGGGTGAGAATATGGAATTCTACCTCCAATGAAGCAGATTTTTGTGTTTTTCAGAATTTCATTGTCTTTCCAATTATCAGGATGCTAGGCATAAATGTCACCAGGCTATCTCCTAGAGTCCTTAGGCTTTTAAGACCACTGCAGTATGTGGATAAGTGGGATGGAAATCATAATTGGGGTGACTTCTACTTAGGAGATAATTCCACAATTATCAGAGTTTATGGTTGTCCCCAACCCCCACATTTATTACCGAAGTATGTGCCTCTGAGAGTGGCTTGTTTGGAATTTGTTTGGCAATTGATGTGTACAGATAGAGAGCTTCTGGCCCCTCACAGAAAGGGTACATTCACACCAAGGCAATTCAAGATAGGTGACTTCCTGATAGGAAAGAGGGCTTTTCCTCAAATTAGTGCATGGCTACAACAATTCAAAATGGTTACTGGTGCTTGTAGGCACATAGATCCTGAGGGCTTCATCAAGATTGCCAGGATGACTTACATCCCAAACATTGGTGTGATCAAGGAGCATGAGGGTTTAGATGAAGAAGATGTGATTAGAAACATTTTAGATGAAGATGAGGTTAAGAGGAGATGGTACAGATTCTTTGATTTAGTAGATTTGTCCAAACAATTGAAAGCATCTCAGATTCCTTTTGATGGTTTTTTCCCCGATCTTCCTTATTTGAAGAAGATTGATGGGATGATTGAAAAATATGATACCTTGGCGAATCAATTGGAAAGCCTGATTGATCAGAATAAGCCAGAGAAGAAGAAAAAGAAAGATTATTTATCTTCTAATGAGGAAGAATTCACTGATGAGTCACAAGAAGAAGATAGTCCTCCACAGGTTGAGGGACCACCAGTTGTTGATCTCACTCAAGATCAACCAGAAATAAAGGATATCTCAGAGCCACCATTGAAGAAACAGAGGCTTGAGGAAGGTGAACCTTCAAGGCATGAAAAAAAAAGAAAGGAAACTGACATAGCATCTACTCTTGTACCAGGTGATAGGCCATATCATCATCAATTGAGGAAAGCAATAAGAGCAGGCAAGAAAATGGCCATTGAGCAAGAAAGCAGAGAAAAGTCCTTATGGTTGGAGAAGGATATCAGAGAGGTCTATCAGGAGGAATTCTTGAGGGATGATCAATTTATTAAGACTGATGAGTTCAAGAGTTTTCTCATTTGGAACAAGCAGCAAGAAGTAAAGAAAGCTCTGCCTGAAGGTATGGAGCCAAGTGAAGAAACTTTGAGAGCTCTTGCTTCATATGATCCTAGCCTTGATCCTATAACAGTGGACGAAGCCAGAGAATTGGTTAAATCAAGTGGAATGTTGTTAACCCCAGGATGGGATCTGACTTCTGCATTCCTCATTGATCAATTGAGAAAGCAACCAGAGGGTAGCCTATCATATGAGGTTCACATTGGTGACATGATAAGAGGAAGTGGCTATAACCCTAAGTCCCAAGCTGTTGCAATGTGGTCTATGGCCCCCAAAACCCAAAAGCCATCTCTATTGAGTATAGAGGATAAGATGGAGGGGAATAAGATTATATGGACTCTACAAAATACAAAATACCTTGAAGTCTCCAAGGCAGTAACTCATTGGGCTAATTTGAATGAAGTCAAGACAGCTCAGCTCTCAGAAAGATATGCTAAATTGTTTGAAAGTTCAAGCATGGTAGCCAAGGACAGAGATTTGAAAATGATGAAGATCAAACAATTGGAAGATGAGCTGGCAGAAATAAAGGTCAAACTTGAAGAAGCCTCAAAAATAATTCCTCCTCCTCCTTTGCAAGTTGAGGTACCTGTTCAGATAAATTTGGAAGCACCTGAGGGACCTGCTGAAGACTTGGAAAAGGTGAAATTGGATGCATCCCTGGACACTATAGCCAAAATAGTGCAGTACAGGAAAGAAAAAATAAAGGACAAGATGGATGCAGTTCATAAATTAGTCAGCCTATTACATCAGACCAATCAAAAGGTGAATGACTATTTAGCCACCTTGGAGCCACTCTATAGTATTTGGTCTGGGAGGAATTTTTTGTTTGATAAACTTGACAGTTTACAAGAACACGGGCCTGATATCCCAAAAGTAGTGACTGATGTATTTGAAAGGATTGGCCTAATAAGTGCTCCGTCAAAGTTTTTCAAAGGAAAGTCAAACCAAGTAAAGGCTAGGTTAGCCATGTTTGATAAAGACTACAGCAAGTATTTGCCCCCGGTCTATGATGACAATGGAAATGTGGTCAAGCTGGAAGATTGGAAGTTGTCAATGGGTCAGTTGGTAATCAAGCAAGATGCCTTCCTAAAAGATAATAAGGCTTTGGATGTGGAAAGAACTAACAATATAATTGATAATTTATTCAAAGTTGAAAGTGACTGTATTAAGTTTACAGCAGAAGTTAAAAATGTGACTGATTCTACATGGGAACAGCAAGTCAACTTATTACAGGAGCTACAGAGTTATGACTGGCCATCTGATGATGATGTGGCAGCTTGGGAAAAGCTAATAACAAAGAAGAAGAAAAAACTGGTTATCCAGCTGATAGGGGAGGAAGAAGAATAGATTGCACTTGGCACCTGATCCAGAATTTGAGGGAGAGCATGTTCAAATAGAGAATGATGTAAATTAGCTTGTAATGGCGGTCATCATTCATATAACAAACTTGGTAACTGCTCTGAAAATATCTACAAACAAAGGTGCCAGCTGCGGAAGTTGTTTAGAATTGAAAAAATATGCCTTGCTATCTTTATCAAATATCTTTCTGTTTGTATTTTCTTTTGTTTTCTAGTGCAAATTTCTATCAGCCATCTGAAGCTTGTTGCGTCCTTTCGAGGATTCTAGGATGGTTGATTAGTATAAATAGTCAGTTATTATTGAAGATAGAGGTTGGAAAATGTTTTTTGTAAAGGAGAGGTCCGGAATATAGAACCTTATTTTCTTGAAATCAAGGAAGACTATATCAATGCATTTGATCAATTAATACAATACACTGGAGCTTTGTTACTATCATTTGATTATCTTTACATGTGGAGTGTTTTAGTTTCCTTATGTATTTAGATTGTAAGACAGTTTAAGTACATCTTTCACAAGGTGAATGTAGGGGTTGAGCTTAAGTTTCTTTCAAGGAAAGAGTAAAATCTTAGGGGAGGTCTCTGGGAATTAAATATCTATATGTGGATTTGATGACAGGTGTAGGAATGGGAACAATGATATGTTAGGCATGTCATTTGAGTTTCATTGTATTTGTTTTAATAGATATATGTGAAGGTAGAGTTCGACTCTGATGCCCAACGGATAAGGGACTGGTTTTAGATCCATTTACATTGGTTTACCATCCAAGATATAATTGACTGAAATTTTACTTTATATGCATAATTTCCAGACTTGAGACATTTTATGACAAGTTCATAAATATGTATTTCAATGCTTTGAAGAAGCAATAAATGAGGTTAACCCTTCCCTGAGTTTAACTCTAAAAGGAAGAAGGATGAATATCCTTAAGCCATTATTTTGTGTTGCTGTTTATATAGTCCATATCATGATGTTGTGTATCAGGATAAATTGGGTTATACTCAGAGTTTTAGCAACTTATTGAGTTGAATTTTGAAGATAGTAACAAAGCAGTGAAGGAGCAAGTTCTCAATTCAGAGCTCAGTTGAACATTGAATTGATAGAGGTACACCCGCCTGAGTATATATTACTCAAAGTGAAGAAGGTCTTAACCTTAATACCTTAGTAGTTTGTAACTTGCTAGGTTATAGCCATTGGGATTATTTGAGTAATTGACTAATCTACAGGTTCAAACACTAACAACAGGCAAGCCATTATCCTTTTCAGGAACATGAGGATCATCAACAAGAGTTGAGCGGAAAGCATCTATTATCAGATCAAAATCATCTTGTTTCTCTAAGGCAGCAACAACTCTATTATCTTCACTTCCACAATCAGAGGGCTCAACTAATGAACTTCGCACTACCTCATCCTACTCAACATAGAAGGGCATTTCCTCAAATAGATCAGGTGGGCTCTCACCTTCTTTACTTCCTTTCTTATCTTGATCTGATTGCTCTAATCCATCTTGGGGATGTGCTTGAGAGGCTATTGTCTCTTGTTGAAAAACTTATGGCCCTTCTCCATCATGAAGCTCATATTTCAAGAGAACAAGTGGAAAATCTACAGCCTCCCTCCCAAAAAATGGGTTCAGGTGACTGCCGGCTGCTTTGATGCTTTGTGTTGGGACTATCTTCTTGACTAGATTATAGGGATGGAAAGGCCTTTTCACCAAATTTTGCCTCTCGCCCTGATGTCCTCCTTGACTTGGCGGTCTACTTTGTTGGTAGGACTATCCCAGAGATTGGTACTGTTGACTGGAAACTTGATTCTGATTTTGATAAAGCAATGCAACCTCCTGATCCTGCTCATCTATAGTGATCAACTCTTTGGTTAGAGCCTGCAACAGACTCATCATTTCTTGGTTTATTGCCTGTTGATCACCTTTTACTTTGAGTAGCTATTGAGGAAGGTCACCTATGGACTTCCCATAGCTAGTGTTGGCCTGAGGCTCTATTAATGTAGGTATGGGAGTAAATGGAGGCATTTGTAGAGGTACAGTGGGCTGAAGATTAAGAGAGATAGGCATGGGTGGCCTTGGGGTTATCATACCATCTTGGATTAAATAATTTTCTACCTTTATAGCTAAATCAAAAGCTTGAGGTAATGAAGTACCTCCCAAAGATTGAATCATGATAGATATATCACTAGTTAGGCTTCTCAAAAAATAAAGGAAAGAACAATCTATTGAAGGCCTTATATTCACTATAATCCTATTCCATGTCTTGAGAAATCTGCCACTAAAATCTATCATCAGCTCTCTAGGATCTCTCTTTATAACTTGGAGTTTCTCTACTAGAGACAAAGAGTCTAAATTATCCTCAAAGTATTTGCTGAGGAGGTCTCCAAGTCGGTCACATGAAGTGATGGAGGTAACTGCCAGATTTCTAAACCATTCTAGGGCCTTACCCTTAAAGGAGGCAGCCAACAACTTGGTGGTAGCATCCTCTTGAGTTATATTCTGTATGCTGAAGATAGTGGCCACATCTCTAATGTGTTCAAAGGCTGTAGTCTATCCTTCAGCTGTGAAATTAGGTATACTTTTTAATGCTGCCAAGGGCACATCATGGTGTTGGGCAAAATTTAATGGACCACCCTGATTAAAGGGTGCAAATGCAAATTGTCTTGCCATCAGAAGGGTCTATTTTATTCATAAGCTCTATTAGAAATTGGGTCACTGCTCTTCATAACACCAATGGAGTCACCAGATATACTTGAATATTAACCTCTAAAAGGTCTGTATTATGCAATCAGTATATCAAAGATAGCATAATATTTTAACATGAATCTAAACTTGGTTCCACTAGGCATGCCAAAATTGTCATACACTAAGTTCACACCCTTATCTCAAGCTCTCGTAGTCTTGATAACCTAGTATAACACATGAATCATCTCCAGGTTGTGGGACCTGTGCTAACTGAGATGAGACCTCGAGGGTCTAGGCTGGTTCCTCTTGGATAATCACCTTAATTTGCTTCTTGACAAGAAATGTAAAACTTGAGGGTAAAAGGGATAGAAGGAATGCTTAAAAGGGAAATGATTGAAATAAAACTACCTACTAGGTGATACACTAAAAATATGGTATGAATTGCAATATAGAAGATGGATCGAATGAGTAAACTTAGGTCTAGGAGATCACTATTCAGTGAATAGGTTTGCATAAGTATTTCACAAGAGGGTCTCCAAATAAGAGAAGGTATTCAGGGAAAGAGAAAGATTCTTTCACAAATAATAACAACTCTTTAGGTTTAGATAAACAATCTATGACCTACAAACAAACATTCACCTCTGTAACTAGGTATAGGAATGAGACAAGATTGTTAAGGGGTTATGATATAACCACAAAAGCATTCACATCAAATCATCCACAAACATACACATGAATTGCAAAAAGAAAGAAGGATCAAGAACCCTAAGATATCACTGAGAAACATATAACACTGAATTCATTAAGAGATAACTCACACAAGAAGGCCTAGGGACATAAGGAATGTCACAAAAAGTCTTCAATATCTGAATTATCAATGGGGATTTACAACTTGTAGAAAACTAGAGGACAAGAAAAAATTTCCACAGATAGCTTTTACAAAAAATTCCTCCTTAGCTCTAAAGCTCTAAAAACATTATATATATCTCACTGCATGTAGGCAAGAGAAAAATATCTAACTAGGGTTACAAAAATATCTGCATAGAATAATAAAACCCTAATTTGGTCATGTCTGATCATAATATCTCCTTTGCAAATATCTGATTGATCAAAATCTATGTCTATGTGTCCACTTCATGTTTATACGTACAAAATCTAGCCGTCATGATCCATATACCCTCCTGCAACTCCACTAAGTCATGAAGGCTCACAAATCTGATATTTTGAGATATTTGCATTTGAAAAGATAACCCTGTAGAGGTGGTGCTAAACTTATTGCTTCAACATGACATAGTACCCTTGTGAAATCAGTGGCACCAATGATCAGATCATCTATCATCAATTCCTCAACCATCCCTATCTTGGAGAAATCAATTTTACCAACTCAAAATGTCGTGCATGGCTGAAGAGAGTGAAAACCCTTGAAAACCCTTGCAGAAAATTTGAATTTAAATGCTAACAGCTAACATAGCTTCAACTTAAAATGCAATCATTGATGCAAAATCTCTTTGGTAAACAGATGGTCAAGATGCACTTCTAAAACCTTTTACAAACCTTCAAAATTTCCTTCTGACAAGTCGATGCCATCTTGGTGGTCAACAACCAACTGGAAGCAAGCATACTGATGTGTCAGCATATTTGGACCCACCTCAAGCCTTCCCCCTAAGTCATTTAGTGACTACACAACTAAAGACTTATTTCTTATTCACGAGATCCTTTGGCCTACCCTAGTATGGTTAAGCGATTCAGGGAACAAGACTATCATTGAATCTCTAAGTCTTCTGGCTAACCCTGGTTCCATTGAGCAAACATGAGAACTCTTCCATCGCCAAGTCACTAGATGCTCAGCTTGACCCTTCAAAGGAATCCTAGTTTACATTTAGTTAATCAGTGACAAGGCTTCACTTATTCTCAAGATTCAAACTTTAACCCATTGTTAACTCCACAAACCAGTGAACAAGCATCACAATCTGACCTAGGTTACCATCTGGTGAACTAGTGACAAAGTTGTCCCCATTCGCTGAATGTCTTAAGCCACTACCAAAACATCTAGAGACTCAGCGACTGAACAATTTGCCCAATCACTAAATATTTTAGAACCTTGCTGATTTATCACATGAGCATGTGAACCAAGGGGAATTCATCGACACCACCAAATACTTTATTAGAACCACCAGACCTCAAAGAACACCATCGAACGGCTATCGCTACATCGCTAAGTTAACTGACCTGCAACTTTGACCTCTGGTATTATGATGACCGTGAGATCTGACCATGCATTAACTACTTCAGAAACCTTTGGCCCCACGGACGCACTAATTGGTTGAAGATTCTCATCCAACGGTAGTCGCATGATCACATGTCAGGAAAGATACCTTAGCGATCATCCAACCACCGTTGATGCCTTTTGAAATAGGACCCACTGATAGAAAGGTGAGATGGAACGACGCGGATGAATCAGGAGCCACCAAATAGGATTATGTGGCTTGGACCCACTAACATGTCAAAGCCTCTATGAAGATATGAAGATCTATGGTCATCATGATTTTGCTAAGATAACCAAACTACATCTTAGGTTTTCGGGATGGCGAGAACCATCAGACCTTGAGGGGATTTAAGCTTTAGGAAAATATTAAGTGCACCGAGACTTAGGAAAATTAAAATGCCAGACTTAGGAAGTATTTCATGCATGGGGAAAATATAACTTTAAGTGGTTGCCAAAAGGTAATTAAAAATTATAACAGGCCAAAAGGGAAAATGGCACAAATGGCTAGTTTTATGAATTTCTAACTTGCAGACCAGGGAGATAGAAAACTTGCAGAGGCCAAGAAATGAAACATGAGCCCATGAAACTTTCTAAGGAGCTTGATATAGATAAAACAAAGAGTCTAAGATAGGTTTTAGCCAAATTTGAATACACATGAAAATTAGGGTAACAATAACATTCAAAAACTTTAAAGTTTATCAGATGGATGTTAAGTCAACATTCTTAAATGGTGAGCTAAAGGAAGAAGTATACATTGAGCAGCCAAAAGGATTCACCCTATCAAACAGATCTAATATGGTATGCAGATTGAAGAAAGCCCTCTATGGACTTAAGCAAGCCCCTAGAGCATGGTATGAGAGACTTGATGGATATTTGACAAAAATTGAATTCAAGAAAGGAGCAACAGATTGCAATCTATTCATAAGAGAGACATTTGAAGGTTTACTACTTGTAGCTATATTTGTTGATGAAATTATCTTTGGGGGTAATGACAAACTTAGTGCATAATTTTATAAGGAAATGTACAGTGAATTTGAAATGAGCATGATTGGACCTATCAAATACTTTTTGGGATTGAATGTGCAGAAAATAGATAAAGGTATATTCATAAATTAGTCAAAATATGTGAAAGAAATCTTGAGGACATTCAAGATGGATGATTGCAAGGTAGTGGGTACACCTATGATAACAAGATGTAGGATTAAAAAAGAAGATGACTCTCTAGTAGTAGATAAAACATTGTACAAGTCTATGATTGGTAAACTCATATATCTTACCCAAACTAGACCTAATATTCCCAATGTAGTTGGCATAGTTGGAAGATTTGCAGTAGAGCCTAAACAAAGTCACCTCATGGTAGTAAAGAGAATATTCAGATATTTGCATGGCACTATAGATTATGGTCTATGGTATCCTAATTCATAAAATGTTGAGCTTCATGTATATACTGATGCAAATTGGGTAGGATGTGTTGATGATAGAAAGAGTACATCAGGAGGAGCAATGTTTCTTGGTGATAGACTTGTCACTTGGACAAGAAAGAAGAAAAATTGTATTTCTCAGTCAATAGAAAAAGTAGAGTATGTTGTATCAACCTTGAATTATTCTACAATTGTTTGGATCAAGCAGATGATAAAGGATTTTGGAATTCAGATTGATTATCCTATTGTTATTCATTGTGATAACACTAGCACTATCATCATGTCAAAGATCCTTGTGATGCATGTAAAGACAAAACACATAGAAATTAAGTATCACTTCCTAAGAGAGAAAGTGGTAGAGAAAGAAGTCAAGTTGCACTATGTAAGTACTAAAGATCAGTTAGCAGACATATTCACAAAACCTTTGCCAAAAGATACTTTTGAGTATCTCAAGGAGAAGCTGGGAGTAATTCCCTTCCCTAATTCTGCTTAGAAGAAAGAAGAAAGAGCATCAGTCCTCAGGGAATGATGGATGGTTGACTACTCTACTTCAGGAATAGTACCAGTGCTTGAACTAATTGGCACCCTTTTCCATTGATGTCAAAGGGGGAGTAATATATAGTCATGAAAATAAAGTAAAGGAGTAATATACTAAGGGGGAGTAGTATTCAGTTGAGGAAATGGAGAATGTTGAAGAATATTGCAGCAGATGGAGGATTCATCCTTGGGGTATTTTTTATGAGGAAATGGAGAATGTTATAAAATAATTGTTTGTTTGGGTTAGTGGTGTTTTTAATTCCATATGTTGTCATCAATGGCAAAGGAGGAGATTGTTGAAGATTTGCCAGCAAGCTAGTACTGACTGTATGTTTGTCATTGATGACAACATATGGTAAGTATCATGCATGGAAGACTTATGTAGTAAGATTTTAGTATATGCAGCATAGACATGTTATTAGCATGATATCATAGATGCAGAGGTTAACTATTAGTATAGACAGTTATATAGCAGCTTGTGTCAGCAGTGTTCCTGACAGAGTTACAGGTAGTGTTCTGTGAATGATTGTCCATATAGTTATCATGGAGCCTTGGGAGTTTGGATATGTGATGGATACATGTTAGTGATTTTACATTCATGGACGTAGAGTTTGATGATTAGTAGAAGTGAAGTTATGCAGTTGCTATTCACCAGTTGTAGTTTCCTATGTTTATTCAGAAGAGCCGACATAGATTTTATTAGTACAAGAGTTGTGCCTATCATTTTGGTATGTACCCTTGGATTAGTGCTTGGAGAAGAGTTAGTAATGTTCTATTAAGAGCATATGATGTAATTCAGCTGGAGGAGAAAGTTTCAATTAATTTGGTAGAGCCGATAGTGTGTAGTGTCCGCCTACACTTATTGATTTGGGCAGGTCCCAGTTTGTGATGCATGCTTAGTAGAGATGACATAATTATAATTGGAGTATGTTATGGTTTCTCTAATATGATTTCAAGGTGGTTCTACCAAGATGACTTGATTATATCATTTATATTTATAGGCAGTCATTTGTGATTGCTAAGGCATGGTTCAGAGTTGGTTCTAAAGAGCAGAGCAGAGTGTGCAAAGTGTTGAACCATCATCAGAAGGTCTATGTGACCAAGTAAAGAGTTTGTGCTATACATTGGAATTGATCCAAACAATAGGTCAAAGTGTAGGTCACCAAGATCCAGATATAGTGTGTATCTGTTATTCAAAAGGTTGTAGCTTTCAACCCTTTGAGCAGTGTGGTCTCAAACAGTGTGTCCTCACCCCTAAAAGGGTTAATTGTAAAAGACTCCTAACAGGGTTTGACCCTTGACCAGGTCACTATACTAAATGCATTGTAAAGACAACTCCTAATAGGGTTAAGGATCTTCTAACAAGGATCATAATACACTAGTGCAGAATATTAGTGGGTGTCAATTCCCACTGGGGTTTTTACCTATTTGGGTTTCCCCGTAATCATATTAGTGTTATGTGTTGAGTTCATGTTTTCTGTTTATGTTAATATTCATTTCAATACTTAAGCATTCAAGAGTAAAATGAAAAGATTGAATATAGTGAACACTAATTCACACCCCCTCCCCTCTCAGTGTTCCCATTCCTAATAGGCTATGCATACACACCCAAAAATGATCTAACCTATTAAGGAAATATTTAAATAAGCCAAAAATTAAAACAATATCCTAAGTGGCTAAAGGAAAGGTGATCTTATAAGGTTGCCACCTTGCCTTTTCCACCACAAATAGGATTATCAGACAAACCAACAAACCCTAGGAATAATGAAAGAGCACATTACAATAAAATTTAAATCCAACATGATGGCTTAAATATTCTAATTTTTATTTGCATCCAAGACTTGACCTTGGCTCACAGCTTGAGCCCCTGCACCAAAACATGTCACAAAAGTCAACCTAGTCCCAAAAAGTTGGCCTAGTCCTATTAGGATGAAACTATATGAATTCTTTAGAGAATTAAGCCCTGGTTCCAAAATCTTGACAATTTGCCTCTGTAATTGCACGCCTATTCTTTCACACATCAAAATTGGCAAAATAAGAATTAAACTTGGAAGGAAATAAGTAAGACATGTAAAATAAGAAAAATATAAGTATTCACCTTGTTTTTAAAATTGTCATGGATGGATATATAGACCTGATAAACCCACAAAAATGTATTCTTGGAATTTGTGTTATAGAATCAAGGATGTCTTCACAAATATAATCGATCTACACTTTCCAAATCCTTAGATCTTTGATGTATGTATGGTTGATCATTTCAATGGTGGAGGGGAAGAAAGAAGGATAGAGATGTGGATCTTCTAAATTTCTTGTGAATTTCTCTACTTGACCAATATGTAAGAGAGAAACTTGCATCAATAAGTGAATATTTCTTTGAATTGATCTTGAATGAGAGGAAACTTGAGTATCTTGAGTTGGAAGCCTTGTCTTCAAATCTTGAATCCAAAAGAGCACTTGAAAACACCAATTTCTTGTAAATAGATTTCTTGAGCATGAGAGATATTTCTTGTAATGAGATGTGAAAATGAGAAGCTTGAGTGTCCTTTTATAGTGAATTCAAGATTCAAAATTGATAGGTTGACAAAAACCAAGAGATAGAAATGAAATAATCCCATATTCAGCCCATAGCCCACTGGGAAAGAAACCCCAAGGACTAGGCCGACTTGAGTCAACCTAGTCTAGGACTAGGCTGAATTTGTCCTAGTCCCAAAGAGGCACATTTTGCAGTAAACTTTGGGATGAAAGAAGTGCTAATAAAATAAAGGAAAACATAAAGGTGAAAGTAGGAAATCAAGCATGAATACTTCTAGAACTAGGAAATCACCAAATATGGCCCAAAAAGGTTTTACATGCATCCAATAATGGGTGTTAACTTTTTAGTATGGTAAATTCATCCCCCACTTTAGCAGGAGTATGAGAAAAACTCATCCTCAAGGTAAATTAGATCAAATAAATAATATGATCTTATCAAAGTTGAGGAGATAAAGACACATCAAGCCCCAAGTGACTTAATTCCTCATCAAATCAAAAACTAAGATAAGAAAGACATCACTTGAACATGAAAGAGAGAGACTAAAGAAGAGAGAGTATGATCACCTTAGCCCAGTATGATTGTGTGTCTTACTATGAACCACACAAAGGAGGAACCACCAAAGATGGCATTAAAAGTTCAAGCAGGTTTGTGTGCCATGCTATTCAATCCATCAAGGATATTTCCTTAAGGAAAGTTTATCCACATAGGATATAGGAAGGGAAAAACCTATTCTAGGAGAAGGTAAGAATTTTTATGGGTCAACAAAGGAGGAGAGGGATATGTCCTTATCGAAATTGTATCCATAAGTGAAGGTAATATTCCTTAGGGATGAGAAAGTAAAGGGGGATCTATCGTTAAGGAAAGTGTATCAGTTAAGAGATCCAAAAGAGAGATCTATCCTAAGGTAAGGTAAGCTTCCTTATGGATCATAACATAAAGGATGATCTATCCTTAAGGGATCCAAATGGAAAGCAACATGAAATTATTTTTGTTTTTATGAAAAATGTGAGCAAAGTGTATACCCCCGCATTAAAGAAATCACAAGCACCATAATAGGAGCAATTTCTTTAGTGGAGTGTACATGCATCCACTAGAAATTTTTCCACTCCAAAATGCCCCCAAGAAAGGAAAAATCAGGGAAACTAAATACATGAAAAAGGAGAGCACAAAAGAGATCTACCAACTTTGGCATGAGTATTATCATATGATAATATGTAAAATATTATATCAAAATGAAATCTCATCATCCCCCAAAGGGAAGTAGAAGTAAAACACAATGGAAGAAAATAACATAAGTATGAATATGAGTCTTTTTGAACCAACATCATGGACACAAAAAAGAATCCATGTCTACCATTTTGCATCATCCCAAGAAGAAACCACAAAGGAACATTTACAAATAGCACCATGGATAAAATATAACATGTAAAAATATATAGAAGAAGAGAGATACAAAATAGAAGAATTTTTATGATGTGGTTATTCCTTTATCACCTTGTGCTAACAGAGCAACAAGGGTTTTTTAAATAAATCTAGACAAAATATGTAACAAGTAGCACATCACAGAGGAATTACATTACAACAGGAAAACACACAAAATCCACCACGCAAGAGGATCTAGTCAAACATGTCACCTACCCCCTATCTTGGTCAATATTGTTTAGGGAAGGTTGGAAACTTGCAAGGGAAGAAACATCAAGTACTATAGATGGAAAAATAGCTAGTTCAAAACAATGACCATGCTATGAAGATAGGTCATTGTGGTCATTACTAGGAGTGATAGATAACTATTGTAAAAGCATAAATAGTAAATCATGATCAATATCAAAATTATCATTGTTAGTAGAATCACTAGCATGAATATCATTGTTAGCATCATGAAATTTATCATCAAGAGTATCTTCATCATCCAGATTAATTTTAATAGAATCTAAGATACGAATATAATTATCATTTTTGTTCATTTTTATTTGACGTAAATGCATATCCTTCATAGGCTCAAGCATAGGTTGGTCAAAGGAAAGTGAATTATGAGGAGGTGTATAAGGTGAGCAATGTTTTGAGAAGCATGTTGATTGGATCTAGCATGACACTTGTGATGATGATCATGAGCATGATCATTACATTTGGTCTTTCTATAAATTTAGTTTGGGATAGGATCAATCAACATCGGGGCCTCTTCTTCTTTAGGAGGAAGAATTGAAGGAACCACACTAGGTTTAGAGATGGGCTGGGAAGTATGCATATAAGAAATATGATTAAAAGGTGTAGGTGGTGTAGGATGAAGTACATGTCCATGATCATCCTTTAATTTACTAAGTTCAAAAATATTTTTAATCTTGTAGGCTTGGTATGATCGAAAGAGATAATCAGGAGGGGTTTGTTTTGGTCGAGGGATAGAAGGCCAAAATAAATCAAGGCCAAATGAGTCTCGAGGAATAGAAGGATTTTAAAGAATATGATTAATAGTCATTATCTCTCTATTATGAGGAAATTTAACACATTTATGAATATTATATTCCACAAATTTCATGAAATTAATCCGAGGAAGACCAAGTTTGACTTGAAATTAATCAAAAATGGGAATGACAGTGAAAGTAGTGTCTAGGGTTTTATAACCAACTTCCATAAGAAATAAAATGGAAGCATGGGAAACATGAAGGAAACCATTGAAATTTTTAATCAAGACATCACATTTATCATAAAAATATTTTGTAGTCTATTACAAAAAATATTCTTTTCAGTTATCACATTCACCATGCAAGTGGGATCAACAAGGGTACCACGGGAAGGAATGCCATTAACCCTAGAAACAATGTAGATAGGACCATCACGTGCTTCAATTATCTCAAGAGGATCAAATTTAATGCAAGACTAAGGAGGAGGTTGAGGTTTAGGTTGGATATGTTGAACTCGATTACAACATGACTAGATTTATCAATTTTATCATCATAATCAATGCACTATAAAGAAGTTTGTTCAATAGTATTGGTTGAATGAGAAGGGAAATGATTAGTGTAGAATTGAAAATTTTGATTAGGATGTGCAACTAATTTTTGTCCTTGATCATTAGCAGCATCAACGAATATAGCCTTAGAATCCATAAGTTCTTCAACAACACTTTTCAATATCATGACCAGATTAACGATGGTATTAATAGAAAGTTTTACAATAAAAGTATTTTGAATTAGGTTTGTATGATTAAATTGGTTTGATAGGAGGAAGTTTTAACATATTATCATTCATTAAATTCATCATCACATTATGGAAATATTAAAAAACTTGAGTATTGTAATACCTCTCCTATGCTGATACTTGGACTTTCTGATTTGGACATTCTATTGTGATGGTTAGGACTATACATTTACGTTTATGCTTTATGGATGATGTTATGTTTATCAGATGATTAATATGCTCATTTATGGTTATATCATTTATATGTTTATGAGATTTGAAAATCATCTATTTTTATATGTCTTATGGATCTAACCCAATGATTTAAATACTAACCATTATCATGATCTTCTATGTTGCATGGATATGTGACTGATGTGTTTTTATGAATCAGGACGAAGTCGTAGTTACTCACTCAGTTGAGGTCCACACGATGTATCGATCCTAGTCATCTACTTGCATATATTTGATTTGTATATCCATATGTATATGTATGTATCTCTTCTTGGTGATGCAGGATTGCAGGTACCGGGTATCGTCTCCACCTGGCTTCACAGGTCTGAGCGATCTCTCAAAATCCTCGATCATTGTTGTTGTTACGGAGATATCACCAGGTTCCACAGGAAGAAACCTCACCTTTGATCCTTTTACCCTTAGGTGGGAGGTGTCGAGTTAGTCCCTTGTGTGGAGGCATTATGCAATCTTGTAGTTGGTTGATTTGTGGATCTGGTAGCTAGGTCTTGTCTTCATGGCATGTTCAAAGTTGTAAGTAGATTTTTGATAGGTATGACTTAGTAATTTATCATTATTAAAAGTTACGTATATGCATACTAGTGTGAACGAGTTGGTATGTGATTTAAATCGTGAGATTTAATATCATTAATAATAAATAATATATTTTATAATAATGTTATTTTAATATTTAATATTAATAATAATGTGTATGATTTATGGTATATGTACCATAAGCATATGGGTGCACACATATGCCTATGAATACATATATTAATATATATTATTATATAATAAATTAATTATTTGTGTGAAGGAAATTATTCTTATGTTATTCTTATTAGTGGTAAATAGGATTGGTAAATTCTATTACCATGGCTAAGTAAGTTAGGAAATTAATATTTAAGAATATATTCTCTATTTTGTCATCCTTAAATTTAGGAGACAAAAAAAAATAAAAAAAATTAAAACCTTATTAAATAAAATATGATTACCCCTTACGGGAATGGTTTTACAAACCATATTATTAACCATATTATTAACTATATTATTAACGGGTGAGAGGTTGGGATGGTTGCACAATTGGTTTACCCGTGCAACCACCACCTCCATTTTATTTACCAGAAGATTTCTTGTGTAAGGGAGGGGAGGAAAAAATATATATATATATATAGAGATATATATTATGATTGCCAGAGAAAAATTTGGGGAGATTCAGAAAAGTTGGCATTTGGATTTTGGAAAATAAAGGCTGGAGAGTTCATCCAGGAAGAGTTTGAGGCTTGCTGGAAAGAGACAGAGAGGAAGGATTCATCTTCATCAACTGGATTCCGCAGGACTCCAGGTTGGATTCCATCCTGAGAAATAGGTTTAATTTAATAGTATGAATGTGATTTTTAGATTGGTTGAAAGTTTCTGTATGTGTGTTATTATTGCAAAACATAGGTGTAATGTCATATTATTATTGTATGGTGTAGGGTGAATATATTAATGTGTTCTGTAATAGTATATTATTGCAGAAGGTTGATAGATTAATGTATTCTGCAATAACGTATTATTACAGAATGTTGAAGTATTAAATGTATTATTATAATATGTGAAACATCATTGCATTATTGGTAATAGTGTGTGTAGTATGATATTATTTTGTCAATCGTCTGTACATTATACAAATGTTGTATTAGTGCAATACAAATGCTATATTATTATATTATTCCGTCATTTAATATTCTATCAATACAAACATTTTAACATTTTAATATGAATTCATTTGGTGAGGTTTATACAATATAAATATTATTTTGGTTTCTGAAATATATATGTTTCAATAAAACATTTGAGTTATGTTTTATTTTTATTTTTAAAAAAATATAATAAAATAAAATGTCAATAACATTTAGTAAAATCATTTAAACTTTTAGTAAAATATAGGAGAAATTATAGGAGAATAATAAGGAGGAAATATAGGAAAAATTATAGGAAAATAATAAGGAGGAAATATAGGAGAAAAATAAGGAGAGATTGTAGGAGGAAAATAAAATAATGAAATACTAAATAGCCTATTTAAAAATGACTTTAAATCTATTTTGTTTTCTTTTATTATTTTGTGGTAGTTTGTTTTTAGTGAATATTAAATTTGGAATATTGAAATTTCTATTAAATTTAGTTATTATTTAGTAGGAATTTCATAGTATAGTTTAGTTTATAAATTTGTGATTTTTAGATTTTAGATTTTCATAAAACCAGACTTAGCCAAATTTCAAGATTAGTCAAATGTCAGGCCTAGACTGAAATCTAAGAAGCGTTATTTTGGCGTATGGAAATTTGTGAAAACCTTAAATGTGTTTGGCAGAGGTTATGTCCAGTGCATTTAGATGCCTTAATAGGGTTAGGATGTGTTTAGGAAGTAGTTTAGGGTTAGGGTTGTCTAAAGGATCAGGACATTCTAAATATCCTTAAACGTTCCTAATTTCCCTAAACGTTCATAAACTATCTTATTAGTTTCTACTCTTTGATGCAGTCTTACAAATGTGTTTATGATATGTTTTACTATGTTTGTGATGTGATTGTGACATGTGGGTTAAGGGTAGGAAACCTAAGAACCCCTAAGTGAGTGGCTCTCAGTGCGGGGCTGGGGCCCTAAAGTGGCTAGACCAGGATAACCGACTGAAGAGTTATTTAACAAGTGAAAACTTAATTAAACTTATGGGAATGGGTTAAAACATTAAAAAGATTAAATGTGCCTCACCCATGCCATTAGTGCTAGTAAAGGCTATGGATGGGAGTGGGAGAAGGTACCTATGCGTAGGTACGATCGAATGGCGCTTGTCTGTATGAAAGGCATTCAATTCCGCATGTGCCCACTTGGGGGCCGGGGCCCAGTGTGGCTAGTACCAGGACAACCCAAGGGGTGAGGGCTATGCGATAACACTCACTTAGGTTGTTGCTTAGGATTTTCTACCCAAACCTTAGAACCCTTGTGAAGTGAACCTCATTTGTGGAATTGTTATTCAACCCTTTGTAAAAACCTAGTAAGTTACTTCTTTGTGGGCTTGGTGTTTATCTCCTAGCACGGGGGAGTGGGCCTTTTAGGTATCCACATGGTTGGGTGGTAAATCTTTTATCGAGGTATCTTTTGGTGGATGCAGTGTTTGGAGATTCATGCTTGCTTATGTACCAGTTTTGAAGAATGAAGGCTTTGTAATTATATTTCATTTTGTAAAATTATTGTTACCTCCCATGAGGAGATGAATGTAATGTAATCATTGATGTGATTCAAAATGATGTATGGGTAGACTTAGGAAAAAGGGAAAAGGGAAATGTGAACTTTATGTTTAAGATGTATGTTGGAAAAGAAAAAGGATTTTGTAACATTCCAAGTTATGTAGTATATGTGCAATGTATTTAGATGAGTTTTATTTGATTTTAAAAAGTTATATTGTTCATAAAGGATACTTAGGAATATAGATGTTTAAATGGAAAGTTGAAATGAAAATATTTTGTATTTCTTAAAGATATGATGTAATTTGTTTTGAGAACTTTATCTTGTTCTTAGTTTACTTAATGGCCTTAAATGAATCATGCATTAAATAAAAGGGAACCTTGGAGGAAACTAAGTTTAGGTTTTGTTCATATTATTGTTTTGAAAATTTAAAAAAATAAATAAATTTTTGCTTAGGTTTTCTTTACAAAGAGAATCTTTGTTCTCTTCCTGGTTCCCTTGCGGGGCATGACAAGTATAAGTATAAGAAGGTCTAAAAATGGAGGGAAAAGGAGCCACACCTTTAGATGCTAGTGCCACTTGTTCATCAACTATGTTGCATGAATTGTTGATTTTGATGTAGTTGTTTGGTTTCTAAATTTTTTTAAAATTAGATGTGGCTTCACTCTTATTAAAATGAACATGAGCCATTGCATTGTTTCTCTCAAATTGTCTCACTTGTAGTTGATAATGATGAAGCACTACACACAATTGAGAAAAGGAAGAGAAATCAAAAAGAAGAATCTTATCTCTAATGTCCGTTTGTAAATTATCAATAAAAATGATTTGTATATGAACATTAGGCATAGGATAAGAAATATGAGCATGAAAATGTTTAGATATACCAATGAAATCATTATATCTTTGTGTAAATCCTTATTTATAATGCATTAAATTAGTCAAACAAGTTTTATGACTAATGTTGTTTTGAAATTGTTGATTGAAAGCATTAGCAATATTGTGGAAGGAATCAATAGATTAAGGAGGTAAGGAACAATACCATTGCAAGTATTGGTATTGATAGCTTGCAGTAAGAAAATTTTCCACGAACCTATGGTCATGAGAGAAAATAGTACACAATGTTTGGAAAGTTTTGACATGAGTCATGCAAGACCACCCTTACAATTATAAGTTTGAAGATGAGGAATTATCTAAATACTTTGTGGGATAAGGACTCAAATAATATGCATAGAAAAAGGAAAAAAAATGTCACAAGTAGGAATGTTGAACTTGGATTGGATCATAGTAGAAATTTGTTGTTGCAAATATGATATAGTTTGAGCCAAGTTATTGATAGTGTAATCGGTAAAAAAAATGGGAGGATAAATATGAGACATGTTAGGAGCATTTTAGGAAATGGAAGGAATGTTTGAATATGAAAAGGGAACACTATGATAAGTTGGAATAGATGAGGGAAATGAAACATATGGAACAATTGAAGGGATAGAAGGAAGAATAGGATTAGGAAGGATCACATGTGTAGGATTTGAAGTTTGAAGTGAAATTGTGATGATAGGTGGAGAAAAAGTAGAGACACTAGGAATGGAAGTAGAGATAGGAAAAGAGGTCTCTTGACACTTGTAGTAGGTAGAACAAATCGTAAATCTTGAGAATATTCTTATATATGGCTTGACATTGGTATGAAAAAGATGAGAAATGGTACACAAGAGGTCAATACCATGTTCATAATGATGAATACACTTTTTTATGTCTTGCACAATAGAAAGAGCTTTAGAATTGTGATTCTCTTGAGCTAACCTTTACTCACAATTTTCAAATTCATGAGAAATTTTTTGGACATGGGAAGGAGGACTTCTTAATTCTTCATATTCATTATGAGAATAATGAGAATATTTTTTCTCCACGAAAGGATTGATATCATTAGAAGGCTTGTTGGTCTCATCAAGATTCCTAGGAAAGAAGGAGGGTTCATGATCAAATGAAACCATGAATCTACAACTTCTAATCAGAATACTAGAGCTGGGACTCAAAGTGATAGAGCTTTTATACAAGGAAATGAAATGAAAGAGATATGTAATATAATTTGAAATAAATATTCAAACCAAACAATTTTAACTATCAAATTTAAGCATGTAATTATGAAATATTAAACTTAATACATACAATGTAGCAAACATGTAATGTAATTAGTAAATAAAATAATGCATACAAAGAAGATATAGCTATTAAATGAAATGAAAAGGAGATGTATAAAAAAAAAGATGCAAAGAAGATCTAATAAACAAATAAAAAATCATGTGAATGGTTGGTTCACCAAAATGAGATATGGAAAAAGGTGATCAATGGTAGACCTTCACTTCCCATATTCATTGGAATACCAAAACCAACTCTCAGACCAAATTTGATTAGCTCAATACAAAATGGATGAACAGGTGCTATTGCATGATTTTAAAAAAAAAGGAAGATTTGATGATGGATGTGTATATCGTATTTAGTATACAGACAAAAATGTATGTATATACAAAGTAAAGTATGATAAACACTTATGTAATGATAGATAAGATGAAAACTTGAAATGTATAATATCAGATTTAATATATCAAAGAAATTATTAAAGGGAAAGGAGAATGATGTACTTACCTTAATTTCTAGAAGAGGACAAGTGAACTTCAAACCTACAATTGACTCACAAAAATATGTCAAAATTGGAAACCATCTGGGATCTAGGACTGTAATAGCTATAACTTATAATCATCCAATTTTTAGATCCAAAGGAACATGTCACAAAAGTCATCCTAGTCCAAAAATGTTGGCCTAGTTATTGAAGGCTGAAACTTGATGAATTCTATAGAGAATCAAGCCTTGGTTCCAAAATCCCTATAATCTAACTCAGCAACTGCACACCTATACTTGCAAACATAAAAAATGGGGAAATTATTGTGGAAATGGGTTTCCTTAGTAAATCCCATAGATAGGAATTTACCTTGAAAGGAAATAAGTAAATCATGTAAAACAACACAAATATATGTATTCAACTTGTTTGTCAAACCCTCATGGATGGATATGGATCTGATAAACCCATGAAGATGTATTCTTGGAATGTGTGTTGTAGAATCAAGGATGCCTTCACAAATAAAATTGATCCACACTTTCGAAATCCTTGGATCTTGGATGTATGCATGCTTGATCACTTAAATGGAGGAGAGGAAGAAAGAAGAATAGAGATGTGGATCTTCTTGCTTTTGAATTCCTCTACTTGACCACCATGGAATAGAGAAACTTGAACCAATAAGAGAATATCTCTTTTGAGTGGATCTTGAATGAAAGGAAACTTGAAGATCCTGAGTTTGAAGTCTTTTCTTCAAACCTTGAATCCAAAAGAGCACTTGCAATCACCAATTTCTTGCACATAGATTGCTTGGAAATTAGAGATATTTCTTGTAATGAGATGTGAAAATGATAATATTGAGTGTCCTTTTATAGTGAATTCAAGATTGGAAATTGATAGGACAACAACAATGAGTACAAAAAGAAGCACTCGTGCATTGGGTCTGAAGCCCATTGAGAAACAAAAACCCCAACGACTATGCCAACTTGAATTGGCCTAGTCCAGGAATCGGTCAAATTTGGCATAGTCCTGAAGAGGCACATTTTGCAATGAACTTTGCGACGTGGGAAGTATTGATAAAATAGAGGAAAAAGGATAGGTGAAAGAAACAAAATAAGAATGAATACATCATGATCTCAGAAATAACTAAAATGGGGCCTAAAGAGGTCCTGAAGACATCCAATAATGGGTGCAAACTTTTTAGGATGATAAAATAATAATGAATGGAACCTTTGTCATGATCGTTATAAATAATAGTTAAGTTCATATTATGTTGCTCCTCACTATGTGAAATTGCTAGCATGTCCTTTAGGGTCTCATCATCATTTATGGTGGTGCACTTTAAGTGTAATCATAGTTTGTGAGAAATACAATAGTCCTTCTTATTCCTTGTCTCCACACTTGACAAGAAAGGGTACTATTTCACTTTCCTATTTATCCCAAGGACCCATTTTCTCCCTTTATTCATTGTATCCTTAATAACAGGATATACTTTCTTGCATAGAATTATTTGTTTATGAAATGATCTTATCTTTTTGAGGATATTTACATCCCAATTTTATTGTTGGCTTGTGGTGACTGATCAGGAAAGTACTATACACTTTTAGTCCTTCCCTCGCTAGGGGTAGGATTTTTTTTTGGGGGGGGGCTAACATATTTTTGGGTATTTTTGGGCCGACATGTTGTAACTCATTCTAACCCTAAAGTGGAAAAATATTGTATATTTTGGCTTAGGGTTAGGGATTTTATAATGTATGTTTTAGTAGCTTCTTGTGGCGGTATTGAGCTGTAAGGGATTACAGATAGTAATTAGGTTGTAATCACTGGATAATAATAATATTGGACTCATTGTTGGTGGACGTAGCCCAGGGATTGGGTGAACCACATTAAATCTTTATGTCTTTGTGTTCTCTTCTGTGTGGTTTAATATTTTTTGATATTGGTTATATTTGCATGTAACTATTATTTCTGCCTTGTTATTTCTAACATTTTACAACTATTTATTTTCTTGAAAGATCATGTCTACTACAAATGACATTTCTCTTGGGGTGCATAATGTGCTCTCCTTCACCAAGTATTCCCTTACATAGCAATAGAGAAGGTGTGTATACTTGATCATCCTTCCTCATTTTCTCTTCCATTCCAAAAGATCCAATATCCATTTTCTGACATTTTTATTTTATAACATGATATCCTTTATGCATGGATTTATTTTTTTACATAAGGATCTTCTCTTTTTCAATAGATTTACATCTCGAGTTACAAACTTATGCTTTCTTGCAAGTGCATGTCTATTATAGAAGATCAATCACTTAGGGTATATAATTGGTTATATTTTCCCTTGCCTCCACCATTGAGGGGTAATGTTTCATTTATTAATCCCTTATTCCTTTCTAAGGATTCACTTTCTCCAGGTTATGTGGTATTTTTTTTTGTCACATAATATTGTTTCTTGTATGGAGTTGTTTGTTTACCTAAGGATCTTCTCTTTTTCAGGAGATTTACCTCCTAAGTTATAGACTTTTATTTTTTTTAAAGAGCATGTCTATCCAAATCAATTATCCTTAATTGGGGCCTTATAGTGTGTTATCCTTCATCAATAATACCTTTCTCACCTAGAGACAGGGACTAAAAACTACTTTCTTTTTCTCCTCCCACTCTTTGTCTTGAAGTTAGATCTATTATAATTAATATCTCTTCCTTTCAAGAGTCTCTTCCCTCTTGAAAATATTCTTTCTCAATTATATACTCCTTGGCTAACAAGAATTTTCACTCCTTTCTAAGATATTGTTATACATTATTTCTTTAAGGATATCTCATTGTTCTTGGAAGTAGGTATCCTTGTTCTCTTTTCCTTATGATTCCACCATAGTCCTATGTTTCTATCATAAGCAGGTGCACACACATGTGATCTCCTTGTACATTGTTCAATTTTTTTTTGGTCCTTAGATAAATTGTTTATTGATCTATTTGGAGACAATTCTCTTCTTAAGATTAGCCATTTTTATGCATCCACATAGAGAAAAATCTTTTGGTAAGATTGATCATGTAAGCCACCCATGCATGCAAATGTTTTTAAGCTTCCCTTGTCTACAAAACATTTTAAGCTTACCCTAAGCACAAGATTTTTACAATCTTTCATTGTGTGCAAACATTGCAAGGTAGGATTGACTAGCCTAACAAAGCTTGTTAGACAATCGATTCTCCTTCTATTTTTATTTGGAATGAGTGTAACAAGCATAACACAACTTGCTAGCCTCTTGGATTCATGGTCTCTCTATTCCCTTACATGATCCCATAGATTTTATAGTAGGTTGGATCATAACGTGTTGTCCTTGTTGAGTTCTCTAACGCTTTGCATGTGATAGTTTATGCTCTTTCAACATCTTTCCAAACATTGTTTTTTTTTTAGCGAAAGTGCAAGCCACTCATATATATTAATATTAATAATAACTGGTTCAAGAGCTCAATGGGGAAATAACCAAAAATAAAACCCTATATCCTTTCTCAATTACAATGTACATGATAAGAAATAACTAAAATATAACCCATCTAAAAAACCTAACTAATATGAGGTGTCCCATTACATAATCCACGTGGATGCCAGAAATTGACTCCCAAAGATCCCAAAAAAATTACTATACCCTATGATAATCTACAGAAATAGAGTGACATAGATTGACATATCCACCTATAAAAGATGATAAAATACAATTTTAGAACAACACAAAGTATATAAGTCATATGAAAATTAGAGACCTTCTAAACTGGTACTGAAGGAGATCAAACTTATCCCTCAAATGGAGTTGTACGATATCCCACCAGGAAGGACATCTCTGGCATGACGCTCAATCCTCTTTGAAACCTATCAAATATTTGCACTGCAAGTAGAAGTGTCATATCAAAATTCAAAAATCCATGCAAGTCTTCACAAGTATTGAGGAATTTCTTCTATTTGAAAATATAGGATATTTATTGAAAAAACCCAAGCATATCCCTTTACTATAAATGCTAAATAAATCTCACGAGAATTGTTGTGTATTCAACCTTCAAAATGGAAAAAATATAAGCAAACATTCAAGTACAAAATTCATTCTTCCATATCAATTAGATCAACATCCTCCAAACCCATATTTCACTATTGAACCACTAGATGATTAAGTTGTTATAGAGCTTTCTCTTAGGAAACAATAGAATTTATTTCAACTGGCATTTGATATAATGCAACATTTAAATTTGGAAACTAAGCTTAAGTTTGGGCTTCTATTTTATATTCACTGACGACCTGGGAGTGAAGTTTTGATACTTATGCCCCAACCACTACATTTTCTTATTCAAAAATATCAATTAGAGCATACACTCTCTATTGGATATGATAAACGAGATCATTTCCTAAAGTTCTCCCATAATTATGTAGTGAATTTCTAACATATCTATAATTTTACAGCTCAAATGTTCTTTTAATATTATCATAAACCACCATATGCTCATGACTACACAATAGATATTGGTGAGGAAACAAAATCCCCACAAATGTAGACCCTTCCCATAAATCATACTTTTGAACCACATGTATTAATTTGTTCCCACCCAAAAATTCATTCTTCACAATTTTTTGATCAATGATTTCCAATAACGAAAAAGATTGCAATAAATCCAATGCATGAGACAAGAAAATAGAAAGAAATTTCGAAGGGAAAATGGATCTTTTGGCTTGAGGAAATAAAAAATTTTCACCATTGATTTTCCTTACTGCTCAACATGTATGCACACTTTGAAGGATCAAGATTTGACCCAGAGCTTCATCGTTAGTGGATTTTCTCAATCTTCAGTCTATAACTAAATCTTGAAGTTACACGGGAGATATTCCATGTGGAATGACATGCAAGTGGAGAACATAGGGAGAAAATTGTTGTTATTCTCCATTATTTAAAAATTTTTATACATAATTGTCGTAGTCACTAGGAGATGAAGATAATCCCTGAATTCATAAATAATTAAAAGTTATACAACTACTTGCTTTTGAGTAGTTTACACTAATCAACTGATTCTAAAATGATATACTAGAACACACGAGCTTCCTAGATGAAATGTGTTAAATAAATTTTATTTATAAAACACATTACTCTTCTCATTATTTTGTAGGGTACAACTTAATCAACCGATGAACCATTTCCTACATGTGAGATCACCACCTCATCAACTAATCTATAAAGAAATATTTTAAACTAATCATGAAGTACAATGTAATCATATAGATAAAATGGTAAATGCAAAGCTTATTAACTAAAATCTAATCTGTACACAACACCACATGACCTCTTATTGAAATATGTGTGATATGGCATAATTTGATTATAAAGGATGAACCACCTAGGAGGTAGACATGTATTTCAATATTTTGGCAATGTCGATAGAAGACACAATATACTCAAAATTGAAATTAAGATCAAAATCAATGAATCTGATTGTGCTTCAACAAGGTGAACCCAGTTAAAACATTAGTGGATGTTAACTTCATAAGTGAATTAAATTCAAATTTTGGATGGGGATGAGACTATTTCCCACTCAGACACCTCTAGTAAGTGAGGAAAATCCTTTATCTCAACTAGCAAACTTGTAGGGTGACCCCACAATAGTGGGTTACACTTTTTTAGACATGCTGATTTTTGCTGAAATAACACATTTTTAATAAAATATGATGATTTAAGCCTTGAGAGGTTCCATTTTAATGAATTAATTACAAATGATTATCTCAAAGCCTCTTAGATTAAAAAAAACATTGATATAACATCTATACTCCTCATTCATACCTACAATGGAGTCTCCTACACACTTATTAAAATGTTGACAAAAAATCACTTTGACTTTATCTTTTAGCAGATCAAGTGAATCCATTTGACAAACCTATCTATTTTTTAAGTTACTACTAAGAAAAATCTTTCCAATGATTATAATATCAATATATATTAAGTTTATTATGACTTTGTATTTTTAGTTTTACTAAACATAGATATTTTACCGTATGTCTACCTCTATGTTTGATGCTTATGCAAAAATAGCAAATGAGAGAAAAAAAATTAAAAAATATATATGCCCTAGGTATTGAAGTTCTCTTTCTATAAAAATAAATAAAAATAAAATTGGACAAATACACGATAAGTTAAAAGCTATGCAGTTAAGGTATGTCAAAATTATGGTTTAGTCAACTTCAAACGTTAATAAAATATGCAATAATCATGATAATGTCATGAAACCAATTGCATGCCCTCTATATGGATGTTACAAAACTAAATTCTAAAGAAGCATATTGATATCTATTTTAGAAAAAAAGTTATGCTCTATGAAAATAATGTAACTCTTTGAAAATGACATTTTCAGCAACGTGCCAATTTTCGTGGGAGAAAGAAAAAACTATTGAAATAAATTTAAAAATAAAAATAAAAAATATATTTACAATCTAGACAAAAAATCCTATAAGAGTCTAATTTACTTCATCTTCCGATTTCAAATGGTTTAGTGACAATATGCATTTGAATCTGAATTATTTTTTCAAAATTTAGAGTTCAGACTTAACATCAACATAGAGTCAATGCTTAATTCATCACAACCCCTATTTTCCCATAGATCTACTAGTCTATTTCCCTCCCTGTATGTATGAGTGACGCAATATTCCTCAAGGGATTTAATTAATAACCATATTTTCTAAATAACACAAGCAATCTGCCAAATCTAAGAGACCCTACAAATATGATCATTCACTATAATTATTGAATCTCCCTTAATGTGAAATCTAGAAAATTCCCTTCTTTTTGCTAATACCAAATCTTCTAGAAGAGCATGAGATTCTACCATATTGTTAGTACTTAGTGGGATTGGGCTTTCTTAGAATGCTTTCTAAATTCCTAGATGATCTATGATACAAATGCCTATTCCAGACTTAATTGGGTTACTTCTAGATGATCCATCAAAATTTAATTTTATGAAATTTTGACATGGTGGCTGCCATTTAATAAGGGATCTATCAACAGGTTGATGATCATTCCAATTAGGAGTAGCACTATTGATAATAGAGATACCTTTCCATTCCTAAACTATATGACCATCTCATGTGGAAAATTGATGATTACATCTTATATTGTAAAGATTATCATTGACTATCCCTGAAATCAAATTTTCTAATCCTTCCAATACCTTTGGCAATGGTCATGCATCTTGTCATTAAATGTGCTTAATTCTTTCCCACTAGATAACATATACCACATAGGTTGAAATACACTTCCAAATAGAAGCAAACATTGAGTTAGTGAAAAGAGTAGGCCATGATTGAAACAAGTCCCATAAATTGTTAGGCAACAACATAGAAAGAGTTAGTTTATTCATAGAAAAGAACAAGCACTTCTGAGAAAAGGAGTAGTTCAATAGAAAGTGGTTAGTTCTCTCATTTACTTCATTACATAAAACACATTTGAAGGGTTGAGTAATGAAAATCTTTTTGAACTTTTCACTAGTTAAAATTATTTTCCTCAATGCTAACCAAGCGAAGCAACCCACTTTAGGTAGCACTGAATTATTCTAGCAAAAAGAGAAAGGTTGATGATTCATTTTAATGTTCTCCATTTGTTGGATTTCTTTTTAGCCCTCTTTGACAAAATAGTTACCATCTTTCGATAGTACCCATTGTAATACCCCAAAAATGGGCTATAAGTTCATTAACCTCCTATATCATCAAATCATATGAAATCGACATCAAAGTCCTAATCTAAGGCACATCTAAACATCATCAAATCTAATTGATTATCTTAAATTTTGCATCGGGGAATATTCCTAGTAATATTTCTAATTATCTTAATTATCTTTAATTTTATAATTATTTGGCAATAAATCACATTTATCCTAAAGTTTGATTAATTGAATATTTTCATATTTAATTAATTAGATTTAATATTTGCCACTTAATTGTGTAATTAAATTTAATTATATCTATTATTAATTGTATTATTTAATTTTGACAATAAATCTAATATCATATGAATAATTGATTAAATTCTTATTTAATTAATTAAAGCAAGTTGTCATTATTTAATAATATAGTTTTTAATAAAATTTTGATTAAATAATTGATTAACCCATAAATCAATTGTTTTATTTTTAAAAGCAGTTAAGTTGGAAATAAATCACTTTATTATTAAATTAATTCATAAATAAAACATGCACAATCATAAAAGCAAACAACTATCAATTATCAATTAAAGCTAAACTCTATTTTGAGTTAAAACTTAGCTTTTGCATGTTTTTGTGAGTTAATTATCTTTTATTTAAAAATAACTCAAAAATCAAGTTGAGTTATTTGAGTGATTTATGGCTTTTTCTCATGCACCTCCAAAGCCTTGGATTTCTATAAATTAAAGGCTCAGCTCTTCACAAATCATCTCATATTTTGCACAATCACGCTAGAAAATTGGAATTGAAGAATCAAAGCTCTTGCGAATCGACATCTTTGTGAGATCAATCTTATTTTTGCATTCATATTTCATATCATTGTTAGATTAGCATAGCATATCAGTTTTCAATAGCATTCATATCATATCAATTTTTATCATTCTTATTGCATAGAAAATATCAAAAATATAGATTAATTGCATTTATTCCATATCTAGAATTGCATTCAAATCCTTCATTTAGGTGTCGTCTAGGTCACTGATCTCGATAATAATCTGAGAACATTAATCTCGCACCTATTAGAAGACAGTAAATCGCTTGGTTAGATTAGATTTTAATTTTGCATGGTTTTGATTATAGCTAACCTCTAATGTTTTACTGAGTGTTGTGTCTACAGATCAGATATAATTTTCACACACACATTTCTGGCGCCCACCGTGGGGCAACCCACCTTTGCATGTTGGTTTTGATTTTTTTGGGAGCTAAAACCCCAAAGTTTCAAAGATTTAATTTTATCTCCCAAACGGCTTGGAATTTTAGTCTGAAATTTTTGTTACAGGTTTCTAACATGTCATGGAAGCTACAGTAAAAAATTTAGAATTTTCTGAGATGTTTTGAATTTTTAATAATTTTTTCTTGAAATTCCGGAAAAAATTAATATCTGACGCCAATCAGCATATTTTTTGAAAATTTTTATACTTTCGGAAAGCTCTTTAAATTATACAAGGGGTCTATTCTTTGTGTTTTAAATTTGAACATGATATCATAGCTCAAATAGTCAATTTACAAAAACTGGTCTGTTTTGATAAAATGGGTCTCTAGGGCACAAATGAAGAGGTTTTTCTAAAATTTTTGCATTTTTGGAAAGCTCTTTATTTTTTAGTAGGGGTCTCTATTCTGAATTTCTATTTTTGTAGCCAAAATCATATCAAAAAAATTAGATCTTGTTGACTAGGTCAAATGCAGCAAAAAAAAAAAAAGTTTTGTGATGGGTATGCACTTATTTTTTTTACATGGTTCAATGAATGATATGAGTTGTCATTTGGGTTGATTGCTGGTTATTATTACTAATAATAATTAATTTTTAGAGCTAACCCTATGGTTTTCATAAGTTGAATATATTTTGCATATCTTGTTTGCTTGTTTGCTTGTTGGAGAGTTCGTCACTTGCTTGCATGGAAAAGCTCAACAAAAATTGCTAAAAATCAAGTAAAATCTACTAAACGTGTTGCAAGGATCCCAGATATTCTCCTTCATCTAATAATATTTTGATTTGGGACTTAAAATAAATCTCTTATGTGTCAAGCTTGTGTGCATCTTTTAATGCTTTTGATCTATTTCTACACACTTTCATAATTGATACTAGGTTGTGAACCCTTAAGGATTCATTAAGTAGTCTTAGAATACTTGTGATTGATCTTGATTGCTATCTTGGGTTATTGGACTCGCTAATCCGCCGGCCCCTCATTTCCGCCCCGTGGTTGCAATCTCAGCGCCATAAAGGGGAGGGGTCAACAGGACAGAAGCGTTAAATGTTCCACTTGGCAACCCTTTTGTGCTTTTAGGAACTCCCTTGTTTTCTAAGTTGTGGACTCATTTTTAGCTTGTGTGAGGTGTTAAGTGTTCCACCTTGTGGACTCATCTCATATTCTCTTTAAACGTTAAGTGTTCCTCTTTCTACTTTTTGGATGCTTTTGGTAGATTTGCTTTCAGAACATACATTTGTGCTCACATAGTAATTAGGCCCTATGAACACTATTTGTGATTCTTGAGAGATTGGATTCCTAGCGAAATCCTTCTTGACGATAGAATCCTTGTAGGTAGGGAGGATACTTAGTGCGTTTCACATTCAACTTAGTTAGTGAGTCTTCTCTTATTGATCGACACATTCTCTCTCCGGAGAGGTTGATAGATCACGTGGGGTTGATATCACGAGCTTTGGTGAATCAAAATTGGTTAGTGCATCTTCTCTTATTGATTGATACATTCTCTCCCCGGAGAGGTTGATAGATCACGTGGAGTTGATATCACAGACCTTGGTGGAACAAAACTTTGTCTTAGCGTGTCGGATTAATCTGCTTGCTTTGTTTGCGTTAAAAGTGAAGAGGTGTCAAAACCTTGAATCTGGAGCCAAGTCCCCTTGTGGTATACTATTGTGAGTCATCTTTAGAGAGGGTTAACCGTAGCAGACAATCCCTTCATAGGGAAAACTGCATTGACGGAACCTCAAGCGGTAATAGCCATTTTCACCATGGTAGTGACAGCCGCTATATAAATGTCCTTGTGGAAGAAATCTCCATGGGTATGGTTCATTGTTGGGTTGTCAGATCTCCCTAGCAGCTCTTGAAGATTAAGTTCTCGGACTGTGTCAAAACTCTGGTGCACTGGGATTGGAGTTCACCCCTTTGAATCATAAAAGTTGCAGAGTCAAACCATTACTAAAAACTCTAGAGAGGCCAATTTTTCATTCTCAGGTATATGTGTGTTATTGCAAAACTTTTCAGAACATACACAATTAGTACTCTCAGGGATTAGCACAATTTGGTCACTTGATTGTTCATGCACAAGGTTGCTTTTGCCCTTGTTCATTGTTTTCAGACGTGCTTGGAATCACTTGCTTGCTATGCTACGTGCTTATTTATCTACTTGGCTATTAAAAACAATCAAATCTGGTATAACCTTCAAAATCTGGACAGTACAATTTGCAAACAATCCAAAATTGAAGACCTTAAATTTTGCAAAAATTGACGTAAAATCTTTCTGGAGTCAAAAGTCATTTCAGGAAGTCAAAAGTCGTATGAGTTTTGTCAAGTGTCATTTCAGTATTGCCCATCTATCGTATGATTGAGTACCCAGTGTCGTACGAGTTTTCAAACTAGCAAATTCAAGAAAGTCAAAGCCCTGTTAGCAATTGTCGTATGAGTTTTGTCAACTATCATTTCATTGCTACCCAACTGTCGTACGAGTTTAGCAACTATCATTTCATAGACTACCCAGTGTCGTACGAGTCTGCAGAGTGTCATTTGGAAAAATTTGAGAGAGTTGTCAGAATTTGTCAAATTGCAAGATATCCAATGTTTCCAGCCTAGTTCCAGAATCTGTCAAAAATATCATTGTGTCAGGAATAGAGCGATAGCTATTGAGAATCAGTACACATGTCTCAAAGAATCAGTAAACAAGAGGAAGAAGCTCTGATCACCACTATAATGAAACAGATACATGCTATGCAAGTCCAGCTTGACAAACTTGAGAAAGAAAAGGAACCTCTATACTCTTTTCCATTTGATAAAGACTTGTACATGTCACCATGCCCCCGAAAAAAAATTGAGCAATATGATACCTCTTCCACGGAGAGTGACACATCTAGCTTTGAAGACTATGATGACTATGACAACAGACAATCTAATGATACCTATGACACCTCTGTTCCTAAGAGTCCTCCTCATCATCCATTCTTGCTTACTACAAATGGGCCATCACATTGGATAGATCAGGAGAGTGATCCATATGATTCTGATTATCAAAGAGACTTTGATGATTTCTATGCACAATACCCAGATGATCCATCTGTTTCACTTGAGGAAGAGAAAGTTTACCACACTGATTATAAACATGCATACTATAAGGATCTCTCCTCTAAGAACTCTCAGGCTGAAAATAAAGATTACACTCTCAAGCAAGATCATGTTAATGTTGGACCTTTGTCTTGTGATGGTTCCCTTCCATCCCCTACTTCCTCCAATACCCATACATTTCCTAAAGCTTCCGAGTCTTTCAAATCTTTCACAGAACCTTCATCTGACACAAGCCTTGATACTTTTCATGTGGTTCCCTATAGTTGTCCCCCAGGGCTACCTCTTAAAGAAACTCAAGCTAATCTTCACTTGGCTGCAAAGACTTTCAATAATGATAAACCTAAAGAGCCTAAGCCTTCATATGATATAATGCCTACTTCAGCTAGTCCTTCACCATCTCTTCCAAAATCATCCATACAATCCCAACATGCTTCCTTGTCCTTAGAAGTGGCTCCATGTCAAGAGGACTCTAAAAATGATGAAGAAAAGAACAATCAAAATGACAATCAAAATAACCTTACTACGCTTGCGCTTTCCAAAGATGATACTTCCATTAAGGTTGGTAAAAATGGTGTTCCTTCCAATGTCAAGCCTATTGAAAATCAAAAGAAAAATTATGCGCTTATGCTATCCAAAGATCCTTGTCAAGATCAAAGTCTTTCATCTTCTTGTTCTACCACTCCATGTTCACTTCCACTTTCTACTCTTCCTAAGTCTTTGCAAGCTTTGAATGATCCTATCAAAGAAAATGCTCTTATTCAAGATGTTCATGATTTTCTTGAAAATTATAATGCTCACTCTAAAGATGCTGATATCCTTGGTTGTCATATAAATGCTGATGAACTTATTGATTATCCTTTTGCATCTTCCACTTCCATCCTTGGACCTCTTCCACCACTACTAAGGGCTTCATGCCTTCCTTCCATCTTGGGTCCTTATGTCCCTTCACTTTCCCCTCCTAACTCTCCTAATTTTCCATCCATCTTAGGTCCTTACATACCTCCATCTCCCATCTTTCCTCAAGATCAACATAGATGCATACCCTTGAATCCTTTTCATCCACCCACCCATCTAAACCAGTCATATCCTCCTCCTCCTTCTTCCAAAAGTCCCAAGTCCTTTGGAAGTAACTTGAATGTTCAATACAAGAAAAAGAAGCAATACAAGAATCCAACAAAAAGAGAAGATCACCATGTCTCTTCTAATCGACATGGAGGCATAAAGTCAAAAGAGATATCTAAGAAAAAAACTACAAGACAAGTATGGGTTCCAAAATCCATCATTGAAGATATTATCTCTAAATCATCAAAAGGAAATAAAAAGCCTATGACTATATGGATTCCAAAGTCTCTCTTGAAAGAGTCTGGTGTTGAACAAAAAGTGAAATTGACATTCAAGCTTCCAAAGGCTTCCACTACATCTCCTTCCAAAAATATTCTTCCATTTCATGCGCCCAAACCTCAACCTCTGCTTTCCATTCGCCATATTCCTTCACGTATTCCTTCATTCACGATTCCTCCATCCTCTCACCACCCTTCAAGGTATGTGTTGACGTTGATCTTGTCTTCCTTTCCACCTACCCTTTTACAATCCTTCCATGCATTAACCTTCTACCTTCTATCCTTTTTCCTCATTTGCCTATTCCTCCTATCTTTCAACCTCACTCGCTTTACATAAAACCCTATCCTCCATTTTTCTCTTCCATGTTCCTTTCCCTATCAGCATCTTTGAGCACATCATTTTGAATCCTTGGCATATCATGGTTTATCCTTTCAAGGAGCATTATCTAAAAAGCTTGCCTTCTTCCAAAAAAAAAGAAATGAAAAATAAAATAAATTGAAAATGTGCCTTGGTGAAAACCTGGAAACAGGCACCTTGGTAGCAAAAGTAAAGAGAAATAAATTCGTCCTATGGTGAAAACCACTTCCTTGTGGCACCTTGGATAAGTACCATGATGAAAACTTGGCAATCAGGCATCATGCGTAGTTCTTCTACATATTTCATCCATTCCATCTTCTCTCTTTGATCTTGACAATGTTGATCTATGCACAAGCATTTGGCTATCTTGTGAGCTATCTTACGATGATCTTGCTTTCATTCCTTCCATGTTTAGCCTTGATATCCATCTTCCTCCATTCATTTTCACCTATCGCTATCCTTTTCCCCTTTGGTCTTGATCTAATAAAAAAAAAAGAAAGAGTAAAACACAATGCTATGAAGCCTCTTGACATGTCTACTCATTTGGACTACATCCTATCCTGCTCTGGCATTACGCTTTTGTGCTTATCCTATGCTAGCCTTTCATTGCTTGTCCAAATGCGCTTTACATGACAATTTTTCCCTAGCTTGGGTATTCTTGAGGAGTTTCCCCTTGAGGATTTCTTCCCTTCATTTTCCTTCATTCTCTTATCTTCCATCTCTTCCACCAACTTGCTAATCCCTCTTGTTCTCCACCTTGCTAGACATTGGGACTGCACGATATGATCTTGCTTGGGAGTTTGCAAATGGAAAAAGATGCTATCAAGTATACCAAGTATCAGAACAATTATCAGAATCAATATCAGAATCAGTATCAGAACCAGTATCAGAACAATCATCAGAACTAGTATCAGAACCAGTATCAGAACCAGTATCAAAAAAAGTATCAGAACAATTATCAGAATTAGTATCAAAATCAATATCAGAACCAGTATCAGAACCAGTATCAGAACAAGTATCAGAATGGGCCTACAAAACAAGTATCAGAACACCTATTGGGGCTACACCTTTCGCTTTAGTTTATGGGTCTGAAGCGGTACTGCCTATTGAGGTTGAAATCCCATCACTCAGAATCAAAATGCATGGACTTGTCACTGATGAAGACTACAGAGTGTCTAGGTTACAAGAACTGGAACTACTAGATGAGCGCAGACAAGTAGCGTATGATCATCTCAGAGTGTATCAAAAAAAGAATGACTAGAGGCTACAACAAGAAAGTCAGACATAGAGAATTTCAGGTTGGTGATCTAGTGTTGAGAGAAAATCCTAGAAATCAATCCCATCGAGAATGCAAGGGGAAGTTCGAACCCAATTGGTTAGGTCCCTTTGTTATCACTGCTACTTTTGGCTCTGGTGCCTATCAACTCTCAACGACTGAAGGAGAACAGCTTCGAGAACCAATCAACGTTCTCCATCTGAAGAAATTCTACGCCTAAGGCATTTAGTGCTTGGTAAATGTCTTGAAAAAATGAACATCTTGGTGAAAACCTAGCAATAGGCGCCTTGATGATTCGCAAAAAAATCAAAAAAATATCAAAAGTACAAAAAAATTGAAAAATATCAAAAGTACAAAAAAATCAAAAAAAATATCAAAAGTACAAAAAAATTGAAAAATCAAAAGTACAAAAAAATTGAAAAAATAAAAAATACAAAAAAAAAAAAAAAAAAGAAAAGAAAAAGTGCCTTGGTGAAAACCTGGAAACAGGCACCTCGGTAGCAAAAATAGAATCTCTACCAAGATGGTGAAAACTCGGCAAACGGGCACCACTTGTTCCAAAATGCTCCATCTATCAGCACAATCTTGGTCTTTCCTAGCTTTCAGTCTTGCTTTAGTTTGTACATATCTCCTGGTTTGTTCCTGCATTTCCAGTTTTCAATAAGTCAGCCTGTACACCAACCAGCTCAAGCGTTTGCATCCTATCAATGTTCACACTTGGGGGCAATCAATGTCATATCCTATGGTCTCCCATGTATCTTAGACGTGTCATATCCACTCAGAGTCCTTGGAAGCTTCAAGTTGAGTCAGTCAGTCAGTCTCGTCTCCAGAAAGGATTTTGCATCTACAACAATCAAACATCAAAACTCAACTGAAAACAATCTATGCTTTTTACATGCTTTTATCTCCTTGTATGCTTACTGATTCGCATTGAGATTTTTGCATATTGTGTCCCTTCGAGCTCTTCAATGATGTCCTTTACAGGATTTAGAGAGTGATGACTAGGGGCATAATCTTTTCTTTGTCTTCTGCTTGTATGTGAAAATCTAACAGCTTTGGAAATTTTGGATTGAAATGGTGTCCGACTGTAAGAGCCTCTATCTCGAATTGGATGGCCATGTGTACCTCGACCATTGATACCCAAAAAATTCAAGGAAGTTTGATCTAACTATTGTCTTTTTGAGTAAGTTCTTTCTCCAACTGTGGAACGCAATCTTGCCTAAGGATGTGAACGATAAAGGGTCACTACGGGTAATTCACATTGGATTTAGAATGATCTCTTGACTGTTTGATGTGTTTGCAATGCAAGGCGTATTCAGGTCATCACGACATTTATGTTTTGATGCTTGTACAAATTGCTATATCAAAATGGACATGATATTCAGGTCATCCTGGCATTTGTGCCTTGATGCTTATATTTAATCCAACATTTTGAAAATAAAGTCAATATTCATATATCCATGGTTGTTGTCCAGTGGGTGTTGTATTGATTCTTGCGCATACAAATCGATATTCATATGTCTATGGTTTCATGGCTAGTGGGCATTGTATTGATTTATCCGGTTACCTAAAAGTTCAATGATGATAACAAATCGACACATGATCAGTGACTAGGTCCTAGGTCTTAGGTTGCATTTCATTTTGCATGTCTCATTGCATTTTGCATGTTTACATGATCTCACAATGATTAAATGAACTTCAATGCTTAAATGATTTTTCAAATCGCATCTTCAAGTCTAACAAGAGTTGAATCTCACACGAAGGTTCCTCCAATGAAATAGCAAGTAGAATCCTTTTTCGGGATCAAAATTCAAATCTGAGATCATTCATATTATTAACTACTTGCATATTCGACCTTCAATCATCACAGAAATCTAGTATTCAACTTAACTGATTATCTTACATCAAACTATCAAAATTTCAACTTGGTCAACCATGGTCAACTCATGGTCAAACCTAGTCAAACTTGGTCTTTTGGGACCTTCCAATGATGCAGAATGCATTCTCGGATGTAAATAACCACTTCTCAGATCAATTAACATGCTTCTAAACTATCAACGCTGACTTTTCTTGTCAGATTTCAATTTTAATCCCAAAGGGGGCATGGTATTGCACATCATTCAAAGTCTGTAAATCAAATTCTATCGATCAAATCTATCAATATCTTTCATCAGTGATCAAGACAAACAATCACGTCTAGTCACTGATTCATCAAAAGTCCTCATCGCTCGGGGCAAATCTATCATCACTTGGGGCATATCAGATTCATCAATCCATATCAATTTGGTATTCTCCTAATCTTGTAAACTGTATCAGTTTTTGCAACCATCAGATCATAGTGTTCTTTCCTTGGTTCTTCGACAACTGAAGGGTTTGGATGTGATACTTGCTAGTTCTGCTAAGACAATCGAGTCTAGAACGGGTCACTCACTTCTTATCAATCCTAAGGTTCAGAATCAGGCATTTTGACACTTTTTCGCAATAATAGGTTCATTTGCTTCTACAGTGAACATTATCTTTGGTCATTCAAGACCTATTATCTCCATATCAATTCAATATCAATCAACTCCTATCTCAATATCTTTCAATCGGTTTCTATCTTGAGATCGGTTTATCTTTTGAATCAGTTTCATATCTTTATCAAACACAGACTATCTTTGAACCACTGCACTTCGCACAGTAATTCAAAGAGGGGCAAAATGTAATACCCCAAAAATGGGCTATAAGTTCATTAACCTCCTATATCATCAAATCATATGAAATCGACATCAAAGTCCTAATCTAAGGCACATCTAAACATCATCAAATCTAATTGATTATCTTAAATTTTGCATCGGGGAATATTCCTAGTAATATTTCTAATTATCTTAATTATCTTTAATTTTATAATTATTTGGCAATAAATCACATTTATCCTAAAGTTTGATTAATTGAATATTTTCATATTTAATTAATTAGATTTAATATTTGCCACTTAATTGTGTAATTAAATTTAATTATATCTATTATTAATTGTATTATTTAATTTTGACAATAAATCTAATATCATATGAATAATTGATTAAATTCTTATTTAATTAATTAAAGCAAGTTGTCATTATTTAATAATATAGTTTTTAATAAAATTTTGATTAAATAATTGATTAACCCATAAATCAATTGTTTTATTTTTAAAAGCAGTTAAGTTGGAAATAAATCACTTTATTATTAAATTAATTCATAAATAAAACATGCACAATCATAAAAGCAAACAACTATCAATTATCAATTAAAGCTAAACTCTATTTTGAGTTAAAACTTAGCTTTTGCATGTTTTTGTGAGTTAATTATCTTTTATTTAAAAATAACTCAAAAATCAAGTTGAGTTATTTGAGTGATTTATGGCTTTTTCCCATGCACCTCCAAAGCCCTGGATTTCTATAAATTAAAGGCTCAGCTCTTCACAAATCATCTCATATTTTGCACAATCACGCTGGAGAATTGGAATTGAAGAATCAAAGCTCTTGCGAATCGACATCTTTGTGAGATCAATCTTATTTTTGCATTCATATTTCATATCATTGTTAGATTAGCATAGCATATCAGTTTTCAATAGCATTCATATCATATCAGTTTTTATCATTCTTATTGCATAGAAAATATCAAAAATATAGATTAATTGCATTTATTCCATATCTAGAATTGCATTCAAATCCTTCATTTAGGTGTCGTCTAGGTCACTGATCTCGATAATAATCTGAGAACATTAATCTCGCACCTATTAGAAGGCAGTAAATCGCTTGGTTAGATTAGATTTTAATTTTGCATGATTTTGATTATAGCTAACCTCTAATGTTTTACTGAGTGTTGTGTCTACAGATCAGATATAATTTTCACACACACACCCATATCATATTATCTTGGCTATTTGAAAGATATACTTCCCTATGTGAAAAGACCTCTTGGAGGAATGCCTTTTGGTGGCTATTGATGGGAAGCTCAGTGGGATTCTTCCATATAAATTTCTCTTAAAAAATATCTTTGGCACAAAAATAATTAGATAACTTGGAACCCAAACAAACAACAATAATTTGCATAAATTTTGAAAGTTCAAGAGATTGATTTAAGGGAGGCAGCCCATTCCAATAGCCCAACCCAAATTTAACATTATCCCCATTATGCACTTCCCAAGTCATAAACTTAGAGACCACCTCTGTATATGAGATCATAAAATTCCAAATGGCTAACCCTTCTAGGGCACAAGGATAGTGAAGATATGATTTATATTATTGTTATCTAAATATTTTTCCTCCATAATTTTGCACCATTTTTTTTGGGTTTACTATACATCTTTCAAATAATATTTTCCCCAAAGGATTTATTTCTCTTTGATAAGTCATGTAAGCCTACACCCCCAATAATTTTACTATGTGTCATATCCTTTAAATATACAAGTGGAATCTTTTTCTCATCCGACATGTTACCCTTCTATGAGAAATCTCAAATTAGCTTTTATTTGCTTAAAAATGTAGCTAGGAGCCTTGAGGACTGGAATATAATAATTGGCAATTACAGATAGAACCGTCTTAATAAGAAAAAAAAATCCCAGATAATGAAAGCCATCTATCTTTCCAAGCTGAAACTTTTCCCTTAATTGTATCAATTATGGCTATCTAGTAGTTATATTCATTTCACCCCACAAAGAAAGGGATTCCAAGATAAGTGGAAGGAAGCTGTAATAGAGAAAATCCCAAGATGTTAATAGTTTTATTTGTTATAGCCATGTTTGTATTGAACATGTAAATTTTTTTATTTCTGGGCATTAAACTTTTGACCTGAGACTATAGTATATAGCTCTAAATTTTGTTTAATCTATTTAGCTTCAGTGACACGTCACTTACCAAATAGGAGAGTATCATCTGCAAATTGGGAATGAGTAATATCTATAAAAGTACCAAAAAATGAGAACCTTTCCAAAGACCCTGGGCATAGTTGAGCTTGATAATTCTATGAAAATCCTTTGCCATGATGATGAATAAAATTGGTGAGAGAGGATCTCCTTGCCTAACCCCTTGTGTGGAGGTAAAAAAATCAACATGGACACCATTAATAATAACCGAGAAAAAAGTGCCTGATATGTAGGCACTAATCCATTTACACCACTTATGAGAAAAAAAAAAACTTCTGAAGGACTTTGAAAAGGAATGACCAATTAAGTCTATCATAGACCTTCTGAATTCATCCTCAATGACATAAAGTGGACTCATCTTCGAGTGTGACACATATGCTTTGTTATTTTTTCAAAGTAAATAGTTAATTATAATTTTTTTTGCCACAACATTTTTAGAATATAAAAACTCATGTGTCTGACCACTTTAACTTAGTCTAAATTTAAAATCAAAATAAAAACACATTTTTTCTTGTATTAGGAGAAGCATAGAATGTGACACATGTTTTGGATTTTAACAATTTTATAGTGTTTGAAAGTTATAACTATTTTTTAATTAGTCTACCAATAGTACAAAAATATCAGGAAAAGGGTAAGAAGTAGGTGTATGTTTGACCACCTTAAACACAATCAAATGATAATATTTTTTGAAAATATTATAGACATATGTATAAGACTCATGTTTGGATGTAACACATATGTTTTTGTAATTTTTTTCCAAGTAAATAATTAATTATGATTTTTCTACTATAAATTTTCTAGAATATAAAAACTCCCATGTCCTACCACCATACTATAGTCTAAACTGATAACCTACAACTGATTAAATATCTTGATGGAATGAATGGATAAGTGAAAGATAGTGATTAGAGATCACCGAGCTACTAAAGTGATATTTTAGGCAATTAAATCAGTCAATGTATTGTCATTGATGTCAACCAGTTTTGACTGTACTTATCATGATAGCTAAAAACATCTAAAGAAGAAAATGGTAATGGAATGAGATATCTACATGAAGAAGAGATGGATATGAAAGATATGGCTAAGCTATACATTGGGTAACTTATTGATGAGTCTATGGCATCATATTGTTGACTTGATTGTATTACATGATTTTGTTATGTATTGAAGATTAGAAGTGAACAAGTTTATGTGGTCGGTAGTTGAATATTTTTGTATACATTGAGCTATTGTAGTGTATAGTGAGTATAGTATTGACCGAGTAGGTATTCACTGACACATTTTGGTATTGACCAAGTGAAAGAAATAAATAAATTTTATAACAATTGACTGAATTGATGAGCTAGACAATTTCTTATGATTTTGAGGTAAAAGATAAAGTTTGTTATGATGATCTAACAACTGAAAAAATTCAAGATTGATCATATGGAGAAGGATGAAACATGTTATAGATAAAACTATGGAGAAACTTGAAGTGGAAAATGAACGATTGAGATTAAGAGGCCAAATCTAATGGATGAGAAGAAAATAGTTTATGTTGTCTATTTAAAGAGACATGAGATTCATTATTGAATCTGGAGATTATTGACACTATAGGAGAATTCATGTGAAAGGACTATTTTCATGCACCGTTGATCAAACAGGTTACAAATAGAACCGAGCTAAATTGCCGGCATTACTGAGCATCAGGAAATTATTCACCAAGTTGAATAAGTTAGAGGATATGAATGATATAATTGAATATTGATCAGAGGAGGTATTTGAGATTAGCATAGATTTGAAAATCTACAAATATTAGTTGTATTTTAATCAGATCAATACTATATTATTTTAACCATTCTTACAAAAAAAGCTCTTAACCGAGTGGACTTAACAGTCTTTTTGTATTTCAATATGACATTGAATGAATGTTGTTGGTTTTCTTGTTGACCCCATAGTGAATGCTAGTCAAGGAAAAACTGTTAGTGATAAATCCTCTAACCAGGTCACACCTTACAATGTGTTTTGTAACCTTTGATAGGGTTGGCTCTTGACTGAGCTCACTTCATAAGAGTGAATTATTTTGGGTTACCGGTCCCAGGTGGTTTTTCCCCTAACAGGATTTCCACATTAAAAATCTAGGTTATGTGTATTTGATGTGATTGGATTGTTATTTTACTTTAGACATTGCATAGCTAGTCAAATCGGTAAACACAGTATTGGATTGACTATCAATTAGTAGATGAAGAGAAAGTTATTATTGATAGCTTACCGAGTTGATAATTTATTTGAAAAGTTTGAATATACACATTTGGGAGTTTTGGGACTATAGGATAAGTGGAACTAACCGATTCACCCCCCCTCTCAGTTATCTAACACTTGGTATTAGAGCATTAGTTGCTTGGATGGAAAGTTTGAAGGAATTAAGCTAAAGATCACAAGATGTATAAGCAAGAGGTCCAAAGCTAAACAAAGACAACTTCTCGACATGTCAAAGAAGAATGAAGTTGCATATATCTAGAATTGGAGAATCTACAGTATTTTACCTGAGCAATGCTTACATTCAACCAACAATTAGACTTTTCACTATTGATCAATTGAGAGATAGACATGAACATAGTATGACAATGATAGAAATGATTACTACCTTGACAGATGTTGAATTTGAAGATATCAAAACATGTACTTCTGCCAAAGCAATGTGGGACAAACTTGCACTAGTTCACAGAGGAGATGTGAATGTGATGAGGGAAAGAGATGAAATTCTTAGAGGAAAATTTGATGATATGAAGATGAAAGAAGGAGAAAACATTTCACAGTATAGTAAATGAATTAAGGAGATTTTCAATGGTATCCGAGGAGTAGGAGGTGTTATTGATGAAGACACTGTTGTGAGTAAAATTATTAGAACGTTTCTACCTATCTATGCTATTAGAATCTGTGCAATTCATGAAATGAGATCTGTTCGGGTAACACTCGTACACTCGATAGCCTAGTCGATAAACTAACTACTTTTGAGCTGAATAACTATAATAATAGTATTATTCCAAATGTTGAATCTTCATTTATGTTGTCCTTGAAAATTGGTAAATCAAGAAGTAAGCACATGATAAGAAATACGAGTGACAGTAATAGTGATGAGGATGAACTTGATCAGCTTGAAGCATTAATGGCTAAGAGACTGCAAAAAGATAGAGGAAGATACAAAGTAAAATTACCTTTGGTATGTATTAATTGTAAAGATATTGGTCACATTGAAGATTGGTGTTCTAACTGAAAATATGATGACAAAAACAATGAACCATCCAGTGATAATAATTATGACATGAGAGATAACTGAGATTGCAGAGACAATTGACAATATGATAGAATAAGTAACTGAGACTATTAGCACCCTGAAAAAATTTCATGGCTTTAGCCCTTTTCTTCTGGTCTCTGTAGTTGTTTTTAGGTCACTGGCATTAACCCTTAGTTCAAATTTTTGAAAAACTAGCTGTTGCACAAAAACCCTTTGTAATGACCTGGCCCTATTCTATTTTAAAGTTACTTTTTCAAGCCACTTAAAAACCTTTAAGTGCATGTGCTTTATATTTTTGGTCAGCCCTCATTTAAATTCTTCCTAATTTTTTACCCCTGACGGCCTTTAATTTTTCCTATAGTCCTCTGTGCCTAAATTTTTCCCTAAAGCGTAAGTCCTGCGCTTTAATTTTTCCCTATGTTTTAGCTTAATCTTTCCTAGGTCTAGCTCTGACACCATCTTAATCATACAGTTGTTGTGAGTTCACAAGGGTTTTGTCAGAGGCTTGTGATATTACGACGATCGTTGATTCTCTTTCATGATGTAATGCTTTAGATAGGTAGGTCCACTCCTACGTGTACACAAATGGTGGCCTTTGACTGGTCCACATAATAGTGAGCTAGACATGTTGTAAGGTGGGCCCAGTATCCCAATCAGAAGATTCAAGATTGATGGCTAGTGTATAAGCACATCAAATCTTTTGAGCGTATGAGATCTTGCGCTAGCCGTCCAATCTTCCAGGTGGTATAATGTTCTCGGTGGGTCCTAATTATCATGTAGGCACAGTTGGTGGTCTCTTATTGGTCCATAAGGTAATGACTTGGTGTTTGTCAATGGGACCTAAGTTCCTAGCTTATCAGAGGGTCCTGACACTTGCAGAGCATCGACGGTTGGTGCATGATCTGAGGGGTTTGTTCTAACACATGAGATTTTCAGATGACTGTTGACTTCATATTCTGTCAAAGGATCTGCAAAGCAGAGGTAAAAGCTAAATCTAATGATTGTCTTAAGTTTTGATAGAATCTTTATGGTCCATGGGAACTTAAGATAGTCATTGATTTCATTAAAGGTGGGCCCAGGTTTTGGTCTAAGGTGTTAGCAATTCTGATAAAGTGTTTAGTGGCCCGAAAAATTTTCAAGGGTTCGCTCCTTCGTGTAGTAAAATAGCAGTGTTCTAAAAAAGCTAGCAGTTTAGTGAATAAGTGTTTGTGTAATTGCTAAAATATCTGGCAGTAGTATAAAGTATTCCGTGAATGGCCGATCACCTTTCAGTTGCTAGTTCGCTAAATGTGACTGAGGTCATATTAAAAGGTTAAGACATAAAACCTGCAAGAAAGAGGGATCGGATGGTCATGACATAAAGTTGATCAAGTTTTAAATATGGACCGTCGATTCCCTGTTGGTGCTATGAAACTAGCTGTTTAATTTCAAATTCAAATTTTTGAGGGTTTCCTATGACCAGAAGGACTAAAATTGAATGCAAAAGCGACTAGAGCTGGTAAGAGATGATTTGTTTGCCATTGCAGTGTGGTCCAGGGTGTGCCATGATCATTTGTAGGGGTTTGTAATGTGTTTTTTGTGCTCGAGGCATGTTGCAGGTGGCCAAAAGGGTTGAAAAATTTAGAATTCCATGATTTGGAGTACTTTCCCAGAGATCTATCATAAGTGCAAATCTTTCTCAGGCATGGCCGACTGGTTTTCATCCCCTACATTTAATTTTTGACTATTTCTAGTTCATCTAGTGGGTAAAACCCTAACCTAGTCATCCATAGCTTGTTGCATCCTCTTTGAGGATTCCAAGATGATTAGGGAGTATATATTGTAGCTTTGATTTTGAAAGGGTTCCAAAACTTTCTTTTTGGTCCCTGGTTGTTGTTGATGGTATTATACTGAGCAAGGAGAGCCTAGATTTTGGGTCTATTTCTTTGGCATTTTGTTGTTTGATAATGTATTGATTCTACAAGTCTTAATGAAAATATAGTTGAATTCCAATCTCATAGTGGTGTATCTCTTAATGTTTTTGTTCTTCGGCTCATATATGTTAATTTCACAAAGTGGGTTAGCATATGGTAAACAAAGAGTATTTTGAAATTATCTTTAAGTTCCTAACAAAGTTAGGATTAAAGTCTTTGAGGTAGTTTCAATGAGTTCATGGCTAGATGAGGATTTGATGTCCTGATATGTTAGTGAGAGGGATAATAGGCAAAGCACTTATCCTAAATTCAGGTGTGTTTGAGTTAGGATTTTTGGTTGATGTATGCTATTAGGTGACTCTATGCCCTGGTTAAGGCACTGATCCCTTCTCTAGAGGCAGTCCATCATCATCAATCACACACCTAAATTAAATGATAAAATCTTTCAATCAGTTCGTAAGGGATATAGTTGTATAATATTTTGTGATTCCTTTGAAGAAGTGAATCAAGGGTACACCTGCCTAAGCATTAAGGCTCAAAGTGTAGGAAGATCTCATTATTGATCCTTGTTAATTGGCCCTCTTCCTTGTAGACTTTGGAGTGGTGATAGAGTCAAAGTAATATTAAAATTATCCAACAAGTATAAATCTACAAGTTGAAGATCAAAGGGAACTCCCAACAAAATGACGACTCTATTGGGGAGAGTCTAGAGATAAAAGTTTTCAAAGTGCATGTTGGAACTTTTCCTTGTAGGAGCAAACTTGAATCAATAGATGGGCTTGATTCTCAAGGTAGGCACTCAAGTTTGACAAGAAAATAGTCCAATTGATGAGGATTGAAAGGAATCCTCCTTCTCCTTTCAGCTCCACATCACTCAGGCGGGTATTGCCTTATCTGCACACACAAGACACCTCATGATAAACAATAGGCCTACAAATGGATTATTGTGGAATAGTCTTCAAACCCCTATAGGTATCCTATACCCCAATGAAGAAAATTCTTAATGAAATAGCCCTACTTGCATAGAATGGGTATGAAAACTAGAGACCTATATTAACAACATGAAAGGGAAAGGGTGGAACTAAATGTAAATGATTTAAAGATGGGTTGAAAGGACCCCTAAGATGTCCTAAGTCCCTCATAGACTAGTGCCTTGTCCAATGGGCCAAAGAGTCAAATACCCTATTGCAATAGATAGCTATGAAACAAGAAGACAAAATACTCAATGTGTTGATGCCTAACATCAATCACACACCATGACCAAACCTCACTTTAACAACCCACCTCTATATTCAAGTATGTTATTACCCATCCAAAGGATTTTAACCCTCCCCTTAGAAGAGACCTATAAATAGATAATACATTAACCATCATCCACTAGAAGACAAGCAAGACATATCTTTGACACCTCAACTCATACATACATGAAAACTAATCCTAAACCAGTTATCTCTATGAAGACAACTCCACTTGCAAACGCATAGGAAATGCAAACAGAAAAATCAAACACCCTTGATGTATGATTAATGAATTCAAGATTCAAATGGAGATAGCTTGGTAATAGTAAGAATATACCAAAGCCTCATACATAAGACAAATCAATTACAATACATATCATATTCTCTAAGCCAATAAAGGAAGAAAGAACACCCTATATGTAGAGAAGTAGAGAAAATCTACAGGAAAAGGACCCTTCATGGAACTAGTTCTCCTCAAAATTGTAGAAGAAGGAACCCCTAAAACAACTAACACAACTCCCTTTATACCCCCCAATCATCTTGGAATCCTAAACGGATACATCAAGCTTCAGATGACTAGGGTTAGGGTTCCAACAACTACGCCAACCCTAATTACAACAAAAAACAACATTCTGGGAGGCAAAACCAAGTACAGGTCTGTCAAATCCAAGGATAATCTTCATGAATGAGAAAAATCTCTAAGAAGTGTAGGAAGATCATAAATTTCACCATACAAACCAATCTGATCAGACTTGCCACCTTTGGAATACTACCACCTTTCAATGTGAATAAGTGAAACCCTTGTAATATATCAGAACCGCCAAACCTTTTATCAGGACTGCCAAAAGATGGAGGAAATTATAATGGGCCTGGATCAAGAAGATCGATGGTTGTCTCATCTTTGCATAGACCTTCAAGATTCCTTCAGATCATGAGACCACCATTGGATGCAGAATCTTACCCTGCCCTGACAACCCTCTGAACCTTGAAAAATCTGGTCCCACTGATAGCATATCCAATCATTCACCCGTCAACCAATCAAAGCTTTCCATTTGTGTACACGTAGCAGTGGACCCACCTGCAAAGAAAGGCTACGTCATGGAAATGAATCAATGACCATCACAAATGCGCCAACCATTGGATCAAGATGGTGTCAAGAGGCTAGGCCCAGGAAATATAAGCCAAAACATAGGAAAGAATTAATGCTGAGACTTAGGCTTTAAGGAAAAATTTAGGTGTAGAGGACTTAGGAAAATTAAAGGTCATCGGGGAAAATAAAACCCTTAGTCGCAAGATCACGTAACATGAAAAAGGTTCACGCGATCATGCGACAAAGGGGGTAACAATTTAGCACATGCATTATAGGAATTTAAGTGGCCTGGAAAAGTAACATGAAATTAGAATAAGGCCAGGGCTTTACAAAAGATTTTTTGAATACAACGGCTAGTTTTTCAAAAATTTGAACTAAGGGTTTATGCTAGAGACCTGAAAAATGATTGTAGAGACCAGAAGAAAAGGGCTAGAGCCATGAAATTTTTTGCACATGCTAACAATGACTTTGGCTAGGGATGTATGCCTCCTATAGGCATAGCAATGACTTAGAATCACTGGTTAAAGTAGACCATCCCACCGAAAAAGGGCACAGAGACCTCAAAAATTGGCAACCAAACTAGAGAAATAGGAAGGGAAACACACAACTGGAAGAAAAAACTATACAGAGTGTACATTTTTACAAAAAACTTGCAGTATCCAATCCTGAGTTAGTCTTTGCCTCTATCAAAAATTTGGTTTTCATTTCTTCCTTCATGAGGCACACCAGATATTTTATTTTTAGTTATTTCTCCAAGCATGTCAACATTTCCAACTAGCCAGTCAGGCAAAACAAAGTAACTATCTTCATAATGCATGTAAAAAATTTTAGCACTCCCTTCATTTTGCTCACTATGAAGAAAAGAATCATCATACCCATGAATAGTACCATCAGATAAAAACCTATTCCTTTCTACTGATTCATGTATGCTATCAATTGGAAACACAAAAAACTCATACTCTGCTCGCTGAAAGGCTTCATTTATACCCTGACTTTGCATTTCCACAGGTGCAACTAGCTACAACTCAGATGAATAGTCAAACTTATGTTCACAAATGTGATTATTACCAAATTATGCAACTATTCCATAACCTTCTGATGAACAGGATGCAACATCATCACTTAAAACTTTATCACAGATGGAAAAAGAAGAACATCCTAATTCAAATGAATCTGAAATCTCCACATGTCTTTCAAAAAAATGATTGACAACTTCATGCAATACACCTTGTTGAACATCATGACAAAAAATGGGCTGATAATCATGAAACTCTTCATTATATAAAGCATTGGGGAACACTTTAAGTTCACTACCCATTTCAACCTCATGGAGACTTACGGCATATGAAAAAAATTAGAACAACATGAAGATTCATAGTCATCATCACCTACCAAGCATGTAGTATCTGTGATTATGCCCTTGTTATCCCAAAGAGACCCATCAGATAACACTTGGTTCAAATCTTCATGTTCTACCTCATTGATATCATAATGAATTATTGTTTCTTTGTCTTCATACCTTGAGGATGAATCACCCTCAACATCTTCACTATCCAAAGAATGTTCACTTCCATCATCACTTACTTCTTCCCATGTTGCATATGACTCACATGAAGACACCACAACCTCACTGTCTTAATCACTCTAATTATTAGCACTTAGGGACATAACCCCAAGTGCATCATCAAGCTCAAGGCTATCATCACTAAGTATCCAATCTCTGATACATATATAACACTCTTCCCACAATGCATTTAACCAACTGGTTGACTCATGAAAACAAAGATCCATGAATAAATCAATGAACTCAGATTCTGGAAACTCAACATCATTAGGAAGCTCATTATATATATCCCAAAATCTGTCATAGAAAAGAGATATGGATAAATCCTTTCTGCATCCTATTTTCAATCTCATCAATGACATGCAATCCCTAAGGATGCCTTACTCAAGGATTGCAAGCTCCTCCTCAAGCTTACCCACCAAACTTAATGCAATACTTCCATACAATTTTGTAGAGATGAAACTGAAAACTTGAAGTATGCAAACCTCTACTCACACCTTATCCTTTCTTAGTGCTTGATCACTTAATAAGGAAACATCTAGACCTTGAAAAGTACTTGAGATTTTTGTACCAAAAGACCTTATTGACTAGAAGGTAGGGTAGATCTAGAGCTCACCCTAAAGCTCCATTAGATTCTTTGCAATGTAGAGTCGCCACCTCCTTGAAGAGGAAAATTTTTGTACTTGTTCTTGTTTCTTCTTCCAATCAACAAAAAAATCCACCAAGTAGACATGCACTATTTATCATAATATGCACTGATCAAACAGAGAAATCAGAGCCGCCACTCAACACTTAGTGAGAAGATTTTACAAATGTATTTTTTTTATTTGACTCTTTGATCATTTAACCAGACTCTAGGATGATTCAGCAAAGCAAGGAATTGGACATCTTAAACTTGCTGTCTTTTATTCTGTCCCCAGCAGAGTCGCCAATTTGTTAGAGCTTTTCCTTGTAGGACCAAAATTGTATCAATAGATGGGATTGATTCTCAAAATAGGCACTCAAGTTTGACAAGAAAATAGTCCAATTGATGAGAATAAAGAACATCCTCCTTCTTCTTTGAGCTCCACATCACTCAAGTGGGTATTGGCTTATCGGCACACTCAAAACACCTCATGATAAACAATAGGCCTGCAGATGGATTATTGTGGAATAGTCTTCAAACCCATATAGGTACCCTGTACTTGAATGAAGCAAATTCTTAATGCAATAGCCCTACTTCCATAGAATGGGTATGAAAACCAGAGATCTATACTAACAACATGAAAGAGAAAGGGTGGAACTAAATGTAAATGATTTAAAGATGGGTTGAAAGGACCCCTAAGATGTCCTAAGTCCCTCATAGACCAGTGCCTTTTCTAATGGGCCACAGAGTCAAATACCCTATTGCAATAGATAGCTATGAAACAAGAAGACAAAATACTCAATGTGTTGATGCCTAACATCAATCACACACCATGACCAAACCTCACTTTAACAACCCACCTCTGTATTCAAGTATGTTATTACCCATCCAAAGGATTTTAACCCTCCCCTTAAAAGAGACCTATAAATAGATAATACATTAACCAGCATCCACTGGAAGACAAGCATGACATATCTTTGACACCTTAGCTCATACATACATGAAAACTAATTCTAAACTAGTTATCTCTGTGAAGACAACTCCACTTGCAAACACATAGAAAATGTAAACAAAAAAATCAAACACCCTTGATGTATGATTAATGAATTCAAGATTCAAATGGAGATAGCTTGGTAAGAGTAAGAATATACCGAATCCTCATACATAAGATAAATCAATTACAATACATATCATATTCTCTGACCCAACAAAGGAAGAAAGAACACCCTATATGTAGAGAAGTAGAGAAAATCTACAGGAAAAGGACCCTTCATGGAACCAGTTCTCCTCAAAATTGTAGAAGAAGGAACCCCTAAAACAATGAACACAACTCCCTTTATACCCCCAATCATCTTGGTATCCTAAAAGGATGCATCAAGCTTTAGATGACTAGGGTTAGGGTTCCAACAACTACACCAACCCTAATTACAACAAAAAACAAAATTCTTGAAGGGAAAACCAAGTACAGGTCTGTCAAATCCAAGGATGATGTTCATGAATGAGAAAAATCTCTGAGAAGTGTAGGAAGATCATAAATTTTACCATACAAACCAATCTGATCAGACCTGCCACCTTTAGAATACTACCACCTTTCTATGTGAATAAGAGAAACCTATGTAATATATCACAACCACCAAACCTTTTATCAGGACCGCCAAAAGATAGAGGAAATTATAATGGGCCTGGATCAAGAAGATCGATGGTTGTCTCATCTTCCCATAGACCTTCAAGATTCATTCAGATCATGAGACCACCATCAGATGCAGAATCTTACCCTGCCCTGACAACCCTCTGAACCTCAAAAAATTTGGTCCCACTGATAGCATATCCAGTCACTCACCCATGGACAAATCAAAGCTTTCCATTTACGTACACCTAGCAATGGACCCACCTACAAAGAAAGGCTACGTCATGGAAATGAATCAATGGTTGTCACAAAAGTGCAAGCCTCTGACAAAATCCTTGCGCTTTCATGACAACTGTTGGATCAAGATGGTGTCAAGAGGCCAGGCCTAGGAAATATAAGCCAAAACATAGGAAAGAATTAATGCTAAGACTTAGGCTTTAAGGAAAAATTTAGGCACAAAGGACTTAGGAAAATTAGAGGCCGCTGGGGAAAATAAAACCCTTAGTCGCAAGATCGCGTAACATGAAAAAGGTTCACACGATCATGCGACAAAGGGGGAAACAATTTAGCACATGCATTATAGGACTTTAAGTAGCTTGGAAAAGTAACATGAAATTAGAACAAGGCCAGTGCTTTACAAAAGATTTTTTGAATACAACAGCTAGTTTTTCAACAATTTGAACTAAGGGTTTATGCCAGAGACCTGAAAAATGATTGCAGAGACCAGAAGAAAAGGGCTAGAGCCATGAAATTTTTTGCACATGCTAAAAATGGCTCTAGCTAGGGATGTATGCCTCCTATAAGCATAGAAAGGAGTTAGAATCATTGGTTAAAGAAGACCATCCCACTAAAAAAGGGCACAGAGACCTCAAAAACTAGCAACCAAACCAGAGAAACAGGAAGGGAAACACACAACTGGAAGGAAAAACTATACAGAGTGTACATTTTTACAAAAAACTTGCAGTATCCAATCCTAAGTTAGTCTTTTCCTCTATCAAAAATTTGGTTTTCATTTCTTCCTTCATGAGGCACACCAGATATTTTATTTTCAATTATTTCTCCAAGCGTGTCAACATTTCCAACTAGCCAGTCAGGCAGAACAAAGTAACTATCTTCATAATGCATGTAAAAAATTTTAGCACTCCCTTCAATTCCAAGCACTAGTAGAAAATCAGTGGTCCACATTTGAATCTCATTCAACTTTAAGTCTTGACTGTTAGATCTCTCTTTTTTGCGGTCTTTATGTCCTTAACTCAACCAGATACCTCAAGTTAACTCCTAGCGACTACGCAAAAAGGCTCTTTCCTGTTCGTGCAATGAAAAAATTAACCTACCTTTAACTCTATGACTTAGTGAACAAAGGAAACCATTAACCCTAGTCCTTATTTAGCAAACTAGTGACAAAAGGTTTTCGCCAGTTTGCAGAACATTTTTTACCTCCGCCAATTCATTTAGCGATAACGCGAACGCTTGTTCGCTAGATCACCAAAACATTTAAAGTACTGCCACCTTTCCACATGAATAAGCGAAACCCTTGTAATATATCAAAACTGCCAAACCTTTTATTAGGACCACCAAAAGACTAAGGAAATTATAACGGGCCTGCATCAAGAAGATCAACGGTTGTCTCATCTTCACATAGACCTTCAAGATTCCTTCAGATCATGAGACCACCATCGAATGCAGAATCTTACCCTGCCCTGACAACACTTTGAACCTTGAAAAATTTGGTCCCACTAATAGCATATCCAGTCACTCACCTATGGACCAATCAAAGCTTTCCATTTTTGTACACGTAGTAGTGGACCCACCTGCAAAGAAAGGCTATGTCATGGAAATGAATCAATGACCGTTACAAAAGTGCAAGCCTCTGACAAAACCCTTGTGCTTTCGCGACAACCATTGGATCAAGATGGTGTCAAGAGGTCAGGCCTAGGAAATATAAGCCAAAACATAGGAAAGAATTAATGCTGAGACTTAGGCTTTAAGGAAAAATTTAGGCACAGAGGACTTAGGAAAATTAAAGGCCCCCGGGGAAAATAAAACCCTTAGTCGCAAGATCGCGTAACATGAAAAAGGTTCACGTGATCATGTGACAAAGGGGGCAAAAATTTAGCACATGCATTATAGGACTTTAAGTGGCCTAGAAAAGTAACATGAAATTAAAACAAGGCTAGGGCTTTACAAAGGGTTTTTTGAATACAATAGCTAGTTTTTCAAAAATTTGAACTAAGGGTTTATGTCAGAGACTTGAAAAATGACTGCAGAGACCAGAAGAAAAGGGCTAGAGCCATGAAATTTTTTTCATGTGCTAACAATGCACTCTTGTTTTCCTATTGTATTCAGTTAAAAGGTTTTCCCATCTAGGTGGGTGGCGACTCTAAAGGTTAGAACCAGTGTTATAAAATGCAAATCATGGACAAAAGAAGGAATACTAGGTCCTTTGTCAGAAAAAATCTGGAGGTCACTCTAGAACAATTACCTAAATAGGAGAAGAAGAGTCAGATTAGAAGGAATGGTGAGTCTACTAGTGCTCTCATAAGAGAACAAATAAATACCAGAGGTAGAGAACCACATGTTTCCTCAAGTGAGGAAGGTTCACAAGATAGAGTTTCTAGATCAGATGGTGGTTTCTCTAAAGATACATTTTATGATACCCTAGAGGCTATATTTCAAGACAAGGGTCCATTGCCTACAGGTCAGTTTGAACAAGCCAGAGAGATGGGTTTGGAGATTGATTTAGATCTTGATGAGGATAATTTCAAAAGGAAGCCCATGAGACCATGACAAGTGCATTTCCATATCAACATCCTACTGATGTGGAAGTGTCATCAAGATCTAAAGACAACATGATAGATCCACATGACCTAAATGCACTTAGGTTGCAGTTGGCAGAGCAGGATGCCATATACAAAAGGTTACAAGAGGAGAGAGAGGCTGAAAAAGTAAATGCTCTATTGGAGAGGCAATTTCTTTTAAGAAAAATTAATGAAATGAAGGAGAGAAACAAGATGCTTGCTTCTTCTCCTAGGGTGTTGCAACATGATGTTTTTGGTGATTTTGAAGCTCTAAAAAGTGAGCAGGAACACTTGTTGCAAGACCATGAGTTTGATGAAGAAGGCCCCATGATTAGAAAAGTGCAAAGTTATGCTCCTTTGCCTAAGGGTAAGAATGGACATCAGATCACTAAGCCTGCTGTAGTTATTAATGAAAAAGGAAAGCAGAAGATGGTGGGTGTCCAAATAAGCAAACCAGTGACAATACTGGGGATCCCACCACCTAAATCAAATAAGGAGATAGAGATAGAAAGAAAAAGAAAAGAGGATGAATCTCTTGCTCAAGAGTTGGAAAGAGATGAAGTTGATGCTGCTATTGCAGAGAAAAGAAGAAAGATCCAATTTTTTAAGGCTTCATCAGCTAATGTTCATGGCCCTTCTACTACTGAGCTAGGTATGTCATCTATGAACACTATTGTTCCACTTAGCAATGCTACTACTAGTAATCTAATTCCTAATGTATCTACCAAATCATTTGTTGATCCTAATAGATAGTCAAATGTGCAAGTGGGTGGGAATGTAGATAAAAATAATAATTCTAGTGGGAACACTAGTTTAGGATTTCAAAGAAGACCTATGCAACTAGAAGGCTATTGGAAAATTAGTTTTGATGGAATACCAGGCTACCCAAATGCTTTTCCAAATGATATAAGAGATAAGGTACCTAAGTTTTCTAGTAATAATGTTATTAGTTGTGAGGAGCATCTTAGGCTATTTGTTGATATGCTTAATGATTATGAGGTTGAGCATGAGGATGTAGTCATGAAATTGTTTGTTCAATCTCTAATGGAGGATGCTAGAGATTGGTTTAAGAGACTTCTTGATAAATGTATTGATACTTGAGATTCCTTTGAGAGATGTTTTAAAGAGCAGTATGGTGATAGGCCTAATGCTAGTTTCATTTTGAATGAATTCAATACCATAAGGAAAAATTAGAATGAGTTCGCAGCTGAATTCAATATGAGATTTTAGAAAGGTATGCATAAGTTGTTTCAAATTATGTGGTTAGATGACAATATTTGTCTGACTACATAGTTCAATGCATTTGATGGAAAGATGAGATACTTGTTGAGGGACAAAGAACCAAGAACCCTTAGAGATACTTTTAGGATTGTTGTCAATATTGAGAATAATATGAAGATATCAGGGAAGTTGGGTGGGAAGAGAGATGACCCTAAGTTGTTTGGGGACAAGAAATACAAAAAGGAAAATGATAGGAATGTTGGAACTAGGAGGAAAGAAGAAGATAAATTGGATAAGGTGCTCAATGCATTGAAGGATTTGAAGGCACCTACAAATAGGAACATCAGTGCTCCTACCAATGAGAGGCCTCAGTTCAACAACAATTTCAATAAGTAGAATAGATTGCAGAACAACCCGTACAACACCCAATGGAAGGATGGCAAGCCTGTGGTCCCTATTGCAAGAGGAAACAATGAAAAAGGTGTCCCTGACCCTCTGCAAAAAGATTCAATAAATTTCATGGAAGACATACCTTGGTGTGTTGCATGCCAGTCCCCTCATTCTACAGAGCATTGTGTGGTTGCACATTCTATGGCTGCAAATCAAAATTGTGGCAATGAGGAGATAGATCAAGAAGAAGTTCAAGATGATGTTTAATGCAACATGGCTATTTCATATCTAGGATATGAAGATGATTCTGATTTTGATGAAGAAGTAGATGTAAATGTGAAGAGACACGCTCAAGCCCTTTTTCATCAAGAGGTATTTTTTGATAGTGAAGACATTGATAAGAAGACATGTAAGATGAACTATTCTTCTGAGCCAGTAGATTTAAGAAGACGTTCTAGAGAAGAGATGGATAGGATTACTACAGAAATGATTGCCCAAGTGCAAACTAGGGGCATGGTGGCAAGGGATACAAATGGAAAAGCTACAGGAATGTTTATAAAGAACACCAACTCTAGAGAGCCTAATGAGAACAAATCAAAAGGTGATCACACAATGAAATTCAAGAATGTAAAAGGTAAGAATTGTGAGCCTAAGGGAGTTGGAGTTGAAAGATTTTCTAGTGAGATTGAGAAGCCAGTTAACACAATGGCTAAGATTGAAAAAATGAGAGTGGCCAATACACCTAATGTATCAGATAAGCAAAAGGATACTAAGGCTATGCAGATTGAGGTTCCTCACTCTGCTCCTTTTGATATGTTATATGTATTGTCCCAAATTATAGTTAAGGTTCCATTGTCAGAATTGTTGAGGATCTCTAAACACAAAGATAGAGCTATTGCATGGGTAGATAATGTTCATAACAATGATGTTGCATGCAATGGATCTCAGGATAAAGCTTTGAAAGGAGTTGCTACTCAAGGAATTGTATCTCAAATTCATCCTATATATTTGGATAGTTCTATCAATGCTAGCCTTGAAAACATCGATCCATTCTTTTTAAGTGTCCTTGTGAATGGAATGAAATTAAGAAATTGTATGATTCATAGTGGTGCCTCTAATACTATCATGCCTTTTAAGATTATGGAAAATTTGGGCCTTAAAGTTGATACAGTTCAAGGTAGATGTTGTGCAATGGATCAGAGGGAGGTACTTGTCATTGGGACTATCAATGCAATGCCATATAGGCTGGCAGCATATCTAGAGAAAGAGTTAACAATGAGTGTTTTGGTGGTGGATATCCCTCCTCATTATGGGATGCTGCTATCTAGAAGCTGGAGTGCTGCCATGGGTGGAAGTTTGCAATGTGATCTATCCTATGCCACTTTCAAGATTGATGATCAGTTTGTCAAGATTGAGCGAGAGCCAAGAGTATGCTGCACGATTGAGAGAAATATTGACAATGATACTACATGTTTTGTGGATACTGATATTAATGCTTTTAGGGAAGAGATCCTTGTACTTGAGAAGTAACCTATTTTGTCACCTATCTTTGTTGAGGTAAGTGTTAATTCTGTGAAGGGTGATTTGTGGGTAATGTACTTTGATAGTGCAAATTGCAAGGATGGAGTAGGAGCAGGTATTTTACTTATTTCTCCTAATGGAAACACCTACAAATTTTCTTTCACATTGAATTTCTTTTGTACCAACAATATAGTAGAATATGAGGCATTGTTGTTAGGACTGAGGTTGGCACAAAAACATGGTATTAAGTGTTTGAGTGTTGTTAGTGATTCTGAGTTGGTGGTGTCCCAAGTCAGGTCAGTATATGCTTCCAAGAACAAAAGGTTAAAACAATATAGGAATGCAGTTTGGGATTTGATTGAATGTTTTGATGCCTTCAATATTGAGTGGAAGGATAGGAGTAGTAATAAGATGGCTAACTTGTTAGCCAAAATTGCAATCAATCCCACTAATATTAATTTTGCTGGTATTTCTAAAGTTTAAATTTAGGTTAGGCCTAGTGTACCAAACAATATTGAAAATTGGCAAGTTTTTTATAATGATAATGATATCTTGAAGTTTATGAGTTGTGAAAATCAGTATCATGGTCAAGAATTTGATTGTTCAACCTTGGTTGAGTCAGTAGAAGGAAAAGAGGTTGTCTTTGGCAATGAGGTTATTTAGCTTAGAACTAACAAGGTGCCCAAGGGGCTTGTTGTCTTGGAAACTATCTTTGATAACCAAGATAGAGTTCAAAAGAATATCAAAAGAGAAGATCATGCTGATCTAGAGGAGATAAATCTTGGAACATATGAGGCACCTAAGAAGGTGTACATTGGTAGGGACATGTCTCACAATGTGAAAAAATCTTTGATTGAATTATTGAGAAAATTCAGGCATGTTTTCACATGCTCATATGATGACTTGAAAGTTTATAGAGAAGACTTATTTCATCATATTATTCCTTTAAAGGAAGATGCTAAACCTTTTTGGCAAAAAAAAAGGCCTATTAATCCTACTTTGGCACCTAAGATGAAAGAAGAGTTAATGAAGCTGAGAGATGCTAGAATTATCAAGCCTATAAGGAACTCTTCTTGGGTTTCAAACCTTGTTCCTATTTGAAAGAAGAATGGTGACATTAGGATTTGTGTGGACTTTAGGAATTTGAACATCAGCTCATTAAAGGATAACTATTGTATGCCCAATATGGAAGCTGTGTTGCAGAGAGTGACCATATCAAAATTGATGTCTATGATGGATGGTTTCTCTAGTTAAAATCAGATAATTGTAAAAGAATTAGAACAATTCAAGACAGCTTTCACAACACCTTGGGGGACATATGTTTATGTGAGAATGCCTTTTGGTCTCACAAATGCTGGTGCTACTTTTCAGAGGGCAATGGATGTTGCCTTTTTAGATTTTATTGATGATTTCCTTGTTGTTTATCAAGATGATTTAACTGCCTATTCCAAGAAGGAAGAAGACCTTTGTACTCATTTAGAGAAAATATTTGTAAGGGCTTTGGAATATGGCATTTCATTAAACCCAAGGAAATGTGCATTTGGTGTCACTGAGGGTAAGTTGCTTGGCCACGTAGTTGGGAGGCAAGGGGTGAGAATTGACCCTGAGAGGGTAGCAGCTATTGATAAAATTCAGAGACCAAAGAATGTTAAAGGGATTCAGTCCTTCTTTGGTTAGGTCAATTTCTTAAGGAGGTTTGTGACAAATTTTGCAGAGGTTACTAGACCTATTTCCAAGATGTTGAAGAAGGGATTTGCAATCAATTGGGAGGGTGAGCTTGATGAGGCTTTCAAAAATATTAAGCAGGCTATCAAAGATGCACCTGTGCTTAAGGCACCTGATTATAGTATCCCAATGCACATCTTTTCCTTTGCATCTTTTCACACTATTGTTGCAATTTTGTTACAAAAGAATAAGGATGGTTTTGAGTAGCGTATTGCATTCTTTAGTAAATCTTTGTAGGCTACTGAATTGAAGTATGACATAAATGAGAAACAAGCATATGTACTTGTGAAGGCAGTCAAGGCTTTTAGATGTTATCTAATGGGAGCAGTTGTGATTGCTTTTGTGCCAAGTGCAGTTGTGAAGGATATTTTCTCACAGCAAGAGGTGTCTGGAAGAAGATGCAGATGGATCAATAGGATCCAAGAATTCAACATTGATATCCAAATTACCAAATTGGTTAGAGGACAAGGATTGGCAAAATTGATGGCTCAATCCAATCTTGATGCTAATTAGGTAAATCACTCTTAAATTTATTAAACATGTATATGGATGATTATGTTTGGTATCAAGATATTATCTATTATCTAACAAATATGAAGTGTCTAGATGAGATGGATGACAACAAGAGGAGGACATTGAAGTTACAGGCCATCAAGTATGTAATTGTGAAATGTAAATTATATAGAAAGAATTTAGATTGCATACTTTTGAAATGTGTTGATGAAGATTAGGCTAACAAGTTGTTAAAGGAAATGCATGAGGGATTTTGTGGTGGACATTATATGGGTAAAACAACTACTCATAAAATCTTGAGAGCAAGATTCTGGTGGCCCACAATCTTCAAGGATGCAGAACAGTTAGTAAGGAGATGTGATGCTTGTCAAAGGTTCTCTGGTAAGCTCAAATTTTCAGGCAATGTGCCATTAAAGCTAGTAGAGGTGCAAGCTCCTTTCCAACAATGGGGAGATACCAAACAAGTGTAGTGAAGGACACTCATGGATCTTAGTTGCCACTGATTATTTTACAAAGTGGGTAGAGGCTATACCTATAACAAATTCAACTAGAAAGGTGCTAACTAATTTTCTATCGAACAATATTGTTACAAGGTTTGGGTGCCTTGAGAGAATAGTAAGTGATAATGCAATGTGCTTCAGGTCTACTAAGTATAAGGAATTCTATGAAGGTTTAGGAATTCAGATTTCTTTTTCCTCACCTTATCATCCACAAGGAAATGGTCAGGAAGAATCTACTAATAAGAGTTTGATTAAAATCCTAAAGAAGATTCTTGAAAAGAATAAGAAGGCATGGAATTCAAAATTGCCATTAGCTCTATGGGCCGATAGGGTAACTATGAAGAGGGCAATTGGTTGTGCACCATTTGATTTAGTATATGAAATACATGCAAGGATGCCTCAAAATAACTTATTGGAAATGTATAAATTTATGCAATTATATGATGATGATATAGATGATGAGATGCAGTTGAGAATTGAGGATCTCATCAGGCTGGATGAAATTAGGAGAGAGTCAGCTTCAAGGAATGTCAAATTGTAGTTGTAGGTTAAGAATTTGTATGACAAGAAGGCTGTTGAGAGGAGGTTTGAACCTGGTGATTAGGTGTTAATTTGGAATGTCAAATTGGAGGATAAGGGAAAACATGGAAAGTTTGATCCCATATGGCTAGGGCCATATCAAATTCATGAAAAATGGGGCCAGGATTCATACATTGTCAAGGAACTGAATGGTAATGTTCAAGAATTGACTGTTCATGGACAATTCTTGAAAAAATACTTCTTTTGAAGTATTCTATCTTCCATGAGCAGTAGTTGGGTTGTGTATATATGTATAGCCTTGTAAATTTTATAATTTTATTTGGCCCCTGGTCCTATTTTGTCTAAGTTGCATGTTCTGCCTTGCTTGTTCCCTGTTGTCTACAAGTTTTTCTAGTGGGATGGTCTGCTTTAACTAGTGATTCTAAGTTCTTGTTGTGCCTACAAGAGCCACACATCCCCAGACAGAGCCATTGTTAGCACCTTGAAAAATTTTCATGGCTTTAGCCCTTTTCTTCTGGTCTCTGCAGTTGTTTTTAGGTCACTGGCATTAACCCTTAGTTCAAATTTTTGAAAAACTAGCCATTGCATAAAAACCCTTTGTAATGCCCTGGCCCTGTTTTATTTTAAAGTTACTTTTTCGAGCCACTTAAAAACATTTAAGTGCATGTGCTTTATATTTTTGGTTGGTCCCCATTTAAATTCTTCCTAAGTTTTTACCCCTGGTGGCCTTTAATTTTTCCTATAGTCCTCTACGCCTAAATTTTTCCCTAAAGCCTAAGTCTTGGGCTTTAATTTTTCCCTATGTTTCAGCTTAATCTTTCCTGGGTGTGAGTCTAACACCATCTTAATCCTATGGTTGTCATGAGTTCACAAGGGTTTTGTCAAAGGCTTGTGATCTTATGATGATCATTGATTCTCTTTCATGACGTAATGCTTCAGACAGGCAAGTCCACTGCTACATGTACACAAATGGTAGCCTTTGACTGGTCCACATAATAGTGACCTAGACATGTTGTCAGGAAGGCCTAGTATCTCAATTAGAAGATTCAAGATCGATGGTTGGCATATAAGTGCATGGAATCTTTCGAACATATGCGATCGCGCGCCAGCCATCCGATCTTCCAGGCGGTATAATGTTCTCGGTGGGTCCTAATTGCCATATAGGCATAGTTGGTAATCTCTTATTGGTCCACAAGGTAATGACTTGGCACTTGTACGCGGGACCTGAGTTCTCAGCTTGTCAGAGGGTCCTGACACTTGTAGAGCATCAACGGTCGGTGCATGATCTCAAGGGTTTATTCTGACACATGAGATTTTTAGACGACCATTGATTTCATATCCTGTCAAAGGATCTGCAAAGTAGAGGTAAAAGGTTAATCTAATGATTGTCTTAAGTTCTAATAGAATCTTTATGGTCCATGAAAACTTAAGACAGTCATTGATTTCATTAAAGGCCGGCCCAAGTTTTGGTCTAAGGTCTTAGCTGTTCTGATAAAGTGTTTAGTGGCCCGACAAATTTTCAAGGGTTTGCTCATTTGCGTAGTAAAATAGCAGTGTTCTAAAAAAGTTGGTGGTTCAATGAACAAGTGTTCATGTAATAGCTAAAATATCTAGCAATAGTATAAAGTATTTCATGAATGGCCAATTACCTTTCAGTCGCTAGTTCGCTAAATGTGACTGAGGTCATATTAAAAGGTTAAGACATAAAATCCATGAGAAAGAGGGATCAGACGGTCATGACTTAAAGTTGATCGAGTTTTAAATTTGGACCATCAATTCACTGCTGGCGCTATGAAACTAGCTGTTTAATTTCAAATTCAAATTTTTGAGGGTTTCCTACGACCAAAAGGACTAAAATTGAATGCAGAAGCGACTGGAGCTGGTATGAGATGATTTGTTTGCTATTGTAGTGTGGTCCAGGGTGTGCCATGATCATTTGCAGGGGTTTGTACTATGTCTTTTGTGCTCAAGGCGTGTTGCAGGTGGCCAAAAGGGTTGACAAATTTGGAATTCCATGATTTGTAGTACTTTCCCAAAGATCTATCATAAGTGCAAATCTTTCTCAGGCATGGCCGACTAGTTTTCATCCCCTGCATTTAATTTTTGACTATTTCTAGTTGATCTCGTGGGTGAAACCCTAACCCTAGTCATCCGTAGCTTGTTGCATCCTCTTTGAGGATTCCAAGATGACTAGGGAGTATATATTGTAGCTTCTATGATTTTGAAAGGGTTCCAAAACTTTCCTTTTGTTCCCTAGTTATTGTTGATGGTATTATACTAAGCAAGGAGACCCTGGATTTTGGGTCTATTTCTTTGGCATTTTGTTGTTTGATAATGTATTGATTCTGCAAGTCTTAATGAGAATATAGTTGAATTCCAATCTCATAGTGGTGTATATCTTCTTTTTTTTTTTCTTGAGCTCATATATGTTAATTTCACAAAGTGGGTTAGCATATGGTAAACAAAGAGTATTTTGAAATTATCTTTAAGTTCCTAACAAATTTAGGATTAGAGTCTTTGAGGTAGTTGTTATACACTAAGTTTGCACCCTTGCTTCAAGCTCTCATAGTCTTGATAACCTAGTATAACATGGGAATCATGTCTAGGTTGCAGGACCTATGCTAACTAAGATGAAACCTCTAGGTTCTAGGCTGGTTCCTCTTGGATAATCACCTTAATTTGCTTCTAGACATGGAAAAGTAAATCTTTTGAGGGAAAGGGACAGAAGGAGTGCTTGAAAGGGAAATGACTGAAAGAAAACTACTTACTAGGTGATACACTGAAATTAAGGTTTGGATCTCAGTATAGAGGAATGAAATCAATGAAAGGCTTAGGTCTAGTAGGTCACAACTTACTGAATAGGCTTGCATAAGTGTTTCATAGGAGGGCCTGAACATAAGACACAACCTATGACCTGCAAGCAGACATTCACTTCTGCAACTCGATGTAGGATTCAGAAAAGACTATTAAGGGGCTGAAGTATACCCACAAAAACCTCTAAATCAGATCAAACACAATAACACACACAATTATAGAAAGTAAGAGGGATCAAGAACCCTAAGATACCACCAAAAACATCATATACTTTGATTCAATAAGAGATAATTCAAACAAGGAAGCATGGGGACATGAAGGATTGTCACAAAATGCCTTTGCAATATTTGAATAATCAATGGGAGGTTATAGAATGTGAAAAACTAGAGGGCAGGAAGAAATGCCATAGATAGCTTTCCAAGAAAAGGACTTTCTTCTTTACAAAATGTGAACTCTGAGCTTCTAAAAGCTCCAAAACAATATATACATACTCAACTACACGCAGGTAGGAGTCAAAAACCTAACTAGGGTTACAAGATTTACAATACAATAATCAAAGCCTAAAGGTACAATGATGACCCATCATAAAAACTCTAAGAACACTAGCAATCAAATCAGATCTTTTCTTTATGTGTTGATCTTGTACTGAGCCCCTCCTATAGACACAGCAACCTCGATCCATCTACCCACTTGTAACTCCACTAAGCCATGAAGGCTCTTGAATCTGATCCTAAAGATATTTGGGTTTAAAATTATTAACCCTGCAAAAGGTGGAGCCACGCTCATTAAAGCTTCAACACAACATGGTACTTTGTAAAGTCTATGGCACCAACTATCAGATCATCCATCATCATCCTTCCAACCTCCACTATCCTGAAGAATTAAATTCCAACTACCCACTTTGTCGCGCATGGCCACAAGAACAAAATCCTAGCAAAACCTTCATAGGAAATTTGAATTTAAATGTTAATGGCTAGCCTGGTCATTTTAAAACATGATCATTGATACTCCTTTATTTCTCGATAGATGAACAACTTAGATTAACTTTGAAATGGTCATGAAACCCTTTGAAAAGTTTGAGTCCACATCAAGAAGCCTCGACCAATGAGCATCGAGCATGTAATCATATTTGGACCCACCTCGAGCCCTTCCTCCTTTAAGTCATTCAGTGACCACGTGACCAAAAACATTTTCTCATTCATGAAATCCATTTCTTTACCCTGGTTTGGTTAAGTGATTCAGCAAACAAGGCATTTCACTGAATCGCTGGGTCTTTTAACTAACCCTAGTTCCATTAAGCGAACACAAGAATTCCTTCAATCACTAAGTCACTTAATACTTTACTAACCTTGGGCCTAGACTACCACATGTCACCTTTCTATTCATTCTGGCCACTCCATCAACAACCACCTCGGTAGGCTCTGACATCGAACCCACTGTAATTTCCAGATTCCCATCTAACAGCGGGTGCATGATCTCACACCCTCCAAATATTCTTTCAGATCATACACCCATTGTAGATCCTCATTAAGTCATGACCCAACTGACACATTGTCGAATCACTACCATGTGGACCAATGAGAAGCTGCTGCTTTTGTACACATAGCAGTGGACCCGCTAGGCATGAAGAGTTATGTCACCAAAGAGAATCAATAGTTGTCTTATAATTGCATACCTCTAACACATTTCATGAGAACACACGCCAGCCATTGATTTCCAAGCTTCTAACATCCCTAGGCCCACTGACAAAAATACAAGTCATCATCCCTTGACTAATAAAAAGCCTCCAAGTAGGACACCATGGCAGCAGACCCACAAAAGCTTGAAGCACTGAGGAAAAGGAAAGATCAACAGTTGTCGTAAGATCACAAGCCTCTGACAGACCCTATGAGATCTTATGACAATTGTTGATCTCATCAACTGGGACCCCACTAAAAATCTTAACCCCAGAGGTTTTAGCAAATGCACGGCCAAAGGAAATTTGCTCAGTCGCTGAATAGAATTCCTAACCTTGGTTAAGTCTGAAGAATACATGAACAAGGCACTCATAGAATCTCTAAACCAAAAGTCTAACTTGGGGTTTCAGTTAGTGAATGCCCAACTGAAGGCAATCCATAGAGTCACTGAATACTTTAGGGCACTGCCATTTTAGTTCATGACCAGGGAAACACTGCAGTCGCTAGTTTGCTGAGAGAAAAAGGTAACCGCCAGAGAACTTAGAGAATTGGTGACCAAAGGAAAATTAAAAGCATGTGGATATTGAGACCTTAAGTTGCTGAAAAAGTAACAACCAAATAGAAATAAGGCTAGGGTTTGCAGGGTTTATTTAGCTCAAACGGCTACTTTTTGAATTTTTAAGGGTTTTGCACCTAGCCAGAGGCCTAGAAATAGTTGCAGAGACCAGGGGAGAATAGATAAAGCCATGAAATTTTTAGGGGCACTTGGCAGGATGAAAATAGAGATTTTGGAATAGGTTTAAGCCAAATTTGCATGTATATGAAAATTGGGGTAACATTTTGGTGATTTCTGCTAGATGTCAGCCTGCTAGACATAAATCAGTGGCCTTGACATATCCGTTGGGCATGGGGTCATCCCAAGAACACAAAAATTTGATAGAGATAGAACTAAATAGAGGGAAAAAACTTGTGCACAAGCACTTCTTGGAAAGTAGGAAACTAACCTAGAAAATAGGGAAAGAAAGTAGGGGAAACACATATTTACAAGAATTTACAGAGAGGGATTAACCTCAAAGTAGGGCTTCAAGTGGAATCCATTCATTGAGAGAGGTAGGGAAACTCCATCAAGATCTAATAGTTGGAAAGAATTAGATCCCTTGCACTCTATTATAATAAATGGTCCACCCCAAAATGAATCAAATTTTGTATGTCTACTAGGTCTTGACCTAAACTCATCCCACTTGAGAACTACATCTCCAACTTTGAAATTCCTGACTCTGGCTCTTTTGTCAAAACTCCTCTTTGTTTGAATCAGATGGAATTCCATATCCTACATTGATTTGTCTCTGATCTCTTCCAATTCCATCAACTGAGCATACCTGATCTGCAAAGGATCTCTTTCTTCAAATAGGGCATACTGAGTGGCTAAGTCTAGAGCTGGTAATTCAACTGAAATGGACAACTTGGCCTCTCTTCCATACACTAACATGTAAGGAGAGTTACCAATGATTTTCTTTGGAGTAATTATATCTAACCATAATGTAGACCTGAGCTTAGTATGCCAATCCCTCTGATTGTCTTGCAGAGTCTTCTTGATTATCCTAATCAAGTTCTTATTTGTTGATTCAGCCAAGCCATTGCCTTGAGGGTAATAATTTGAGCTGGTATTCAGATAGATGTCATTCTTGACTGCCCACTCTGAGACTTTGAGGCCTGTGAATGCCAATGCATTATCTAAATTTATGGAATCTGGAATGCCAAATCTGTGAATTATGTCATCATAAAAACTCAATACAACATTCTCATTGGCTTCTTTTAATGTAATTGCTTCTATCCATCTGGTGAAGTAATCAATTGTAGTAATTATCCATTTATGTCCTACACTAGATGGAGGATTGATCATACCAATGAAGTCTATACCCCATTTCATGAAGGGTTGCTAGGTTCTGACTGGCTGTAAGGGCAAGGCTACAAGCCTTTCTTTTACTGCAAACATGGCACACTTGATGCATTTCCTCACATACTCATGACTATCCTTGAAGATAGATGGCCAATAGTATCTAGCCCTCATGATTTTAAAAGTAGCAGTCCTAGGAGAAAAGTGACCTCCAAAAGGTCCATTGTGAAACTCAAATAGAACATTAGCTGTCTTTTCTGAATCTATGCACCTTAAAAGGACACCATTGTGATCCTTTCTAAAAAGAACCTCATCAATCAGCACAAAAGGAACATATTGTAACCTATAATACCTTCTTTTTTCTAAATCTAAACCTATAGGACATTGTCCCGTCTTCAAATAATTGATCATATTAGGCAACTAGCTTGTTGCCTTGGCTTGTTCTTTTGTAGAAAGCACCACCAAAGATGCATCTATTTGCTCTGATTTCTTTGAACTTTCATCTGATGCCAAATGTTCACAAAGACCTCTTCCTCTAACCAGCTTAGTAGTTTGAATATCAATGTCATATTCCATCACCTTGGTGATCCAACCAGCTCTTTTCTCATTTAGCTCTTTGGAAAGAAAAAATTCTTTGACACTTGGATGAGTAACCTTCAAGTGTTCCTTGCTATGGGTCAACAAATATCTAAACTTTTTAAGACTCTTTACCACAGCAAGTACATGGTTTTTCTACAAAAGAGTATCTCTATTCATACTGTTCTAAACCTTTGCTAAAGAAAGCAATGGGTTGCTCCAATCTATCTGAATTTTCTTGGGTCAACATTGCAGATATAGCATCATGACCTCCATAAGCATAAAGGATAAAATCCTTACTGAAATTTGGGTTTAGGAGGGTAGGGGCTTCTGTTAAGGCCTCTTTGATAGCCTAGAAATTGATTTTCCCTTCTTTGGTCCAACTAAAAGCTGAACTCTTCTTTAACATGGCTGTCAAGGGCTTGATTAAATCTGCTATGTTAGGCAAGAACCTCCTAACAAAATTAATCTTCCCTATGAAAGATTGGAGACTTTTCTTATGGTGTGGAAATGGTAGCTCTAGGATAGCTGTGATTCTCTTAGGATCCACTATAATTCCTTCTTTGGATACTACATATCCCAACAATTTTCCTTCATGAATTGCAAACACACATTTCTTGGGATTAAGAGATATCCCAAACTCTCTACACCTTTCAAAATTCTTCCTCAAATGTTTGATGTGATCTACTGCATATTTTGAATAGATAGTTATGTCATCTAAGTAGACCAGTACAAACTTGTACATGAGGCTTTTAAAGGCCATATCCATTGCCTTTTAAAATGTAGCACCTGCATTTGACAAACCAAAGGGCATCCTTTGATAAGCCATGGTTCCCCACTTGGTTGTAAATGTAGTCTTGTATTGATCCTCTTCATTTACTAAGATTTGATTGTATCTTGAATAGCCATCCAATAATGAAAATCTCTCAGATCTAGAGACACATTGTAAGATTTGTTCCATTGAGGGTAATGGATGGCGGTTTTTTAATGAGGCCCTATTAAGATCCCTGAAGTCAACACATAACCTCACCTCCCCATTTTTCTTCCTGATAGGAACAAGGTTGGAAACCCAACTAGAATGCTTGATGGGGTAGATGATACCACTTTCTATTAGTTTGAGTACTTTATGCATAAGTGGCTCAAGCTTAGGATTAATAGGCCTTTGCTTCTACCTCACTAGTTTGGCATTAGGTTCTAATTCAATAGTGTGTTGAGCAAGAGCAGGATCAAAACCCTTGAGGTCTTCATATTGCCATGCAAAAACATCACTGAATTCTTTGAATAATTGGGTATAAACTTTCTTTTCCAATTTAGTGTTCACTCTTCCAAATTCTAGACTCTTACCTGGTTCCAACTCTAGTTCAACATAATGTTCTTGTTGAACTACCAGGCCAGCCTTTCTTTTCTTAACTTCATCATCCTTGTCGAAGATAGTCTCTAAGGTGATAAGACCTCTAGGCATCTTATTAGACTTGAGTTGTATCACTTGATCACCATAATTTTGTGATAATCTATCTTGATTGTGTTCTAAAAAGACATCTTCAAACAAGAATTGCAGAATTTGTTCATCATTGTCAAACACTTGCCAATTGACATCATTATCAGGAATAGAGGGTCTGACAATCACTTTGATATGCTATTGATCCATTTCTTTTGAAATGCTATTTGGAATGTCATACTGAGATCCAACAACAGATAATCTATCTGCATTTTGATTTAGTTTCCTAGGGATAGCAACAATATTGAAAGCACAAAAATATTCAATTGCATCCCAAGCTCTATGTTTTTATGCTTTCAAGGTGTCATTTTTGGTTTCAGTTATCCCTCTCACTTGGCTGACAACTAACTCACTGTCTCCATAAACTTTTAAGGCCTTAAGCCCCTTTTTTCTAGCCCATTCGAGTCCATTGACTAGACTTTCATACTCTGCAGTATTGCTAGTGTAGGAGAAACTGAATCTAAAGGCAGTATAATACCTTTCTCCTTTTGGGGACACTAGCATAGCACCACCACCAAAACCATGTCTACTTCTAGCTCCATCAAAAAATAGTTCCCAAACTTGATTGCTCTGATCCTTTGAATCAGTATCTTCTTTGAAAAGGCTTGGCTCTGTGACTCCATTTTCTTTTATTAAATAACTTCCCAAACCAAAATCCCAAATAAAATTTTCTTGGATCTTTGAAGCTCTTTCATCTAGTAGAATATTAGGGATACTCTCTATCTTTGTGCTTGCTTCACTAATGGTTTGGAAGTCACTGTCATCAAATATAAGGCAATTTACATTGATGGTATTGGATACATATGGTTCTATATGGTGTGCTGCTAATGGTTCTGACTTAATGGTGACCTTGGTCCCATATCTTGTATGAAATAACATGTGAGACCAGTCAGAAGATAGATAGCCTCCTATCTTGGTTGTAAACTCCCTTGAAAGACATATAGCAAATAATGCAGGGAGATCTATGATATATATATATCAAGGAGGATGGAGAAATTAGGACTAGCATGTAAGATTAGACTGGTATCCTTGGCCACACCTATAGTATTGACTGAGGATCCATCAAGTTGTGTAACCTTCTTTTGAAAGGGTTCATATTTTAGTCCTAATTGGTCAGCTACTTTCTTAAGCATTACAGTGATAGTAGCTCCACTATCCACCATACAATTATGTACTAAAGATTTTTCAATAATTAAAGATACATAAAAGGGAGGTGGCTTTGATTTCTTACCTCAAATGGCATTGCCTTTGGAGTTTCTACTTGGAGCCTCTTTTTCCTAATCAGTGTTAACCAATACTGGCTTTGCAACTTCTTTTGCAGGTTAAGGAGTTACTACTTCTGACATAGCCTTCTTCAAAATTTCAAGCTGTCTGGGAAGAGCCAAAGAGTCCCACATGGACATGGTGACATTCACCTTCTTCATGTTGTATATGATATTATAAGGTGTCATAGTGTGTACTCTTTGTTGTATCTTTAGCATGATAGGCTCCACCTCTTTAAGAGCCTGGCTCTCTCTGCTTGGTATGGCAAGGACCTCCTTAGATGTGATGGGATTAGCTTGTTGCAGTGGCTCTATAGATGTAGTGGCTTTGGCATTGGAATTTTCTCTCTCCATGTCTTGGGCTCTTCTCTTTTCTCTTGTATAGGAAACAAAAGCAACCTCATCATTGACTCAATTGAAGTCTAGTTGTTCCCAATTGAAAAGAGCAGTCTCATTCTCTCATGATTCTTGTTGAGGAACTAACCCACTAGATGAAACCTCTAATTGAGCTTGGGAGGCATTTTGAACCAGTAGAGCTTGGTTCATCCATCCATTTGAACATGTAGCCTGATTGTGAGGCTGATTACAAGGAAAGAACCATTCATTCTCCATTGCCATATTATTTTGACTAGGAACCATATCCCTCACTGGATTTGCAAAATTTAGAGGTGTAGGGTTATATGGTTGGAATGGTCTCTGATAAAAACTTTGTCTTTGTCCTCGATATCCTCATTGGTATGGTGGCCTATTTTGTTGATAAGGCTATCCTTAATTTTGATATTGTTGATTAGGACCTTGCCCTTGTGGCTGAAATGGTGGTCTAATTCCTTGACCTTACTTCAAATTTGTGACCTCTTTAGTCAAGGTCTACAACAAATTGGTCATTTCTTGCTGACTACTCTGTTGGCTATTCTTTATTTCTTGTAGCTCTTGAGAGAAACTAGTTGTTGGCTCCTGACCACTAGTACTAGCCTAAGGTGCTAATATGGTGGGAATAGGGGTAAATTGGGGTACTTGCGTAGGTGCAATGGGCTGAAGGCTAGGAAAAATGGGCATTGGAGGCCTTCTAGCAATCATGCCTGCTTGGATCAAACAATTTTCAGCCCTGACAGCTATGTCAAAAGCTTGGGGTAAAGAAGTACTGCCCATAGACTGGATCATGATAGAAATTTGACCATTCAGACTTTGCAAGTAGTATAGAAAAGCATGGTCAGCTGATGGTCTCACTAATACTAGAATTCTATTCCAAGTTTTGCGGAATCTACTATTGTAATATGTCATTTTCTCTTGAGGGTCTCTCTTAATGGTTGTTAACTACTCAACTAGAGACAAGTTATGTGATTTATCCTCAAAATGTTTACTTAATGCATCCCCTAATTCATCCCATGAAGTAATGGAACCAAAAATTAGAGTTCTAAACCATTCTAGAGCCTTACCTTTTAGAGAGCCTGCTAATAATTTTGTGGCCACATTCTCTTGAGTTATGTTGTGTATGCTACAGATGGTGGTCACATCTCTTATGTGTTCAAAAGCAGTTGTCTACCCTTCACCTATGAAATCAGGTATACTCTTAAGTGCCACCAAAGGCACATCATGATGTTGAGAAAAGTTCAATGGACTACCTTGATTAAAGGGTGCAAATGCAAATGGTCTCGCCATTGTAGGAGCTGTGATTTACAGATTGACAACTATATGAGTTGTATTTGCTGCTGGATTTGAATCTTCTTCTAGATCTCTGGTTAGTGATCTACCTCTTCTTCTGGAATGAAAGGGGAAAGGTCTCATTTCTAAAGTATCAGGAGGTGTTGATTGAGCTCTGCTTGTAGGGGATGTTCTTTGAGTTGACCTACCTTTGCGACTTCTCCTTGAGGGAAACTCTAAAAATTGGGTAGGCTTTGAGCTTCTAGTCTCGATCTTTCTCATAAACCTTGAACAAGGTTAGCCCTGATCTTTGAAATTAGTGGAGTCACTAGATATACTAGATGAAATAACTTCCTCAAGTCTGTATCATGCTATCAGTATATTAGAGATAACATAACCTTCAAACAATAGTTTCTTTTTTTGTACTCCCACCAGGTGTTCCAAAATTGTTGTACACTAAGTTTGCACCCTTGGTTCAAGCTCTTGTAGTCTTGATAACCTAGTATAACATTGGAATCATCTCCAGGTTATGGGACCCATGCTAACTGAGATGAGACCTCCAGGTTCTAGGCTAGTTCCTCTTAGATAATCACCTTAATTTGCTTCTATACATGGAAAATTAAATCTTTTGAGGGAAAGGGACAGAAGGAGTGCTTGAAAGGGAAATGAATGAAAGCAAACTACCTACTAGGTGATACACCAAAATTATGGTTTGGATCTCAGTATAGAGGAATGAAATCAATGAAAGGCTTAGGTCTAGTAGGTCACAACTTACTGAATAGGCTTGCATAAGTGTTTCATAGGAGGGCCTAAACATAAGACACAACCTATGACCTATAAGCAGACATTCACTTCTGCAACTCGGTGTAGGATTCAGACAAGACTATTAGGGCACTAAAGTTTACCCACAAAAACATCTAAATTAGATCAAACACAATAACACACACAATTACAGAAAGTAAGAGGGATCAAGAACCCTAAGATACCACCAAAAACATCATATACTTTGATTCAATAAGAGATAATTCAAACAAGGAAGCATGGGGACATGAAGGATTGTCACAAAATGCCTCTGCAATATCTAAATAATGAATGGGAGGTTACAGAATGTGAAAAACTAGAGGGCAGGAAGAAATGCCATGGATAGATTTCCAAGAAAAAGAAATTCTTCTTTACAAAATGTGAACTCTAAGCTTCTAAAAGCTCCAAAACAATATATACATACTCAACTACACGTAGGCAAGAGTAAAAAACCTAACTAGGGTTACAAGATTTACAATACAATAATCAAACCCTAAAGGTACACTAATGACCCATCATAAAAACTCTAAGAACACCAACAATAAAATCAGATCTTTTCTTTGCATGTTGATCTTGTACTGAGCCCCTCCTACAGACACATCAACCTCGATCCATCTACCCACCTGCAACTCCACTAAGCCATGAAGGCTCTCGAATCTGATCTTGAAGATATGTGGGTTTAAAATGATTAAACTTGCAAAAAGTTGTGCCAAGCTCATTAAAGCTTCAACACAACATGGTACTCTATAAAGTCTGTGGTGCCAACTATTAGATCATGCATCATCATCCTTCCAACCTCCACTATCCTAAAGAATTAAATTTCAGCTACCCACTTTGTCACGCATGGCCACAAGAAAAAAACCCTAGCAAAACCTTCACAGGAAATTTGAATTTAAATGTTAACGGCTAGCCTGGTCATTTTAAAATGTGACCATTGATACTTCTTTGTTTCCTGACAGATGAACAGCTCAGATTAACTTTGAAATGGTTGTGAAACCCTTTGAAAATTTTGAGTCCACATCAAGAAGCCTCGACCAATGAGCATCGAGCATGTTAGCATATTTGGACCCACCTTGAGCCCTTCCTCCTTTATGTCATTTGGTGACCATGCGACCGAAGACCTTTTCTCATTCACGAAATCCATTTTTTTACCCTAGTCTAGTTAAGTGATTCAATGAACAAGGCATTTCACTGAATCGCTGGGTCTTTTAACTAACCTTGGTTCCATTAAGCGAATGCAAGAATTCCTTCAATCATCAAGTTGCTTAATACTTTACTAACCCTAGGCCTAGACTACCATATGCCACCTTTCTATTCATTCTGGCTGATCCATCAGCAACTACCTCGACAGGCTCTGACATCGGACCCAGTGTAATTTCTAGATTCCCATCTAACGGCGAGTGCATGATCTCACACCCTTCAAATATTATTTCAGATCATACACCTACCATAGATCCTCATTAAGCCATGACCCCACTAACACATTGCTAAATCACTACCATGTGGACCAATGAGAAGTCGCCACTTGTGTACACGTAGCAGTAGACCCGCCAGGCATGAAGAGTTACGTCACCAAGGAGAATCAACGATTGTCTTATAATCACATACCTCTGACACATTTCATGAGAAAACATGCCATCCATTGATTTCTAAGCTTCTAACATCCCTGGTCTTGCTGACAAAAATACAAGTCATCATCCCTCGACCAATAAAAATCCTCCAAGTAGGACACCGTGGCAGTAGACCCACAAAAGCTTGAAGCGCTGAGGAAAAGGAAAGATTGACGATTGTCATAAGATCACAAGCCTTTGATAGAACCTATGAGATCTTATGACAACCGTTGATCTCATCAACTGGGACCCCACTGAAAATCTTAACCCCAGAGGTTTTAGCAAATGTGCGGCCAAAGGAAATTCACTTAGTTGCTAAATAGAATTCCTAACCTTGGTTAAGTCTGAAGAATACGCGAACAAGGCACTCACAGAATCACTAAACCAAAAGTCTAACCTGGGGTTTCAGTTAGTGAATGCCCAACTGAAGGAAATCCATGGATTCATTGAATACTTTAGGGCACCACCATTTTACTTCGCGACCAGGGAAACACTGCAGTTGCCAATTCGCCGAGACAAAAAGGTAACTGCCAGAGAACTTAGAGAACTAGTGACTGAAGGGAAATTAAAAGCACTTGAATATTGGGACTTTAAGTTGCCAAAAAATTAATATCCAAATAGAAAGAAGGATACGGTTTACAGGGTTTATTTAGCTCAAACGGCTACTTTTTGAATTTTTAAGGGTTTTGCACCTAGCTAGAGGCCTATAAATAGTTGCAGAGACCAGGGAAGAATAGATAAACCCATGAAATTTTTAGGGGCACTTGGCAAGATGAAAATAGAGATTTTGTAATAGGTTTAAGCTAAATCTACATGTATATGAAAATTGGGGTAGCAGTAGTTTTAGTGAGTTCATGGCTAGATGAGGATTTGATGTCCTGATATGTGAGTGAGAGGGATAATAGGAAAAGCACTTATCTTGAATTCAGGTGTGTTTGAGTTAGGATTTTTGGTTGATGTGTGCTATTAGGTGACTCTATGCCCTGGTTAAGGCATCGATCCCTTCTCTAGAGGCAGTCCATTATCATCAATCACACACACAAATTAAATGATAAAATCTTTCAATTAGTTAGTAAGGGATATAGTTGTATAATATTTTGTGATTCCTTTGAAGAAGTGAATCAAGGGTACACCCACCTAAGCATTAAGGCTCAAAGTGTAGGAGGATCTCATTGTTGATCCTTGTTAATTGGCCCTCTTCCTTGTAGACTTTGGAGTGGTGATAGAGTCATAGTAATATTAAAATTATCCATCAAAGTATAAATCTACAAGTTGAAGATCAAAGGGAACTCCCAACAAAGACTACAAAGACAAAGGAAAGGAAACATGTTACCTTGTTGAAGATGATGATGACACTGACACTAAAACTGATGAAGACATTGAGGTGGTATTTGTAGCTTTGAAATAAGAGTCAGAAGAAGAAGAAAGGTATGTTGAAACAAAACTTATTTCTAAAGTTAGCAAGAATGATACATTGATTATTGATAGGGGCTATACTCATCATATGACTAGTGATGAAGAAAAATTTGAATACCTTGAACATTATAATGGAGGATCTGTTAAAATGGGAAATCATACACCTTCTCTAGTAAAAGGAAAAGGATCTATCTTGTTGAACAATAAGATTAGATGTGAGAATGCATATTGGGTGAAGAGAGTTAACTATAATTTTTTGAGTGTAGCACAATTGAACAATTCAGGTCACTGACTTGCATTTGAAAGAAAAAAGGTCAAAATCTATGATGTAACTAGAAAGTTGGTCGGTACTGGTGAATAATCAAAAGGTAATCTGTTCTATCTTGACAATGTTGAAACCTCTTGTTTATTAGCTAGAACTGAAGATGTGTTTTTGTGGCACAAAATATTGTGTCATGTGAATTTTGACAACATGGTTAAGATTGGTAAGAAAATAAAAGTTAGAGGCTACCGAGCTTATCTAAACCTGGTCATGTCATGTGTAAACAATGCCAAATGTGAAAAATGTCAAAATCTAGTTTCAAGAGAAAGACCTATTCATCTAAAGCTATTTTGGAGTTGGTTCACACTAAATTATGTGGTCTTATGAGAACTCATAGTTATTATGGTGATTAATACTTTATTTTATTTGTTGATGACTACTCTAGGATGATTACAGTTATGTTTTTGAAAGAAAACTATGAAGCCTTCAAGATGTTTAAATGGTATTATAAAGCTAAAGTGGAAAAACAAAGTGGAAAGGAGTTAAAATGCTTAAGATCTGATAGAGGTGGTGAGTTTATTTCTGATGAGTTCACTAACTTTGTTAATGAGCATGGAATTAAAATAAAGGTTTATGCACTGAGAACAGTGCAATAGAATGGAATTGTTAAAAGGAGGAATATATCCATAGTTGATTGTGCTAGAACATTGATGATTGAAAAATATGTTGCACAAATGTACTGGAGAGAATTTGTTAGCACTGGTGTATACACATTGAACCGAGTACAACTGAAGAAAGATTCAAACAAGACACCTTATGAGTTATGGTATGGATACACACCGAATGTAATTTTTTTTCAGAATATTTGGAAGTAGATGTTACATTCTGAAAGATGATAAAAATGGAAAATTTGATTCTAAAGGTGATGAAGGAATATTCTTAGGTCTTACAAATGTTTGAATAAGGTTTCTAATAAAATGATTGAAAGTGCAAATGTGAGAATTGATGAGTTTGCTAAGAAAAATGATGACGAAAGAAAAAAGGAACCAGAAGACTATGGTAGATTCACATACATTGAGAAACCTGAAATTCTACCCAATCCATATGTTGAAGTTACCAAGCAACAAGATAATGACACCGAGCATCAGCCTATAGAGACCAAGAATCAGAAAGTAGCTACCATGAAAAATCTTGATCCTACACCAACTGATGAAAAAAGAAGAGAATAAGTGTTATGAAAATTTGTGAGGAGACACCATCCACATAATCACATTATTGGTGACAAGCAAGCTGGCATGATGACATGAAGTTGAGAAACACCACATGTTTAGTTTGTGAATTTGAACCTAAAAATGTTAGAGATGCACTTGAGAATGATGAATGGATTAAAGAAATGAATGAGGAAATTGAGAAAATACTGAAGAACAAAACATGGACATTAGTACCAAGACCGAATGATAAAAATGTTATTGGATTCAAATGGATATTCAGAAATAAGCTGAATGAAAAAGGTAAAGTCACTAGGAATAAGGAAAGACTTGTATGCAAAGGATATGTACAAGAACAAGGAATTGAATATGGTGATACTTTTGCACCAGTTGAAAGACTTGAAGGAGTTAGAATATTACTTGCATATGCTGCCTACAAAGGATTTAAAGTATATCAAATGGATGTCAAATCTACATTTTTTAATGGAATACTTGAGGAAGAGGTATACATCAGACAACTTGAAGGTTTTGTTGTTCTAAATAAAAAAAAACATGGTATGCAACTTGCGAAAAGCACTACACGAACTGAAACAAGCATCGAGAGCATGGTATGAAAGATTGCATTCATATCTTATTAGTATTGGATTTATTAGAACAAGTGATAATATAAATTTATATTTGAAAGGATAAAATGATGAAAAGATTATTATTGATGAAATTTTTGTTGATGATATCATATTTGGAGGACATGATAATCTATCAAAATCATTTTCTAATGAAATGAAAAAAGAATTTGAAATATCAATGTTTGGAGAGATTAAATTCTTTAGATTGGTTTGCAAATTCTACAACAAAGTGAAGGGATATGCATAACAGAATCAAAGTACATCAAAGAAGTGTTGAAGACATTTGGAATGGAATATTCAAAACCTATTGGTACACCAATGGTCATAGGATGAAAATTAACAAAGGATGATCTATCAACCGAGGTAAATTAGACACTAGATATAGATCAATGATTGGAAAACTGATGTATGTCATGCATAGTAGGGATATTGCACATGCTGTTGGGATTGCAGAAAAATTTTATGCTAATCCTAAGGAATCACATATGACTACTGTTAAGAGGATTTTGAAATACTTGAAAAACATAGAGAATTATGGTTTATGGAACAAGAAAGAGGGAAATTTTAAATGATAAGTTTACACTGACACAGATTGGGCTGGAAACATTGATGACTAGAAGAGCACTATTGGTGGAGCATACTTTTTGGGAGAAAGATTAGTTACTTGGATAAGAAAGAAATGAGCATGTATTTCTCGGTCTACTACTGAAGCAGAATATGTTGTTGTTGTTGCTAATTGTTGAAATATTGCATGGATAAAATAAATTTTAAAAGGGATGAATGAAGAGATCACTGATTCAGTGATAATATATTGTGACAATAGAAGTGCTATAAACATTTCTAAGAATCCAGTGATGCATACTAAGACAAAGCACATATCTATTAAGTATCAATACTTGAGGGAACAAGTACAAGAAAAGTAAGTGAAACTGGAGTTTGTGAAATCAAAAGAATAAATTTCAAACATATTTACCAAACCCTTACCTAAGAATACATTTGAGTACTTTAGGACAAGACTAGAGGTCCATCCCCTATCTATCGGTCACTAAGGTGATCAGGAGGTTGCATCAACCTATACTTTATCAAAATATCAAATGATGTTGATGCATATTGTTCACACTTTTGGTTTCCTAAGGTTGTGAAAGATAATATTTTGGATACTATAGAGTTGTTTATTCTTTTTTGGCATTGTTGTCAAAGGGAGAGAAATAATCAATGAAATATCTATCCAGTGGGAGAGAAGAATTAGAATGGGAGAGAAGAATCAAAAGGAGATAAGAAGATCAATCTGCAGGGAGAGTCTGCATGAAATACTATGTAGTGATTAAATATACTAATGTACAAGCTAGGGAGAGCTTACTGAGCTACCACATTTACTTATAGAGTTGTAGAATAGATGTTTCGTATTCTATGACATATTTCATATTGTGTTTCCATCAATGTGAAAGGGAGAGATCGATAACCTACAAAAGATTGAATATCTTGATGGAATGAATGGACAAGTGAAAGATAGTGATTAGAGATCACTGAGCTACTAAAGTGATATGTAAGGCAATTAAATTAGTCAATGTATTGTCATTGATGTCAACTAGTTTTGACTCTACTTATCATGATAGTTACAAACATCTAAAGAAGAAAATGGTAAAGGAATGCAATATATATATGAAGAAGAGATTGATATGAAAGATATGGCTAAGGTATACATTGGGTAACTTATTCATGAGTCTATGGCATCATGTTATTCACTTGATTGTTTACATGATTTTTCAATGTATTGAAGATTAGAACTAAACAAGTTTATGTGGTCGATAATTGAATATTTTTGTATACACCGAGATAGTGTAGTGTATACCAAGTATAGTATTGATCAAGCAGGTATTCACCAACACATTCTGGTATTGACCAGGTGAAAAAAATAAAATAAAGTTTATAACAGCTGACTGAATTCATGAACTGGATAATTGCTTATGATTTCGAGGTAAAAGATAATTTTTTTTATGATGATCTAATGACTAACAAAATTCAAGATTGATTGAATGGAGAAGGATGAAACGTGTTATAGACACAACTTCCAAGGAATCTTGAAGAGTCAAAATGAATGATTGAGATTAAGAGGCAAAATCTAATGGATGAGAATAAAATGATTTATGTTGTATATTTAAAGATACATGAGATTCATTATTGAGTCTAGAGATTATCGACACTACAAATGAATTTGTATGAAAGGGCTATTTTCATGCACTACTAATCAAATAGGTTACAGACAAAACCAAACTAAATTTGTAGGCATTACCGAGAGTCAAGGAATTATTCACCGAGTTGAATAATTTGGGGGATATGAAGGATTGAATTGAATATTGATTAGAGGAGTTGTTATACACTAAGTTTGCACCTTTGTTTCAAGCTCTCTTGGTCTTGATAACCTAGTATAACATGGGAATCATCTCTAGGTTGTGGGGCCTATGCTAACTAAGATGAGACCTCCAGGTTCTAGGCTAGTTCCTCTTGGATAATCACCTTAATTTGCTTCTAGACATGAAAAAGTAAATCTTTTGAGGGAAAGGGATAGAAGGAATGCTTGAAAGGGAAACGACTGAAAGCAAACTACCTACTAAGTGATGCACCAAAATGAAGGTATGAATTGCAGTATAAAAGATGGATTCAATGCACAAACTTAGGTCTAGGAGATCACAACTCACTGAATAGGCTTGCATAAGTATTTCATAGAAGGGTCTGCAAATAAAGAGGGTATTCAGGGAAAGAGAGATTCTTTCACAAATAATAACACTCTATGGAGTTAGACAATAATCTATGACCTGCAAACAAACATTCACCTCTGCAACTAGGTATAGGAATGAGACAAGATAGTTAAGGGGTTGAAATATACCCACAAAAAGCATTCACATCAAATCATCCACAATGATACACAAAATTGCAAAAAGAAAGAGGGATCAAGAACCCTAAGATATCACTAAGAAGCATGTAAATACTGAATTCATTAAGAGATAATTCAGACAAGAAGCATAGGGACATGAAGAATATCACAAAATACCTTACAATATCTAAATAATCAATTGGAATTTACAACTGTAGAAAACCAGAGGGCAAGAAGAGTGCCACAGATAGATTTCTAAGAAAAGATATATTTTTCTCTTTACAATTGTCCAACTCTTCTTTTTCAAAAAGTCCATTCTAAGCTCTAAAGCTCTCCAAAAAACATTATATACATCTCCTCTAATGCACACAGGTGGGAGAAAAATATCTAATTAGGGTTACACATTTTTTTATATAATAATCAAACCCTAATTCTGTCAAATTCAGCCTTAAATGCACATGAAAATATCCTAGTTGATCAGATATCTGTGTTTGTGT